>UELW01000489.1:3534498-4024688 GCA_900490495.1 Danionella dracula
TTTGGCTTTAGTTAAACAACGGCTGAACTAATTATCATCTAATCAATGAATAAGGTACCTGAAGTGCAACAGCGCATTTGTGAGGTTGAGTACTATTTGTTCTGCACCTGCTGTGCTCTTTTTTTTAACTTCTCTGCCATAATAATGTTGTGATGTTTTTTCCCCTAATGAATTGTCACCGAGAGTGCCAGAGTTTTTATTCTACAAGTTGTTAATGTTTTAAATGGATTTAAGCTGATTTTCTGTGAATATCAGTACAGTAGTGCAGGTTCTTCATAAATGTTAAAGCAAGATTATTGTTGTTGACAGTAATAAAATAATCTCTGGTTTTGCAAGTTATATTGTTTCTTTTTTTAAGTATCGTTTACTCTCTGGTTATGTTGTCTGGATTCAAAAGTTTTCCTTTTTTGAAAATGTGTTTCATTTGATAAATGATTTTTAATAGCAACATCCTCTCCAGTCATTGGCTTAAATCTATTTTGATCACTTTAAAATAACATAAATCCCAGACTTGGATTTAAACGTTTTTATTGGCTGTCAGATGGAAGTTTGCATGAGAATATGCAATAAATTACATTTAAGGTAATGTTCTGCCTGTTTTGTATATATCTAGTAAGAGGGCATTTCTATCAGTTCTCAGTCAAATTAGTTTTTTTTTTATTTAACTATTCTAAACTGAGTCCTTGACCCTAAAGAATGCACATGAAAATACATAAAATTTTTGTCTCAATTAAACAACAAACAAATCCAAGCCTGTTTAGCTCTTAATCAGCTTTTTTGTTTGTTTGTTGGTTTTTAATCTTTCAATCGAAAGGCAAACCCACTCCCACCCATAACATTTTGTCCCAAGTTGCTACTGGGATGCCTCTTACTTCAGTTCTCAGCAATAGCTTTGTGTCTTTTTGAAACAGTTTAAAATATTTAAATAGCGTAAACTGTTTCAAATTTAAGATGAAAAAAAGGTGGGTAAAATGCTTTACAGATCACACTTTAAAAGCTTAAAGTAGAAAACGAATTTATTCCACTTTCAATTGTGCATTTAACCAGAGAACTTGACGTTCTTGGACTTACTTCGAAACTCCTCTCAGCAATTTTTTTTCTGAGAAACTGGAAATTATCCCCCTTTTGCTAACTCTGAAACTGTCAAGTCTTATGTTCAATTATACTTTGAAACTTTTGATTTTCTAATGAATTTTTAATGCATTCTGTTTTATGGCTTTTTTGTGGGTTTTCAAAAAGACTTTTAAATCATTTAAATGAATGTTGAGTTAAGTGTTAGTTGAAATCTGTAAGAATATCAGTTTTGCGGGATGATCAAATCGTTACTGATGAAAAAGCCTATTTTAAGATAGATGTGGGTTTGTGCTTGCACATTTAATAATGAAATGCATCTAGATTCGCCTTCATGTTTTGCTAATAGAGCCATCAGCTCTTCTACCAGTGAGTTTCCGCTTAATCCAAGTGGCCCCTGTCTCAGAGGTGTTTTAATCCGTATCGTGTCGCTCCAGATCAATAGGAGGTTGCTGTGGTGAGTTATTTGTGGTGTCTGGCAGTCTCTCTGGGACTGCTGTGTCCAATTTAGAGCAAGCTCTTTAGCTTGTGTGAAGTAACACTCCTGCCAGATTGCACTTCAGTGTTCTGCTCATTTCATTCAGACCACAGAGAAAGGCTGTTGTTTAAGTAAATGTCTAGTCATTTTCAACTTATCAGGTTCACAAATTGTTTGAAATCTTTTTAAAAACAAATAAAGAAGTTGTGTACAATTATGTTACACTTACGACATTGATCATCAATTTCTGTTTGTTTCCACAGTGTTTTGAATGGGGGCTTGTACAATATTACCAGTTATTTTTTCAGCTTTTTTACTTTTGAGCAAATTCGGTTATGGTTGGCAGTATACAGCGCAGGTTTCTATTTATATAAAAAAAAAAAGAAATGGACAGCTTCATTTTGGAAGAATGGAGATGACATTAGAAAGCGATGAGGGAAAAAGTCCCTCTGTGATGTACAGTATCTCAAAGAGGAGCAGAGATCCTCTCTCGAGGGATTCTGAATTCATAGACATGTTTTGAAACAACAGGACCGGGGGAAACAGAAAGGCACTAATCATGACAGGACAAGAACAAACACTCAGCTGCCGATCACTTGAGACTGGGTTTACAACATCAAAAATGTCCTGTGGTCTTGACTACAAAGAAACCCCCGAGGCACACTAGAATGATAGATGCAGGGAGAAACAGCACAACAGGATGTCACACTCACATTGTATATACAGAAAACTACACACTCAGTTTTCTGACTAGTGTCTGTCCATCATCCTGATGAAAAAGTCTCTCTGAACTGGACACAGTTAAGTTACACTGCAAAATAGTTCTTTAGAAACATATCTTTCAGAAAACTTTATATTTGTTTAGTATAATAGCTAAGGTATGTATTAAACAAGTTGTCATTTTGTAAAGTCCTCCCACAGAAAAAAAGGATGCTTGGGGCTCAATTGGAACAACATTTATAAAATTACGACTCAAATGTAGTGTTTTTTTTGTGATTGTTTTAAAATGTGACTTTTGAAGACATTTTAAAGCAAACGTATCTTCAACAAAATTAATTTCAATAGCATTTCTTTACAAATGAAAGCATAGATGTCTGAGTGTTTGAAATGATGTTGCCAAGAAAAATAAATATGAAGCTTGTTTACTCCTCGCTCCAAGTTTCTTTATAGGTAATGACTTTTAGACTCCATCTAGTAGAACGATGTGCAAGCATTGCTAAGGAGTAATTTTTCTCCATTTGTTCCTTTGTGGCTTCTTCATATGTTGGCTCTGTGTTGTGATCAAGATTGTTTGAGTTTATCTATTCATCAGTTTGTCACAGATTGAAAACTAACTCAACCAGAGACAAGTTCAGAACCATGTGAATATGAAGGTAAAACACTAGAATAAATATTGTCTAATCTAATAACAGACCAGAGTACATTATGATGAGATGTGATGGTTTCTGAGATTTAAAAGGGAATATCTTGTCCCAACCTCTGTGGGCAGAGTATCAGCAGGTGTCTACTCCAGCACACTTTGTTCAGCTGTAAATCAAATGTTGGGAATTTACTTTTGTACTCACAAATATTTTAGTTGACTGGAAAGACAAAGATTGGAATTGGTGAGGATTTGTAATGACAAGCCTTTTGTAGGAGATCTATAGGATCTTCAATTTCCTCTTGAACAACGTACCTTTTTAAAACAACCTTAGGTTTTCAATCATTATAATAATAATCATAATAATAAACATAATAATAATAATAAATTGTATGTGTTCCCACCTTTTAGGGCTCTCAATGACACCTTACAGGATAAAAGATGCATACGAACAGTTATACAATTTCTAAAATCCTATAGAAAACTAAGACACTTCAGGCAGATAAAAGAATAAATACTTTTAAAATCAACTATCAAAAGCACTCCCAAAAGATGAGTAGTCAGCTTCGATTTAAAAATCTCCAAGCTAGTACTGGAACGTATTACTTTAGCAAGAATGTTTCACAGTGCTGAAGCTGCATGGCTGAAAGAACGTGCACCAATGGAAGGTTTCGGCAGTCGTGCTGGTGTGTGAATGGTGATTAGATCTGAGAGATGTGAAGGAGAGAGGTTGTTGAATGCTTTGTAGATCAGAAAAATATTTTTTTAGTTGATTCGGTATTAAATCGGTAGCCAATGAAAATGTTGAAGTGCGGTGTTGATGTGTTTTTGAAATGAGTCTTGCCGCTGCGTTTTGAAATAGTTGAAGCTTATGTCGAAAGGCAGATGGAATATTAATGAATTGCAGTGTTCGATGCGTGATGTAACCAGAGCATGAACCAAGATAGCTGTAGACTATTGTAAATTATAAATGATACTAAGTGAAATAGCACTGCCTTTTGAACTTCAGAAAACATTTATATTCTATTGAGATGCATAACGTTGCCTACTGTTGAGGTTTTTCAATTGACTTGCTCTCACGGTCTTCTTGTGTTGTTTAGGAATCAAAAAACAATAGAAGGCTTTTGTGGTGTGTTGACCTGATTTTACTTTATTTGTCACAGTGAGAACTGATCGTTTATTTGTATGTCTAAGTGTGGTTTGGTGAGACACCTGTGTCTGTTAATGCAACAGAATTTGATTTCATTTTTCATTTGATTAAAAACACAAGCCTGTTGTAAGCTACAAAAAAGATGGCTGTGAGAAATCAAGATCAAATGTTTAAAAGCAGAGATTTGTTTGAGATCTTCATTTCAATAGTAGTCCTGTTGTATCAAAGCTGATTTCACTGTCTATGTACATACATGTTTTCAAGGTTTAGAAATGCACACTGTAAAAGAAAATCTTAATTTAAATAAAATACTTCAGTTTTGATTTTTAGTTCAGTTTTTTCTCCAGCTAGCAACAGGAATAAGCAATTAAAAGCGCTAACATTGAGATGGCTTGTCCTCTCCAGAACCTAGCCTCAGCTAGGAGACATGTAGGTCAACTTTGATCTGCGAAAGGTCAAGAGGAAGTGGTTTAGGGCAGCAACAGCAGAAGTATGTACAGCAATATCAGTGAGGTCTTTGTGGTCCATCTCAGGTCTTCTAGTAGATAATTTTACATCATATTTAAGGGCCAGCTTTAAATGTTAAAATCCAAGATTACAAATGCAAAGCCAAGAAACAAAGCAGTTAGTATAGTAACAGTTAAAAGCTTTATAGCTAATGCTGAACTATGCTGGATGTGTTATGCATATTCTTAGTTTATCTGAGCTTTAAACATTTATTTCAGACATGTTTTGCAAATTGTGTGGTCTTTCACCGCTGCTGTCTTTTTTTCTCTTCTTTCTCTGTGTTTAGTGACACGTAGAGTGACCTGGAGAAAGGCTTGATAATAGCTCAGGAAGGCAGCTGCCTAAGCATTCAGAGCTGTGAAGGATAGCTGTATTTAGAAGTCAAATTTATTAGTAGAGAACCAATTTATGGAGAATTAGATTTTATTAAATAAATAAAACATTTCTCTCCATTTTATTTTATACTAAATGTAATTTTATATTTGTTTGCACAGTGCATAAAAACATTTTTTTAAATCAGAAACCAGAATCTGAAAGATGTTTGATACCAAGTGTGCAGTATATTCAGCCTAATTGCATTTGAATGTAGTGTTACATTCCAAAGTGTAAATTAATTAAATTGAAATATAACTCACATTAGACATTTTTATACATGTATGTAGGGTTTTGGCTACTGGCATGTTGATTAGGAATTAATTGTTGTAAAAAGTAATTATGTGAGATTGCTGGCGTGGCGTGTCTTTATTGCAGAGCTGCAAAATTAATTACTGTTTTTGATTGTTACACTGCATATGTTGCCTTGCAAAAAACACATCTCATTTATTCATCCCATCCCCCATACATCCCCTCTAATGAATATCAACCATATGTCTTCATACTATTTTCATTGATAATTTTGTTTCCTCTCCATGGACATAGCTAGCCTCAAGGATACAAAAGCACACACATCCACACACTTCACCATTTCCTTTTACGAGCACCGTTTGTCATTCATATATTCATGGAAATTAATTATGATACATTTCTCATTCATCTCTTCAGTGCCTCTGACATCCACCATTTCCATTGACAGATAAATGATTGGTGTTGGATGTTAAGACAGCATGCCAAAGTCTGGGGAATAATTGCTCATTTTATACTGCTCAACGGTGCCAGTGATTTCTATTTGTGCCCTCTTTGACAAAAACAAAATCTTGGTTATCTTTAAGCTGATTTCGTTTAGTTATTGTACTGTCACAAGGGATTTTTTTTCACTTATGTCTACTTTAATGAATATGACAATGCAGACGGGATGCAGTACTGGAATAAGACAAGCAACACTTGGGTGCAAATAGAGGTGGCTAGGTTAAAAAATACATCTTTTTGAAATCCTATTTTTTTCCATTGATCATGTTGTTACCATATGTGTCTTAAAAGTTACTTTTATCTATAATAAAAGTCCTATTGTTTGTCTGCACTTTTGATCTAGGCAGTAATTTTAGTCACTAAACTATTGGTTTATTTTCTTACCTGTATTGTATATTTGATTTATTATCATTGTTCACTTTTTTGAAGGGGCACACTTTCTTTTATTATAGATCAAAAGTGTTGTACACTGTTTCAAAAGGATTAACTTTAAATAAAATAAAGTAATATTTGTGCATTTTAGCTTTATTCTTCTTGTTATTATTTAAAAAAAATCGTTCATGGAGGTCATATTATACAAATGCACATATTTAAATAAAAACAAATATGCAATAGCCTTTCATGCAGCCAAATTTTTTTTTATCTGGCCAGGTTTAGTGTGGACACTATTGACTCATTATCAATAGATTTCAACATCTGACTTATTTGCTTGCAGAGCTATCAGAAAAGTACACAAAGCTTTAATCTTTGGTTCAGCTCAAATTTATATCCAACACCTTAATTTTATGAAATATGATAACTCACACAAATGAGAGTTTGCCAGCCAGGATGTTTCCGAATGTTCTCACAGCGTGTTTAATTTTGATCTCAAAAGGCACAGAGGTACTGCATACAGTACATTCGCAACCAGCAGAGCTCAGGTCGCAAAATTAAAAATGAAATAATACACATAGGTTTACACAGAACATAACGTAAACATAAAGCATTATTAGTCTAAGTACAATAAAATTTTTTCTTTATAATTTTGCATAGTTCATACTTTAAACGATTTCATAATTATTCACTTAGATTTTAATATATTAAACTTCCATACAAAACTGAAAATCACAACACAATGTAATGGCAGAAAAGTGGCAAAAAATGAAAGAAATTCTATTCACGGATTTCTTTTGATCTATATTATTCTCTTTAACATAATCAGAGAACTCAAAGTAATCTCCAAAGAGAGTCAGCATACACCCCAGGTCTGGTGGATTGGAGTCTGTTGGAATTTAAGCATTTTTCCTCCAGTCAATTAAACGATTTAGGGCTTATCCAAAAAGAACTGACTTTGTTACGAAAAGCACAATGCAGCAATGAGATGTGTCCACCCTTTTAAAGATTTCTGTCGAAATCCAGCAGGTGTGGAGATAGAAATGATTTATCAGCTAACCACACAGATCCCAGATGTGTCAAACAGACATGCAGGAAAAAGCTGATAACATGCAGCCACTCAGGAACTCAAACTTGTGACTGCCACCATGATATCATTCCCTGTTGAAGCTCAGAATATTAATGATTGTGTGATGTCCAGTAATCAGCAGAGGAATTACGCCAAAGCTCTCTATGCTTTGCCTTAAGCTCTCATAAACTCTTCTAAAATAAAGCATTTTCACTTAAAGTGTGCATAAACAAATGTTATTTTAATCTGGGAGTATGTCCACATAGAATGGCTGGTGCCCCTGGGTGTTTACAAACCTTACCAACTCTTGAATCGTAGAAAAACCTGCAAATTGCCTTCCTATCGTGAAAAATTCCAACCAAATACAATTATTTTATGATACCCACCACATCCTTAATTGTCATTATTACAAATAGCATTTGCATAATTTACCCTGCAGCAAACACATTTCCTTTTATCTTACAAGTCATGAAATATGCTGGAGAGAACCACAAGGAGGCTTGTATGCTTATCTTCAATCATTGTCCATCAAAGATAAATAATTTAGGTTTTCCTGTCATGTGCATATTTGTTTTTTTTTTTATGGTTTGAATGCATAAAACGTCTACTTTATACATGATGTTAACACTGATCAGACACCAAAGTGAAAACAAAATGAATGTTGTAAAAGGAATATGGCCTCAAAATACCATATTACTCATTACTTTAACATTAAGTTATGATTATTGGACATGTATTCTTCAAAATTATTAGATTTATTACTTTTTAAAATTAAGATTTTATTCCCAAAGGAAGTTTCCCAGTAAGTTGGCTTGCCTGCTTCTTTTTTGTTCATAAATATAAAGTAGAGCTTTCTCTGGGTTGCAGGCAGAAAGCAAGATGGCTTGAAGTCAGACCTTGTCTCTTTTACATGCTGACTTGCAACACCACACACCATTAAACCCATTCAGTGAGGAGTAGACGCAAAATCATTACTAGCAATTGAGGTGAAAAAGCTTTTATACTGAGTACTTAGTTTTTTGTAGTTTTTTTTATTTTCTCTTTTACTTTCTAGATTTATTGTTCTGCTTTTGTTCAACTTTACCTCATGACATTCCATGTGATAGTAACAATACATATGAAACTAATTGCCGTGGGCTACCTGAGTTGTTGTTGTTGAACAAATGCGGATGTTAATTGGATGGCGTAACAACCTACCCCATCATTAAAATAATCTCTAGATGTATCTTAATGCCTAACTATTATATTAAACCCGAATTAATCTATAAGTTAACTACAGTATTGAGCAATGTCTAATTACCCTAATACATGTACATTTTCAGGTTTTTCAATGACTGCTATTTATTGTGGTTCTCCGTGATTCAATTTCTGCTTTTGAGAAAAACAGTTGCTTTAAAGTACAGAGAACAAAAATGAAAATTTATTCTGCAAATAATTTTCTAGAGGTGCTTTGTTTAACAAGTTTTCACTTGACAAATTAATTAATTTTGAATTAAAAAAATAGTTATCTTTTTGCCTTTCAAAGCTAGCATATTACTAGCATAGCATATGTCACTTTGCTGTCCCTAAAAATTTTGCAGGTATACCCAACATAATTATATAGTTTCTGTTTAATATTTTTTATAGTATATATATTTTATAGTATATATTATTTATATTTAATAATTGTTACCTGTAAAGAAGAGTTTTTAGTTGCTTTTTGAAAGCTGTTAATGTTGCTACTCTCCTCTTGTGATCAAGGAGTTTGCCACCAGCCAGGGACAGTGAGAGAGAAGGTTCTGCTGAGAGATTTCTGTTTTACTAGGAGCTCTTAGTTTCATTTAAAATTTAAAGTTTAAAGATGAAATTGAGGCTGTGTTGTATGGGCATACTTTCTAACATTTATCCAATGCATTATGTCATCGAGTCTGTATCTGTTGAATTAGCAGTCAAATTTAGTTAATCAACTGTTAACCAGAAAATTGAGGTGAGGACCATAACGTGAGTTAAAATGAAAACACTCTGCCGGGCTTCAATTAATCTTAACTTGTGTTACAGATCAACTGATTAGAATATCAAAATTGTTTGTGTTATTTTAAAACTCACAGTATTTTCAGTTTTATCTAAATATCTAAAATCCAACATTTTAAGATCATTCCACTCTGTGATTACTGTGACAATTCCGCTGAAGTCATTTGATAAAAAGCACACGTAGAGTCATGTTTTCTAATATACATGCTTGCAGAACCTAATATAACAATCTTATATTAATTGTACACTTACTGGTTTTTCTCACCCTTTAATGAGAAAAATGTTGCATAAAAGTGCTGTTCCGTTAGGAAGAAGTTAAAAACATGCATGTGGATTATTTGAGCCCAGGAGTTTAGTGAGTAGCAGCATTATGCCAGAACTGCAGACAGCGCAGAAGATGGAAGAATGTTTGAATTTGAGACGCCATCCAAAACCATAATGAGATGAAAGTTTTGCACTTTCGGCAGTCTGATCAAATCAAAGAGTTCTTTGCTTCAGCTCCTCCACCTCATTATCATGTTTCTTTGCTCAAAGAAGTATAGAATAGGCCACCATGACAAGAACAGCGGATGTACATCCAATCTCTTATGCAATGCAAAATTAATTAAAGTTGATCTGTGCTGCTGGAGCAAAGGGCAGGAGAATAAAGAGAGAGGAAATCACTTGTTAGTCCTGTGTGATCTAAGCTCTACACTGCGGATCAGGAGCTGCTTAAGATGTTAATGCATTGACTTTCTCATTCCCTCTTTCTTAGTCCTCACGTTGTATTTTTGTCAGATAATTTCTCTAATAACTATAAGTTTCTTATGAAATCTTCTTCCTGTCAAGGGAATAGGGGAGATATTCTTTTCTTCATTAAGTTATAATGGTTAAATATTACATTACAAGAGACAGATTTCAATTTAGGAGAATATATAACTTGTCAGAAAGCATTTGATTTTAAAATTATATTTCAAGAGCACAATTTCATTTAAACACTGGCATCTATTAATTATAGTGCTCCATGGATCCCCTCAAATGAAATAAGTTACAGGTTTAATTTACCTATAATTTACTATAGACTTCCATAAATAAATTCAGTAGCTGAGTAATTTTAATGAGACCTTTCAGTGTTATTGAAATCATTAATGCAAAACAGCATCTAATATTCTATCCTCTGCAAAGGCACCATTGCGGTTCTCGTTGGGTTTGAATCCCCAAGCTCTGGTGCGCTGGGTTTATTCAGAATGACCCTCATTTGAGATTCAAACCATTCCAGAGCTGTGGCTTTGTGGGTTTTTTTTTTTTTGGAGGTTTTGATGGGGTTGACTTGGGGCTTGTCCTTGTCTGTGATGGACTGACACAAAGTGGAACTATTTTGATGCAGTGTCTGTGGTACTTTCATAACACATCTATTTCCTCGACTCTGAAAATGAGAAATCAGACTTCTGTGTAAGCAGACTCTGAGTCATTATGTTTTGATACTATCTGAATCTATATTTTGGACTGTCATTCATAAAATTACAACAACAGCACCAACAACAAAATACAAACTTGCGCAATATGTGTAACTGAAGACTCTACTCTAGTACACATCTTTTTATGTTAAAAAGTATTTAAGGTTGATGGGTGTTTTTCTCTTTTTATATTTGTTATTCAGAGTTTATTTAGCATTTGGGTATCTGCACTGACACTTGTTACACCGATGACCATAAAAGCAATAAAAGAGTATCAGGTGGCTCAAGGTTGTCTGAAATCAGTTGAATCAAAATTGTCCAAGACCATTTCGTCACCATCTAATTTTTAGTTGCAAGTGCGTGATTATGTTTATACTATGCAAAAAACACTTTTTAATAATGAAAATATCAATATATTTGCTTAAACTATAGGAATGGCAAAGCTAACAGTTTATGGAACTAAATGTTTATTATTATTAAAATATCATCCTAAATTGTGAGATAAATCACAGTTAAAATCACATAAACCTTAACAATGGTCCATTAAAGGGACTAGGTACATGTTGAGTATTATTCTTCATGTGACACAGGCACAAACCTTTCCCAATATTTATCTGCACACAAATATTAGGATGCTAGAACTGTTGTTATTGGAGGAAACTGGTTTTATGTGTCCAATGATGATGAACTTGCAATTAAGGCCATTTACCAACATCAAACCAGTTAACTTTTAACAGCTTCTTACCCACTCTCTATCCTCAATGAGTTTAATATTTTTTAAATAATCTACATAATACAAATAACACAACCATTTTCTACATATTGTTTTTTCCCCAATCTGTTTTTGGCATGAGGGACTGTCTTCTCTGCCGACTGATCGAGTTGTTTTTCATAATTTGGCCCTTGAATAAAAGCTACTGACTACCTTGACTACTGCTTTACTGTGTGCTAGCTAAACGAAGAATTTGCTTTCGATGATGAGCAGTACTGTATTTCTTGAACGATTTCTTTTTAAAACTTTATTTCTTTTTTTTTTCTTTATTTTTAAATTCAGGGTTTCTCTCCTCATTGCCTTGTTTCTCTGCTGGAGGGGGTCACAGTATTTCAAAGCTTTTGATGCTGAAACTGATGTTTTACAACTTTAATACATAAGACTAAATGATGGTTGAATATGAATTATGCAGACACTATAAAAATTATACTTTGCACCTTTTATTTGACGAAAGAAAATGTATGCTAATGCATGCACGCTAAGAACTAGCGTATGCCAATGTCATTGCAGTTTCAAAATCACTTACTTGCTATTTTATTGTCAGTAAAAGAATACATTTAACAGGATTATTATGAGTGAGAAGTGAGACAATGTGTTATTAGTAAGAATTGAGACAATGTGTAATATTGTGTATGATTAGGTTAATGGTCTGCATCACTATGATGGATTAGAGGTGATCTGTTCAATCTGTTCTCAAGACAAGATTGGGGTCTGCTCTTTTAGGTGATGAGTGATCCAGTACATCTAGTCAAAAATTAAGTGTTTTTTTTAGGATTACTTTGGTTTAGGTTTTCATTGTTGTCAGAAAAATTCGACATAGTTTTTTTATGGCTTTTTTGTTTTAGGTGTTTGAACATAAATCAGGGCATCTTGGCACATGAAATGGTTCAAACGATCACATTTGATTCTCTAGACCTAGAACCTGAATTATTCTCTTTAGTCTCTGTAACACTTAAGCGTTTTTTGATTTTGTATAAAAAAAATGCTTGTTCCCTGTGTGACTGCCACCTTAATGTCATAACAGGTTATGCTGTTCAGACCTAGATTACTACACGCTCAGACTTTTATGTGTGGCTTAATATATCTTTTTTTCTGATGTACTTTTCATACTATACTCAACAAACCCTAAGGCTCCCAGACAATTCTCTGTAGGTTAAATTGAAAACTGCAGTGTATTAGCCTTTGTGATTATGGGAAGTGAAATAATTAATTCAGCACAGTGACTTATTCTTATAGAGGTGCATAGTGTCTTATGAGTTACTACAGCACACTATTAAATCTGTACGGTTCAGTAGTGTTTTCTTTAAAGGCTAAATTTAAATTTGAGCAGCACTGGTCAATGAAATCACCTGCTGATTCACTAAATTCAACAGGCCTTTGATCATTTTCTTTCAATAGTACATCTAAAATGGTCTTGATCTTCCCTTTCTGTTTTTATTCTCAAGTAGTAATTTAAATGTCAGCCTTGGAATAAAAGTGGTTACAAAAAGAAAATGGAACTTGCATACTGTCTAAGTCACAGTTTGTTTTTTGACATAATAGATTTTGTTAATAAAAATGACTAAATTGGAGCAGCCTGGATTTTTGGTATTAAAAAAAAGCAGCTTTTCAAAAAGAACACAGTATATGTAATTTTTGCATATTTCTATCCACATGCCATTTCCTCCACATCATGTTAATGCCAATCATGTTGTGTTAACTCTATAACACTATTTTCTACAAATTGACTTTTTCCACAAGCATTTTACATAGTAGAGACTCAATACAGCTATACTAAGTCGTTAACTGAATAATTTTATCTCGGCTTGGCAAAATGCATCGTGTTGATTATTTAACTTTGATTTGGCAGTTTGAGGCTTAATTTTTAATTCAGTCTGTAAATGTAAACAGCTTTACAATAAAAGCAAAGTTATCACTATCCCTGCTGGCATAAGACAGTCCTGTTCATTATGGCTTTAGAGGCAAATTGTTGAAATTGAAAGTAACAGTCTTTGGGTACCTACTGCTATCTCAGTGGCAGATGTTGATTAATTGAACTTGTGGCTCAAGCTGACAGTGCGGCTTCCAGTCCTCTGAGCCAATTTTTCTCATTTGATTTTACTGACACCCAAGGTTGTTGTAAAGCTTGAGGCAATTCAGTGATTATCATTAAAATGCATAATCTGTGCCATATTCCATCTGAAAAAGTCCGTCCTGGTCTGAGTGCAAAGTGGACTTTATGTTGATGCCAACCAACACACAACGTACTCTCATACTATCAATCATTGTCACAAATGTGTCGTATTTCAACACTGCAACTATTTTTGGATGAAAATTGTGGTAACCATTTGGGCTTCTTGTGTTTCAGTGACACAAAAATTGAGCTGCCAAAAAGAGAACTGAACATGCTGATGTTAAAGTGTCACAGACTCCTAATACACTCTCTTGAGATATGTGTGTATTGGGCTCTGTGGGACTTTCAAGACTTAGGATTGAAGGCACCCTGCCGAATTAGTAGGGTGCTGTGACGCTTTAAGGTGAAAAGTCAAAAACGTATTGCAACACAGTCTGTCCTCCAATGTAAATGCCCTAAAATGTTTGGCAACAATATAAGATCTTATATTTAAGATCTTGTATTTAATCTTATGCTTTTTAAATTAGGCGCCTTTAATATTTCTTTAGAATGAATGGACAGCAGCCATGTTAAGGCCAATTGTGTCGTTGTTGTCACCTTGCAGGCGCTGACCCGGATACTCCTGAACTTGAACTAAATGAAATCCATGAAATGTAGAGGTTGTT
This sequence comes from Danionella dracula, assembly GCA_900490495.1. Classification (NCBI taxonomy): domain Eukaryota; kingdom Metazoa; phylum Chordata; class Actinopteri; order Cypriniformes; family Danionidae; genus Danionella; species Danionella dracula. The sequence continues at coordinate 3,548,627 of UELW01000489.1, forward strand.
ATTGCAACTTTAATACATAAACTTGAGTATACAGTATTATACATGAGTATAATCAAAGGAAAATACTGGGATTACTCGGGTTCCCAAATGTCAAAATCAAGCAACAAGGTCAAAAGGATGTGCTGTCCCATTCAGACACACCCTTGACTACATCACTTCCTATTTGTAGCCACATTTAAATCAATATTATTTAATTTAATAGAAATAATAATGACTCAGCAAAAGCAAAGAAAAAAAAAAACACCCAAACAAATGGTATCTACTCCCAAAAATAATGAACAGAGTTCTTAAAAAGTTTAAAAGCCCCAATTTTCTTAAATTCACTGTTCTAGGTCATAAATAATTTTCACTGCTCTTTTTAATGTCGATGTAAAGCTCATCCGATGTGCTTTTTTATGTTGTTGCTTTGAGATTTACTATTTCTTTCTAAATACTACAATTAAAAGTAAAAATGAAGGTTAGGGTTGCCAGAGTTTAAGGAAACTTTAATAAATGCTCAAAATCATAAAAGTGATGGTTAGGGTTGCCAGAGTTTTTGAAAATCCTTGAGGACACTGGTCAATGCTTGAAATCTTAAAATGTTATTTTGATGTTGCCAGATATTGACATAAGACTCATAAATGTTAAGATATGTACATGTGATTGTAAGGGTTCCCAGAGATTGAGAAAACGTGCACAAATAAGACTGATTGTCGAGGTTCCGGAGATTAAGAACATTTTCCTAAATGTAAAAAAAAAATGTAAAATAATAATAATAGTAATAATGCCTTCAATTTATATAGCACTTTTCTATACACTCAAAGACGCTTTACAATTATCAGAGCATTCCACATTCACCCTCTGGTTGGTGATAAGCTACCTTGGTAGCCCTCAGCTGCCCTGGGGTGGTCTCACAGGACGTGGCTGCAATTCTGTGCTGACGGCCTCCTGCCCACAACCAACTCACACACCACCAAACAGGTCAATGGGGGTAAAGTGGCTTAACCAGGGCCACAACAGAAGAATGGACCTGGCGGGGATGGAACCGCCAACTTTCCTATTACAGAACAACCAATTCCACCACTGCGCCGTCTTTATGCCCCATAAAAATGATTGTTAGAGTTGTCAGAGTTTGAGAAAATGCTCAAAAACACAAAAGTGATGGTTATGTTTAAAACAATGTATTTTAAGCATACTGTTTACTATGCAAAAAAAAAAAAAAAGCCCTGTATGGATGTATGTGACTGGCGGGGTGTGTTTGGTGGTGGTCAGGATTAGCAGCCACACCCTAGCAGACCGCCCCAGGGCAGCTGAGAGTTACAAAGGTAGCTAATCACCACCAGAGTATGAATGTGGGGTGAATGAGTAATGTTCTGATAATTGTAAAGCATCTTTGAGTGTCTGAAAAAGCACTATATAAATTGAAGAAATTATTATTACTTTAACTATAATGATAATAATAATAATAATAATAATAATAATAATTATTATTATTATTATTATTATTATTATTATTATTATTATTATTATTATTTGTTATTATTATTATTATTACTATTATTACATTTCAGCCAACTAATGGAACCTTTTATATAAAATAGTTTTACCAAGTCTGCACTTCTTCATAATTAAGAATCCCCTCTCAAAGATTTCTCACTTAATATTATTAATGACCTTGACGTCTTCTCTAAACTGGTATAAAGTCCTAGCATCTTCAAGCATCCTTGAGTAAAATCTGCATCAGAGAAGGAATCTGATAGATGTTGAGCAGCCGCAATCTCCATCAATACACTTTTGAGTGGTTGAGATGCGATTTAAAGTCGGGATTTGTACTATTGATTTACATGCATCATTTTTGTCACACGTCTCTAAATTCTAAAAGTCTAAATGATCAGTATGCTTGGATGGATCCGGGTTTTTTTTTTAACCCTGACTTTAACGTTAACATTTAATTATTTAGAACTAACATCTTATTAATGAGGCCCCTCATAATTTAGCACCCTCTTGTGGGCTCTGGGCTGCTCTTTCTACTTCCATCCTTTCAGTTCAGACTCGATAGCTAAACAGTGTATTAACAGTGGAACCAATGTGTCATTGAAGTCTCTTAATTACTTTGTGGAAAGCGTTTGAGTGGTTGAGCTGAAAATTGGTTACCAGTGTTCAGAGCCAGAGGTTTTCAGCCAGATTCCTGCAGCTTAATTAGCATACGAGGTGGAGATTTGATGTTGAATTCAGTACAGAATGATTAATGCATATTAATGTTCAACCTTGAAAATTTCACTCTTCAATTGTTAAGATAAAATAAAAAACTGTGAAAATATATATTTATAAAAAAATGTAACCCTAACTTGTATTTTGCTTATGGTCACATCATAACCTATATTTAGAATAGTTTAAGTGGTAATTTATCTGCAATTAAATTCTGTAGATATGTTCATTCTTATGTGGGTAGCTAACATTTAGTTTCCTTTTTAGCGTTTGGTAATTATTCCCTTGATAAATGAGTTAAAACAAATGTGTAACCTGTTATTATACATAATTGTGCAACTTAATTTGCATATAGTGTGTCAAGGAAAAGCAACTGATTGATGACATTTTGAAGAGACACATTTCTGGAAAATTCTACTCTACGGACTAACAGGAACACAAAAAGGTTCAAACTAATGTTATTATTATAATTACAAAATGAAACAAAATAAATGTCATATTACAAAACAAACAAATAAAAAACATTGCCTATTTTGCATGTCTTTTGCAGCAGAAATAGCACATTTTAGGTGCAAATCGAAGTACAACATAGCAAAATATCATACTTGTCTCTTTTATTATGTATTTCTATGTAAGCTGTTTTTAACCCTTTATACATTCACAAATTATGATCAAGGCAGCTCTTTGTTCACAAAATATCTTCACGCAGATGTTGTTTGAAAGCATTTTCATATTACTATATATGAAATCGTATATCATGTATTTGGAATTTTATATTATTCCCCATGGAAGACTAAGAAAGCTCTTTTTGTTGCTCTTTGCAGCTGGATGATAAGGTTTTGATAGTAGTTTGGACCCTTATATCATGTTCTTTGGCAATATATCGCAGGAATGCTACTCATATACCATGAAGCCAACAAAAGCAAATTTTATATCTTTCTTTTGTCACCTTCTTTTGAGCCGAATGCTAAAAGTTTGAGTTTTCCAAATCCAAGAACTGACATGCATACGTGCTCAATTATGGCCGCTGGCAGCATCTGGTCCACATGTGTTTTGCAAGTTGGTAGAGGTCATGAAAAAGCCTTCGAGACCTGAAGGCTTTTATTGTGAAATCCTGCTTTTGAGAGTTTAAGGTAATGTGTCTTCCCTTAGAATTAGCCTTCCTGCAGATGCTCTGTTCTCAAACATCTGACATATCATGAGGAACAACATAAATAACTGGAAAAAGGTTGATTTACAAAAAAAACAAAAAAAAAACAGAAGAGCAAAGCCTGAATGGTAATCACAGTGCTATTGACCGCAGTCTGAATAAAAGACTTCTTTATGGGTAGAGAGTGAATCTTTTTTCTTAGTACATTATCATTGAACATTTTGGCGCTTTCATAAAAGAGAGAAACTGCTGTTATATTTTTCCATCTTTAGCTATGTTTACAACTGTTAAAACCCTTAGATGTCATTGAGAGGCTTTGAAATCTAGTTGCTTAAGTGCCACAATCTCTAAAACTGAAAAGAAATAAAGTGACAGACTTGAGGGACTATACTAGTCCTTTTCAGATTCTGCAGAATGAAGAGCACAAACAAGCCTTTTTGAGAGCAACCATCGATAGCCAGATGAATTATTAACCATAAGTATAGTGATTATTGTCTGCTGCTGCGTCATTAGAATGACCTTATACCTGAGACGATTGTGTTTCTCCAGCATCTGCTCTATCCTCATGGGCATCTGGACTCCACTGCAGGTAGTGTTTGCATCATTTGGCCTGGTTTGTTCGGAAGTACTCACCATATGGAATGTAAATGAGTGAAATGAGAGTAGGATCTCCCATGGTTAGTCTAAGCACACATAGTATATTAAATGCTCGAAGACTTGATGAACTTGAGGACGTTTGAAAATGTGAGCTCATTTTGTGTTCAGAACTTCAGATTCTTATGCACTTATGCTTTTCATTTTCCACTCCTCATGAACCACTTTCATCTTCATAATTACAATAAAATAAAAATAATACTGTCTAAGAAAATCATGGCTTCCTTTGTGCAAACATGTTGTTGGGTGGAATAAATAGTTTTTTGTTGCTTTGTTATTGGACACATATGTCACTAGTTTCAAATGACTAAAGCACAATGGAATGCTATTCTTTCAAGAAAGGATTGGTGCGAATTCGGGTTTAATGCTGAAGAGTTGGATGTTTTGATGATTTATTGGTGAGTGTTCTTCAAGGGGATTATTTGCTCCTCTCGGAGGTGAAAAGAGCATTTTTTTGTTTATTTTTGTAAGCAAAAAATTGCCTTTTTCAACTTTATTCAAGGATTTTATGCTGAAGAGTTGGATGTTTTGATGATTTAACGGTGATTGTTCTTAAAGGGGATTATTTGCTCCCCTTGAAGGTGAAAATGGCATTTTTTTGTTTAATTTTGTAAGCAGCGTCTTTGTTTGTGCAGTGATAGCTGTTTTCCTGGGACCGGATGATACAGACAAAAGGATCATCACTTGCCAATAAATTGTAATTGCTTTCCATGAAGACAGGCTATTGACAAGTTTATTCAGGGTTTGCTGGAGCACTACTCAGAAATCAATGAACCAATAAATGTGACATTTAGATGCTAATTATCCGAGAAAGACCGCGATAGTCTTGAAAATAGGCCATCAGGTACCTCTATGTTATCTCCACGCTGATGATTATCTTGCCATGTGTCATTTAAACTCCACATAATGATATTGTGGATTATAACATCGTTAATCTCAACTTCCACAGGAGGTCATCCTGTCACCATGGAAACTATCCCACATGTTGCTATGGTGTTGTGTATTTTGATATTACATTTTTGCGCTACAGTAAACCATGGTAACCATAATAGTTTGCTCTTTGCACATGCATTCATGCATTGTTGTGCGGCTGTAAGTTCTAGTCTCTAATGAAAATTGTCAGAACAAATAAAACTTGACAGTGCAAAGGTAAATTTCAATTCTCAATACATGAAATAGCTGTTGTTTTATTTCAGTAGTGCATTGGTGAACATTTTTCAGTTACTAGAGGTCATAATGTAATAATACAAATCCTGAACAGCGAGATATGTACATAAATTGAAAGAGAATGCTGTTATTTATTCTCTATTTTCTTTCTTTTTTGGGGAATGTACTCCTCTGTGTAATTTAATCAGGAGAGGGGTTCCCTTATCTGGGAATTTTTATGTTTAGAGTTTAGGGCATGATCTGAGAGTCAAAGGTCTATAGTCTGGGGATTTGAGCATGTTTTGGCCTTACACTTCCTGATGTCGGAGAGAACTCCCCTACAAAAAACAAAGAAAATGGGAAAGTAGTGAATATATTTAGGCGAGAGTATTTTTAGATGTGGGAGCTTAGATCCGAGCTGAGGTTCTTGAAGGATGGATTATTTAATGCTGGCTTATTATATGTTGTTGTCTAATAAGTATTTCTATTGGTCACTGATTATGAAATAATACACTTGTTTGCATTTATAACGAGGAAAAACTGTATCAATAAATAGATCTTTATTTATTTATGTATTTATTCATTTAATTAAATAGTTTATTTCCCTTTCCATGAATTCACAGCAAGTGTTTTGCATTCGATTAATCCTGTTTATTTGAACAAAATAGTCAACAAAATAGTTAATTGAACTAAATAGTCAACATTGATTTAAACTTATTTGTTTTAAATATGAAGCCTTTCAGAAATATTTATACTCTTATCTTCAAAAGAGCCCCCATTGTGGGACAGTGTTCTCCATCTAGTTAGATATTTTCTTTAAAAAGAGAGTTGTTGAAAATGGATCTTTCTTCAAACTAATCTCAGATTTCAGATGACGTACAAATGCTCCTTCTGTCAGAGTCTGATTCATGTATTCCATTCTATTTTCATGATGGTAGTTCTAGTCATTGATTCCATTCAGGCTTTCACACGTGCCATTACTTACCTTGTTTAATATCAGATTAATGGACTGAATTGCAACCTCCTCATTGACTTATCTAATCTCTGCGGCCCACTTTTTGTATTTAAGTCCTTTTATAACACGCCACAGATCCTATGTTTCCTGACATCTTCTTGTCTGTAGATGCAAGCACGTTCTCAAAAACTTAATCGCTGTAGATGTTGGTCGCTTCATGTACCAAAGACGACTGGGTTCAAGTGAGCCACACTATTTCATTCAAGAGCAAATGCATTGCTCTTGTGGATGAATGGTTCTTTATTAACAGGCATATAATAATCACTAGAAACTGCAGTAACAGCTGAGAAAGCATTAGGTGGCTATCGTACTGTGCAACAACCTGCCTCTAACTACCAATCAACATAGATTCGAGTCATGTAAGGGAGGATGTTTTGACCATGGAGTAGGTGCATGAATAGTTTGAGGAAAAGATACAAATAAATGTATGTTATTATGGAACGTTGACCTTGCATGTGAGCTAATTTGTTGCTACCGTTTACAATATATAACATTATATGTGTGACGTTGAGGATGATCAGTGAAACAAGCTAAAAATGGGCGTAGCCAACCATTTCCTTCGTGGAAGTGCATCACTACCGGTAACAAAAATTGGGTTTGGAGAGGTGGGACATAGTCGTAGCACAGATGTCTGAATGTTTAGGTTTTATACAACCTAAACAAACAAATGTAAAAAAAATAAATAAATAACCCCCCTCAGAGTATTCATGAAGGTTTAAACTATCTAAATAATAAAAAATAAAAAAAAAACATTATAGCACCAGAAGTGTAAACATGTTTTTTTCAGCTCCAAAGTTGCGCATTTTTTACATTGGAGTGAATGAGAACTTACTCACTTCTGAGTCAATGTACTACAGTTCAGTCACTTTCTATTGCACTGGAGATCGGAGGTTTGCCTCTTGGTTGCTACAGACTCCATATTTTATTGATTTATTAATTTAACCTTTAAAATCATAATAAGGACACTGTATTTGTGGTGTCAAATGTGCATGTCCTGGAATGTAAAATGCCATTTAATTGAATTCAATTCAAATTGTACAAAAAACAAAAAAAAAAATGTATGGCATTATTAATAATAATATTAATTAATATTAAAATCTATGGAGCAACATAACTTGCTTGAATTATTCCCGCAAGCTTTGTTCATTTCAGCCATAGAGTATCAGTTATTTAATAAATGAAGCTGAGATTGTTGATGACAGTTTAAAATAAAGCAATTCTTCAATAGTTTCTTTGATGAAACTACAGGCTCTATAAGCAAGTTTTTTATTTTGAAGTCAACTTAATTAGAAATGAGACAATGTTTATGATTACCCTAGGTTTACAGAATTCGGGACAGAGGAAGGAAATCAGCTACTTCTAACATGCAGTAAATATTTTATGGTTGGGTAATATCAGCTGTAATATTTATGTTGAGATTGGATGGGGGATGCAGTGCATTGTGGTGTGGTACTTTTTTTGGAAGGTGTTGGTGGAGTCTTACTGAATATGTATTGAAACACTAAAGGACAACATTTTCTGATTTGGTGCTTTATTTCATAGAATCCATTTTTGTTTTTTTTTATGTTTGAATGCATTATGGTAAGCTTATTTATCTGAATTTTTTTATATATTTAATAAAGCAGCTACTTGTGAAAGTGCTATTTAGTTTTTCCTGCTTGGATTAGTTTTCTCAAGTCAAGGTTTTTAGTTTAGCTCTATATGTCAGTCTTAGTGTAGATACAGTGATATGATTATTAGTGTTAATGCAGTGAGGTACAAGAAGTCTTGAGCTGGCCTTCCTCTGACAGAGCTAAAGAAGTCAGGAAATAGCAGTCATCCAAAACGTCAAACTGAACTCACAGGGCTTCAATTACTGCAAGAAAACCTACAGCTAAGCTCCAGATTCCCAGCTATTTTTTATGTCTGTTCTCTTCCACTGCAAGTTATTTTAGAGTGTTGAATTTAAGATGGAATTTGCTAGCCAGTCAGAGAGCTTGTACACAACAATTACTTCGACAGGTGTCTCTCTACCATGGCATTAAAACCAATTAAATCTTCCAAAGAAAATTAGCTCTTAGAGGTCTACATTTCATCTCAGAGACTTTGGGATAAAAATAGAGGGTTTGTCCTCACTGACAATGATAACAATAACATTTGCTCTTATTGGTATGTGAGGGTTTTGGTTGTTTTCTTTTGAGGAAACAATCATTTTCTAATCTTTAATATGTCAATAGAAGAAATCTCAATAAACATTACTTTTACAATCCATTAACATTTGTTGACATTCAGTTTGTTCTTGACCCTATGTTATAGAGAACGAACCCAGATTCAGAGATTGCTGGTCAGGGACAGATTTCCTCCGCATGTGATGAGCTTCATATTCAAATGCTTAACCAAGGTATATTTAAACATGTGAAGGACGAGGCATCTCATTTAGGACTGCATCAAGCTGATGACACACAAAAGGATCTTTTTAATCGTAAGTAAATTCAAGCAAAACCAGCCTTTCATATATAAATAGGGATGAGGTAGCTAGATCCTTCCTGTTCCACCTGGTTTTAATTTTTGGAAGAATGCATTTTTAAGAATTAAAAAAGCAATGTTATCCATCTATTGTAAACAAACAGTCGAATAAAAGTACATATTCCCAAAGTCCACCAAAGTTTTAACATGAGAGGAATGTTTCCAAAATGACAAATCGTATTTTTTTTTTACAGTTTCTACCATGTTCAATTTTGTCCTTTGGATTCATCCTTTAGGATACTTCAACTGCAGAACACATTTCTATAGTAGTGAAAGGACTGGAGAAGTTTTTCAGATGTAAAATATAAAACTCTATTCGGATTCAACAAAAGAAGCTACACGTTAAAGTTAATAAAACCAAGAAGAGTCAGCAAGAAGTTACGTTGACATTCATGTCATGCTTGTTTTCATAAAAAAAAAGATGTTTGTTTCTCTTTGGAGTTCCTCACTTTTCTTTGTGTTCTCTGAAGCCATTTATTTTCTTTCCTTTTAGTGAATAAAGCAAGGTTAAACTTCCCTGCAAGCTTCTGTCAGTCCCAGAAATGATCTATGTGCATTCCCATCTATGTGCGTGAAGATGGATAGCCCAGGGTTTATTCAGTCTATTAGACCACTGTTACATTTTGGATCAAAGCATATGACCTCAATGTACAACGAAGACAGTCTGTCAACATGTGAAATGAGAGAATGTTGAGGAATAAGACTTTATTTTTAGGTCCAGGAAAGGCAAGCGCTCAGATTGCCTTTTATGTTCCTGATTGCGCAGAAAGCAATGCACTCCATTTGCTGCTTTTTACCTCAAAGGTAATTTGCAGGATATAAAGTACCTTTTTTTATTTTGGTCCAACATTGTTTTGGTGTAAAAGCATCAGATCTCATTATGTGTTGCATACCATCAATTCTTAGTAATCCGCCAGTATGTAGTGAGCGACAGAAATAAATGGTGAGCTCAATAAAGCAAGGATGTGCTACTATGGCTCTTGATTGCTTTCACAGTCATGTTCTTTTAAGAGTGTTCAAGAGAAAGCAAAACGTGCAAATATATATCTATCTGACTGAAGTGGTCTGAGGTAGACTTCTTTGAATGCTAAGTAGTACACCCTAAGTTTAAAGATGCTGGAATGTGATTCTTTCATTTGTATCAACATGAGGCTAGGCATCTAGAAATAGGACTTAACAGTTATTATCATGCCAAGTGGAAATATATGAAACCATAGAACACGAACACTGAAATGTGAACTTCCTTGATTTGATCGGGTTCCGGTTTTATTATTAATTATGCTAATATAGCAAGATATAACTTCAGTTCCTCCCCAGTGATGTAAAATGATTTTTTCTCTTCACCGTGAAGTCTTTTGGGTTCTTTATGGATCAGTCATGCTTTTTTAAGGGATAAACTACTTTTTAGTTAAGCCTGAAAAACCACTGACGTGACTGGAACAGCAAATTCTGAGCTGATGAACATACGCTGTACTAAAAAGGACAATTTTCTAACGGAGAGGGAAAACATTTGCTTGCAGGTGTTTCTTCAAGACTTGTTGGATCTTCAAGGAATTTTATGACCGTTCTATAAAGCTGATTGGAGACAGATGCGTGGATATTTTCTTTTAAATGAATCCCAGTTTCTTGCAATTTCAGCTCTTCAAAATGACTTATTTCCTCCTCTTGCCATCCTGCATTGTGCCTCCCACTCATCTATTTGGTCTTGCATGCAGGGTACAAGTGGACAGGAAATGTCTTTTAATGGTGAATTAATCTCAGCAAGGTCTGGCAGGGAAACAGCATGAGCAGACTTGAATGCGTTCGTCTTGTTCTCGGGTCGAGCGAGGACCTACTGTACCTTTGATTATAACAGGCTTGGCTTTAATGAGATGGAGAACATATCAATTAGTGGATGTTTATTTTAGCATTTTAATTCTCACAGATTGTTTTGCTGAAAGTCATTTAAATTCACTACGCTTACATGATGGAAAGGATATGAACTATCATGTTAGATGTTTAGTTTTTTTGGGGCACAGCAAACAGAATGGAAGATGAATGCTGCTTGAAACTGAGAGGCTGTTTTGATGTGCTATATAATCTGTTTGAGCTAGCATTCTAAACACATAAATAATGGATATTTTCTCACATATGGCAGAATTCGACAGAACTACAGCTTGACTCAAAACAATCCACTGGAAAGACAGGCTTTACCAGCGTAATTATTGTTTCTTGGTTTCTGAACATTTACTAAGTTGACACCAATTTAAAATGTATCCATTTTAATTGAATGTCATGGTGTTTTGTATGGTTTTCAGTTGTGTGGGACCCGTTTTCAGTTTTCATGAAAAGAAAATTTATAAAAGCAATTATTATTGAACCCCCTACACATATATATTCCACACAAGGTGTTCGGGTCTACTGAACCCGGAGCATTTAGAAGTGTGAAAATTGTAGAATCTTTACCTTTATTCTGTTTTCCCAAACAAACATAAATAATCACACATAAACATACAATTTGAGATTGTAGATAATTGTGTGAATTAAAAGACCTAAAATGCAATGGATCCACCAGACCCGCAAACACTGCCTGAGTAACAATAATATGAACACATGAACACATGAAAATGTTATAAAATGTTAAATGAATGCATGTTGTGTAAAATGAATAAAAACATGCAATGCTGGAATTGGTGTTTTTAACATGCAAAAAAGGAGAAAAGGTTTTTTTGTTTTTACAGATTTTTGTAAAATACTGTGTCAAAAATAATATATATATATATATATATATATATATATATATATATATATATATTGGTAATATATATATTGTAATTACCTTTAATGGAAAAGTGTTACATAGTATATCTTTTATGTATATATTACTGTGATATTATTTTGATGTTGAGAGTCTAGAGTGGACCAGAGTGGAAATAACAAGATTTTGTGAATAGAATTTGCTATCTGGCCTTTCCAAGTTCTTTTCCCTTAAGGCTGAGGCTTTAATCCCCTGATATCTACAAAGATAATGTGGGATTGTAGTTTTTCCACTATCTGCATCAAAAACAAGTTTCATTCACTTTTACTGTAAATTATTTTGCAAATAGTTTATTGAGATTAATAGTCAACTTTTTGGTTGTATTTTTAAGTGATTGGTAAAGCTTCCCTTTGGTTGAAGGTTGAAGTCTAAATGATTAAAAGTGGCATTTCTCTGGCAACATTGAAGTCAAGTAATAAAATGAGCAAATTGCTTTCTTTCATTTATCCATTCAAAGTCAGCTCTCCGGTGAAGGACGTTGACTTTGTAGAATAACTTCTTTGGACGCAAAGAGTATTTTGATTTTTAGTAAATTGGATGCCAGATCTATAAAATCTGCTGTCACTCCCTTGTGTAAAGGCCTGCTCTCACATACAGCAGCTTCTTGAAAACACAACAGCTTAATCAGTAACGTCTCATCAAATATGATCTATTAATTAACTGTGATGTCAGAGCTGATGTTCATCAATAGTTTGACCCAGTAAGGGCTCATCAGCATTTTTTTTCATCAGCTCGATGTCCATTGAAATGGGGTCATTGGAATGAATGTGGTAAAGATGCTCAGGAATCATTATGAAGCAGAGGTCATCTGGTCTCACATCCTTTCAGTGATTCTGCCTCCACACAAGTGCAACAATCATTCAATCAGGCTCGTAGAATTTAATTATTTATCCATGATTTGAATAGAATATGGCACTCTGACATCTGCTGCATCCTCGTAGGTGCACATGATGCTGGCATAAAATAAGTATAACAAATTTTTTTTTTTCGTGCCCTCAAATTAAAAAGAAAATCAAATGCTGCCCATAAAAACATAATGTTAATTATTAATCATTTAGTAGTTCTTATGTCATTAGAAAAACTAGCAAATACAATGACACTCTGCAAAATGATATGTTACTCACCAACATTTTATAAAGACTCATTGACAGGTTAGGGTTAAGGTTGGGGTATGGGTAGGTAGAGAAAGAACTGTTTATTTATTATGTGTGTGCAATTACACTTACTTAGGGGTAAATTAAGGCATGCATTCTCAACTGGCTGGTATCCTAGGTAATGTCAGAATCAATTCTATCAATCATTTTTACTTGGAAAACTAGATGATTTCATCTACTCAGTTTAAATTGCTTACAGGGTATGCACCTAATATGTTTTATGTTTAAAGGAAAGGTTTAATAACTAAGCTATGAATAGAAATGTGTTACTGGAGATTATTGTGAGTGTGGAGCTTTCCCTACAGAGAGCACATTTGAAGAATTGTTCTTTATTCTATGAAGGGTTGTGTCTTAAGAGCTGAGCGAGATGAACATAATGTTGGCAGCTCAAATTAAGTTGATGTGGATAATCATTCTTCAGTCAGTTCTACTTTCTCCACGTGAGTTGACTAATGAGCAAATAAACTAGATTGACACAGTTTCACGAAAAACATGAAAAAAACTAATTTAAAGGTAATTTAAAGGTAATTAGTGTTTTTCTTTTAGACTTGTGTATCTATGTGAATATATATATATATATATATATATATTCATCTTTGGGAAAAAACTTTAGGTCCTTTAAACCTTGGAACAATTGCAGTAGGGATCTTCAGTGTCGTAAGTGTGCTTTAACTTGTCCTCAAATTTTCCCATTCTCTCGTCACACCGAGACAATGATCCACACATGCCTCCGCGTACTGACATTCCTCTGTTTTAGACACAGTTAGACCAAATTAATGCAATTTCAACAAAGTGCGCTGTGATGCCTCAGTAGTTGTCATTGCTCACAGAAGCCCAGCGGTCCCTCGTGAGTGCGTTGTGTCGCATGTTTATCCTCTGTGCCTTCGTCATACAAAGTGCATGCGTCTAATTCATACTTAATTTAAAGTATGTTGGCTACAACAGGAAACAGGAAAATCTGAAACCGTGTTAATTGCGTATAAATTTATGCGTTATACATTATACAAAATAGTAATGATTTTTATTATTACATAAATACCATTGTCCATTGTGGCACCCTAAGTGTTTCTGGGCCCAGTTTAAAAAGCTAAAATTATATTTTATAAACTTGTATTCAAATCAGGATTTTGTATACATTTTTATTTGACCAATGGGTGTCCATATTGATGAAGCAGTTTGTAGGTTAAATTAGTTCAGATTTGCTGCTCTGAAGCTGAGCATAGCTTTAATTAAATTATAATGGGAAGCATGCTGGGTTAAAAAGTGTTTTTGTTATACAAATTCCTTTGCTCATCTTTAATTCTGTTAGTGTTAAAATAATGAGCTCATTTACCCAACATCCTGTGAGAGGGCTGAAGCACCTAGTTCCTGCTAGGTGATCTGACAAGTGATACATTAGGAATGAGCACCTGCTAGATCACTTTCTTCTGCTGGAGCAGGTTATTGAGCTGAGCAGGAGGTGGTTTGAGCTGCTTTATCTGCTATCCCAAATCATTCAAGGTTCAAGTTATTTTGCTGCCCATTATTTATTGACTGACCCATTGATTTTCTTTGTTTATTTGTTAAATTATACTTTAAAATGAACAATATTGTCAATAAATACAATGTACAAAGTGTTAAATGACTTGAGTACTAATATTATTCTAGGCATTCTAGGTCTAAACATTCTATTCTATTCTGTTAAAGAATGGTAAAAAAAGCCACTCACTCATGAGTCTGGAGCAAGGAAGAGCTCTCTGTCTGATGAGAGTCTCTCTCTTTCACCTCAACCTTGGACCCTGAGCCACGCTAAAAGATTGAATTTAACAATAACTTCTTCCTAACACCCAATTGAGAGCACTGAGACTTCAGAATTGCATGTACCCTCTTTCCTCATTTACACAGATTTATATGCTTTTCAGTCTTTGCCTAAAAGAGTACAGAGTCTTCTGTAGAATGCCTAGAAGTTCTAGAGGTGTTCTAGAAGTACAATGTGTACATTTGACAGTGGCATTTCAAATCAGGGTTTTCTAGAGGAGATGTGCTTTAAAATGTATTTTAGCTTTGATTTTTTTTTAAAACAAGAAGAGCTTATGAGTTTTGCTTGTCTATTTGAAAGAGCATGTTAAAGCAAATTGAAGCGTACATCTGGTACCAAACTTCTTTTTTCAGGCGTTGAACAGACACTGCTTGTCAGCATGGGTTATAATCCCACTATGAAGAAAATCAATACAATATCTTGTTTGTTATAAACTAGGAATAAAAAAAAAAACATTTTGAAATCTGAGTTTTCATCAAAGAATGTATAAAAATATAAATGTTGCATTACTTTAAGGGCCATAAACTGAGACAGAATAATGTCAGTACTGTTATTTTGTCGCTTTGTTGTAATAAACACCAGTGATGCATGTTAAAGAACTAAAATATTTGCATACACTTGAGAAAATTAAACCTGCAATAAAGTTAGGTAATAGGACATCCACATAGTTTTATGTTCCCTTCACCCATTTAATAGTTGTGTTACAATGTAATGGTGTTTTAAAACGATAATTTCAGAAAAGGTAAGACATGTTCATATTTAGCTAGAAAGTTTTAAATGTCTATGTCTGCATGCTTATTGATTACATTTAGATATATTGTTATTCAAGTTTAGGACTTTTTTTTCCAGAAATAAAAAAAGAAACATCTCTTTTTTTACTGCTAATTGTTTCACCTCCTTAAAAAGAATAAATATGTAATATAACAACACAAGTTTAATGTAAAGCAAAAGCAATCAAGCAGATTCCACTCGGTTCCCAGCTCTTAACGTTGTGCTTTGGAAAATGACACAGGAAAAAACTGCAGAGCTGGAAAATTTATCTGATTTAGCTGATAAGTCTAAATATAGTGAACAGAAAACCAGAAAAAACACAATTCAGTGAGAATTAATCTTGCAATTAAAAATAAAATGACTTTATTACCAATCTAATTGCTACTGTAAAGCTAAGCAGGGTCAATAGGTTAGTAATAAACCTGATTGATGTGTAAGCATTGCAATATGAGCACAGTAAGCATTTTTTCTTTATTTACCAACATGGTTTTAATTTAGATAAGCTGTGGAATGAATGAAACTCACAAAATTTCTGACTCCAAACCAGTTTTGGAGTAAAATGAAAGGATTAAGATCAGAAGTGGATTTGCAGGAAGTATGCCATGAGGCTGTCCAGTCTTTTAAACCAAACAGACCTCTCCAAGTCTCTCATGACGACATCTGCTAAAACATCTGGCCTATTACGTCTCATGTGAAATCGAAAAGGCAGTTCTTTGCTTTGAATCGTTTTCTGAAAAAGCTTATAATTCTGCTTTGCCAGTTCAAGGCAAGGATACATTTGTGTTTTCAGATCTAATAAAAGCAGAAGAACCTCATATTCACTCAATTGAATCTTAACAGCTTTTATAAAATTGAGTTCAACTTTACACAACTTTATATTGTGTACTGAATGTTTTATTAATTTCTCTGATTGAAATAAGTTACAATATTTTGAACAAATGTGACAAATGTGATTAATTCCAACACGACACAACATTAAAGCAATGAGTCAAGAGAAAAAGATGAACACGTTTGTGTAGACCGCCAAACATACCAATATTTTACATTCCAGCATAGCAGTTCAATTCTCTTCTTGCTATTTTCACTCTTTTACCAAAGATACATGTGGATAATAATGTTTGTCATAGAAATAAATGACCTGTTACAATAGTCGAAAATGTTCTATAGAAGCCACTTATCTTCCCTTAATTTACTTTTAAAGTCTTCTTCTTCTTTTCTTCATTAAATATACTTGTCTGCCCCTTATATAAATATTTTCAAGAATTATATACATTTTGCTTTAGACATATGTGACGAAAAAATAAATAAATAACATTTTTTTTAGTATTTACATCAAATAATTGGCCCATATAGGAATTATAGAAAATATAAAAAAACAGACATCAAGCATGTGGTAACTCTTTACAATTTAAAAGTGAATTGATTGAAATGGTGAATTCTATGGTGTAAAATATATTTCACTGCAGAAATTGTAAAGAAACCAGTAACAATGATGACCAGTAGGGAAGCAGCGTTGGTTTTACTGTGTTTATATCATCAGCCTCTGAGGAGCATTTTATGCTTTTCTAATTAGATTTTTTTTCTTTTTAATAACAGAAAGGTTTTAAGTTATAAAATGAAATAATCAAAAATAGCAGGATATATACAGGGAAAAACGTATACTACCTTAAACATTTTTAGCAAATGCAAGTTTAATCTCATTATTAACATATGCTGTTTAACCCCTTCAGACCTTGAATTCATTTCAATGGACAAAACATTTAAACAGTTTGTTTCTTTTGGAAAATTTATTTAAAGTTTAACAAAAATTTACTCACTTAGTCTGCAGTTAAATGTCAGGAGCAGAAGACAAAAAAAATCTAAATACCTTTTTTCAAATATCTTTAAACTTAAAAGTATACATGACATTAGTTATGTTTGTTTTTGTTTGTCTTTATTGTCTTCAATTTATAGCACCTTTTGTAGAATTCCATACATTTATATAACTACGATGAAACTAAAACATCAACAAAAGTTTGACATTGTAATTAACGACGAGTATTGACTTAAGAACACAAAAAGCTATTTTTGTTCTGTTTTTGAGGCCTAAGAGATAATTCAGGACTAAATTGGTTAACGTGAAAATTGAATAAAGAGTTGCTAGAGTTGCTTGTTAAATTGTGTTACATTAAGCAAATTTTTAAGATGAGTTTATTCATGGTGTTTTAAAAGTTAAGCAAAACGATTTCAGCATGTATTTACTTGTATTTACTTTAACATTGTCCTTCGTCTTTTGAGTGCATTAAAATGTTCATAAGCCAATAACCACATTTTTAATGTTTTTTTTTTTTTTACATTTTAAAAACATTCTAAACATTATATTTCTTTATTCCCTGTGCCATCAGGGTTTTTTTTTTTTGAGTTTGGAAGAAATTTAGAATAACTGTGAAACTAAGCCTTTTTGTGACTGTTTAGATATAAATTAACATTTAATTAACAAGTTGTGTCTTGAAATGTACACATACTTACATTTATTTCAAATTATAGTAATATAATTATAGTAATTTGCTGAAAATGTTCTCTGATATTTCATTCTTTTTTGGTAAATGAATCAAATTGATGTTTGCAAATATATACAAACTTAGTAACTGTGTAAAGTTTTTTTTTTTTCCAGATAGTTTTAGTTCATGTTACTTCACCCAGGTCTAACTGTTTCCAGTGTTCAGCACGGTAATTTGTTACAAAGAATATTCAAGATCTGTGTACAAAAGTACAAATCATGCATTTTGATGCAGACATTAAAGAACCAACATTGAAACTTTGAGCTGCACTTTTCCCTTCATCTTTTACCCAAAGTAAAAAACTGTCCAACAATAACAAGCGTCATCTTGCCATTGTGAATTAAGAAGATAAATAATCTTTTCCTTCAGTCAGGAAGCTGAAGTTCCGAAGTTGTCGAGTTTCGCTCTGGAATGCTCTCATTGTGCCTTTGTTTGCATCACACTTCTCTGTGTGTAGACCTTTTTTCTGGTTGGACAGTGACTTGTCGGTATAGAATTTATAAAAAGCCAGATCATTAGAAGTCGAAGCCTGCATCCTCCTCATTGTAGTTTGGAGATGCAATTCTGGGGTTAGTGTGAGGCCAGCGGAACCCTGCAGTCTCGTCGGAAGTATAGGATGGAGAAGACAGAATCCTCACTGATCAGAGAGAATCCATTTGGCAGTCCAGGGGAATGGAACGGTGTACTCTGACAAATAAAAGTGAACTCAAAAGTCCTTCCAGAAGACTTTTTGCAGCCCTGGTTACTTAATGACCTGCTACAAAGATCATCAACTCGTGTAAAGACTAATTCAACTGAATTTTGCCCAATCAAGCTTAGTTAAATAGATCAAACAGAGAAAGAATCATTCTTGAATTTGAAATAACTTTTTTTTCGTTACACAGCTCTTTTTGATGTGAAGCTTTGGAGAAAACATGTTCGAATGCAGTGTGATGCTACTTTTGCAGCTATTTGAAGAAAATGACTCATCATTGCATTTCTCTTGGGAGGGAGAGAGAGAGAAAAGTTTTTAAAGATATCTCTCTTGGTTTTCAACCACTTTACACGTTTCATGCTTCCGTGATGAAGTTTTCCAAAAGCTATATTTAGAGAAAGTTGATGACCTGGCCTTTTTTTTCCTCTCAAAAGTCATCCATGTTCAAAACCAAACAACTGGCGAGGGGATGGTGACCCTAATGCTTTGGCTTCTCGGCAAAGCATTTATCCGGGTGCCTTGACCTGCTTTTGTTCTCTCTGCATTCTTCTCTGCCTTTGCTCTCCCTCTTATGTTGGGGGGAGATACCCAGCCATCTTGGCACACAGTTCTCTCGTCTTGCTCCAAATGTCCTCTTCCCCTGTAAAAGCAGCAAAACAACCAGTTAATATCTGTCGAGCAGGTCTGGGAGATGAGCGTCTGCTCAGACTTGTGCTCTCCCTTATGGTCTTGTTACAAAGAAGGGAGAGAGGAAACTAATATTTCAGTGAGGAAGGGATTTAGCAGCGCACAATGGCCAACATATCTACTTAGCTATTATTTTTATATTTCAACAATGCCTATTAAGGTATGTGTATTGCAAATTTTGGCCTCAATGGTTCAATGTGCAAGAGATTTGTAATACTTTAAAAAAAACAAAAACTGTTTCCCAAGATAAGATTGGCTTGGCGTCTGAGCTACAAACACAATATTATTTTACTTTATTTCTTCACTACTTTTATTATTTTATTCTCTTAAGAAATGTAGTGGAAAATGGAGGACTCTTGTTGAAGTTATTGAAATGCACAGATAAAAAAATATCTCTACCCCATGATTGTGGATGAGATGTTTTTGTTATTACTGAAGAAATTGCTTTCTAAGTTCCGAAAGAATAAGCAAGAAGAGATTAACTGCTCAAGCACATATAAACTTTAAAAACATAACAAAACAAGCAAAAAAACACTTTATTTGAGTGTATAATTTGTTTCTTCTTTTTTTTTTTTTTTACATATTCCATTCTCTTGGATTGATCCATGTGAATTATTGTTCACTAAATGTGCCTTCTGTATTTGCATAAAGATTTTTAATCACGAAAACCTACTTCAAATCTTGTTTACTTTTTCCTTACAAACACATGCATCTTAGCAATTAATAAATATATACAACTATTTTGTACGTTTATTTTTAGAGAATTATTTGTGTTACTTTTTAACTCATTGAGCTTTTGTGAGAGACGTTTGAGAGGGAGATTGTCCAGGAGAGGCAGGTTTATCTTGAGAAATGGAACACTACAATGCCAAAAGTTTGGTAGGATAAAATGACTACAAGGAGAAAATATTTAGCGTCAAAATCATTAATAGGTTTATTAGTCAAACTATTTTGTTAATTGAATATTAACAAGATTAAGTTGTGAACATGGAGGGTTAAACACATCTGTAATTTCAAAGTGATTTGAATTTGATAGGAGAGAGTTTGATAACCTGCTTAATTCCTTTGTTTAAAGTGCTTATACTGTTATTATCTAATGGCACCATGCAGTGTCACATGTAACTAAAGAAAGTACTACAGCCCTATGTTGTAAAGTATGCATATTTTCCCTTTCATAAGTGGTCACAAGCTATATCTGGTTTGGTCCAGCAGCTGTGTTTGCATATAAATCTGACAATGGTGTGGAAATGTGTACGTGTCACGATTGCAGGCTTGTTCCATTGTCTGAGAGGGTGCTGACACACACAGCAGCTGGTGTGTGTTGTGTCTTGTCATGGCATGAATCAAAACCTGCCACAACCCTTGAAGCTATCTGAGGGTGAGATATAGGCCTATGCTTTTATTAACGCTGTAATAATAGACCAATCTATCCGGCTACTCCAAAGATTTGTTAACCTAGTGAACTCGGTAGACTCTGTGGACATTTAGAAAATCGACTTGCTTGCTGAAATGCCTCTGATCAGCCTTGAAGGACATTTGAGATGCATTACAATGTTAAACGTTGAGCTTCATTAGATTTTGTCCTTGAACCTAAGCAGTAAAATTGGTTGAGTAGCGTAGACGCCAGAACACAGACACAGAACACAGTTTACAGCAAAAGGAGCGTACAGTTATGCAAACATTAGTTTTGCATTCTGGGGTATTTCTGTTATTAATAATAAATAAGGTTGCTACATTCTGTCTTGCAGTATTTGTCTTTTTTCCTCTTTTGTTTCCCTGCAGTCAATTTTGGCATTTCAGTCAGTGTAAATTGCCTGTAGCCTCAAATATCAGAGATGATTACAGTATAATCTGAATAGATTCAGGAAATGAAGTCATTCACAGCGAAATTCCTGCAACCTTATTGAACCACTATTACCCAAACTAGAGTTCTCTCATGCGCTGATCTCACTATTTCTCAAAAACTAGTCTCACTATTTACTCAAAAACTGTTCATTTGGAAATATAATGTTTGATTTACCGTACTTTTTTAAAAGTTTACATGAAAGAACAGAGCTCTTTGGCATGGACTGCTCACCAAAATATTAAACTACAGCTAAATAAAGTAAATCTGTGTAAATGTTTTACAGCATACAATTTCATAAATTATTGTAATATTAAGGTATGGACATTCAACAGAACAATTATATGAGCAGTTATTATTTCAAACTGAGACTCACTGACTTCCCTAGACATATACCCCCCTAGATATTTATATTACATATGGGACAGTGTGTTTGGATCAACTGTACCTGGGTCATATACTGTAAAAGTGTGACATTTGAAGGTTAGGTTAAGTCTTAAGACTTTTTGTTTTCTCTTACCTTGTAATTGTTAATTAATTGTTAACATTACATTTTTGATTGTGCAAAATAAAACCCCCAAAATGTATTAGTTCAGCAGTCATAAAAACACACATGGGGTAACTTATAATGAAGTTATAAACAAGCAAAAAAAAACTCTACAAATGCTGTTTTTATGTTAAAGTTAATTTAATTTGAAACATCAATGTAACATAGTTTGAGTTTGTTATTTAAAACTCAAAATGCTATGGGTCCTCCAGACCCGCAAATACCATCAAAATAATATGAAAAATGCATGCAATTACTGTCAACTCATTCAAAAATCAGATTATTATGTATCTATGATTATGGATGTGATAGAAAAGTTTAAATCTTTATAGTAATAGTGTATATTATTGTTTATTATTTTAAGTTATCATGCTGACTTAAGACATAGAGCGAGAGAGAAAAAGAGAACTGTACTCACAAGTACACGAAAGGAAAGATTGTACTTGTAAAATCAGAAGAATATTTGTCTATGCTATGTGTACAGCTGTCCATGGCCATTCAGGCTATTACTCTGGGCAGTAAGTGCATCACCTAGATCTTCATAGCAGAAATTATGACTGTGGGATTTCAGCAAGGTGACATTTACTGAACAGACCAGCTGCGCACAGCCCTAGTGATCACAGATTAGCTGACAGACTGTTTACACTGCAATCGATCCCCGACTGTTTGAATTCCATTAGCTGTGAAAAAGGCTTCGCAAAAATGTCTTCGTTCTTACCAACCAAAATCCACAACATGTCCTAACAAAATGTTTTCCTATTAACGCCCAAGATAAATTACATTTCTGTCACTACCAATCCACTGCAAGAGTTTGGGCCAAAAATGTTCTCTGTTTTTAGATTTTCCAAAATAGACTTCTCTCCTGATGCGCACAATAAGTAATTGCACTTCAGACATAGCAAGAACAGGAAGGCAGCGTCATTATGAGCTAGTGGTCATTAGAAACAAACCCAAAGTAAATGAAGCTTATACTCATTATAAACAGAAATTCTTTCCATCGAGGCCAGAAGATCAGCCAGGCAGAGCAGCTCACAATCTTCTAGCTGTGATTGCTAAGAAATGGAGAAGAAATTACATCGTTGGGTAAAGAAAGTTTGGCAAATCCAATAAATTAGATAGACTGTTCAGGCGCCAAGCATCATCTGGCTGCTGGCATGTCAAGCCACTTTGTTTGTATGTTTGATTGAATGTTCTGCACGTTCAAAACATCTTCTTTTTTTTAACCCTATACTGTATCAATTACACTTTTTTCCAACACTACTTACAAGTTAGGGACATTAAGCTACTTGTCACAAAGGCGAAGTCTAACTCAAGTAGTTCACATATTTTAGAGGTAGTCTCAGGTGGTCACAAAGACAAAGCAAAAAAATTAATATAATTTTAGTCGTATTTTTTTAAGTAGTTATCATTGATGCTTTACTGACTGGGACAGGAAGAGTATTCAACTGAGACAGCTAAAGAGAATTATCTGATTAACAATTTTCTGCTCATCATAACATTTAAAGCTATTATTTATGCACATTAAACAATGATTTTTTTGGAATGATAAACTTTTACTGAAAATGCTAAGAGTTACACATTTATACATGTGAACAACAATACTTTTGTAATAAGACTAAGTTAATTCTTATCGTTAGTGTTTTCCTGGATGTGTGAAGGTATTGTTTAAACTTAGATGGTGTTTTTGACTAAACTACTTTGAGCATTAATAAGCTGCATGTTCTGATTTATTTGAAGAAAAAAATGCTATAGTCCTTGTGTTTGCTCATTGGTATGCACACTGGTATTGGCAGCTTTTGAGATGCATTAAATGTTGAAGATAAAACATGTTGTTGGCTGGATTTTTCTCCATTAACCTTAACTGCAACACTTAACCTTAACTGCATATACTGTTTTTAATCTATTGCCACTCGTCGTATAGTCCTTCTATCATCTCTAGCCAGCTGGCATAGAAACATGTTTGGAGACAAAAGGCCCTATAGAACATTCACTGCATTTTTCTCTTGTTTTGTCATAAATAAATGGGTTTGTTTTTAAGGAAATGTTATTGTTTTTAAATATTACTATACAGAAACTTTATTAAAGGATTGTTGATTGTTTTTACCATAGTTTGATTTGTTTTGGAAAGATTTCTTTTCACGCGACAGAGACTTCTATGCTTTTGTATTAGCATCTTATGTATCAGCCTTATTGTCACATTCAACAATTTAATTTCATGTGTAAAAAGTACAGTCTTTATATTAAAGATGAAGAGGGAAAATGGCTATGAAATAATCTGTTTTTGTTTTTGTCATTTTCATCTTAACATGATAGAAATAAAAGAACAATAAGTTTTATAGAAAATAATTTAAATTTTTTGTTCCATTTTAGAGTTGTTCACATACCTAATTCAGCTTTTCATATTACATATTACTTCTAACCTGCAATACATCATGTACAACAGAATGAAATCTGAAGTGTTCGTATAAAAAGATAAAGATAAGATATTAGAGTGAACATTTTAATTATGCAATATAACATGAATTTAAATTTCTATCAAATTTTTTGTATTTCTAACTCAGTAAATTTGGAAAATCATGTACTTGTTTTGGGCGTATTTTTTGACTGTTGCATAGTGAAAATAAGTTGTTGTTAGGTTAACTTAATTAATACATCGAGCTAGTCAGGGTTGACTCTTGGTGAGCTCCAGAGTTCTGTAAAATGTATTATTCCTGAAGAATTAAGTTTAAAACCAACATTACACATTGTTGCACAAAATATTTGAAGAAAATATTTGGAAAATGTATGAAAGTTATGACTTTTGATTAACCTTCTTAGCAAGACAGTTTTCGTTATAACAGAACATTGGCTGATATTTATTCAATACAATGTTGAGATCCTCAATTATAATTGTTTTTTTTTTTTTTTTTACTTTTTTTTAACTGGGATTTCACGTGAAAGCACGTCTCAGCTATTGTAATTTGGAGAAAGGTTGTGGTTGGCAGAGGGACCAATAGATACACTTCATTGTGATGCAGCCTCTGGAATGTCCTGAGATGCTTCATCAGTCTTGGAGATACAGAATAGAAACTGAGTGCAGGGCAAGCACTCTCTCTCCCTCTCTTTCCTTATCAGTTTCGATTCATCTTTGTGAGCTAACCCCAGTAATCCTGGCCAGTACTGCCCTGCAGCATGCCAGATGAATAGCGCACTATTGACAAAGCTTCCTCATCAGAGTGCTTTCATTTGCCGGTTAGTAAAGGGGGATCTTTGAATAATGCAAACCACCATCGAGCAGGGTTTCTAAATCAACTCCTTCTGTTTGGTTCAAGAGGGTGTAATAAGAAAGATGCTGGAGAGATAATGAAATTGGACACATCCTCCTGATATAAAGATGCTATTTGTTGAACTGTTTGTAACACATGACATGGCTACAATACTTGGCTTTCAGCATCACCTCTATCAATTTTTCATTTCGATTAATCCTAGCAAATTTCAACCTCAGTGCTTATCGGTGAAGTGCAGAGCACATGTTCTCTGTTTTTAGGGTTTTAAGCATGGTTTGCGGAGCAATGATGTGTGTTGATAGCCCAGTGGCATTTCTTTACCTGAGACACTGTGAAATCGGTTATATTTTGTGTTAAGAATAAAGAGTCCAAGAGTTGTTTGTTTTTTGACACTTTAAACTCTAATTGCACATATGTCAGACTGGAAGGTTATAACAATACACAGTTAGCTGAAGCCCTAATGAAACTACGGCTGAAAAATGAATCACATTTGTAATTAAATTACAATATAATTAAACACAATTTTCAAGTCGTCACATGATTAATCACGGTCAGGTGAGAGTTTTCCTGAGTCTTCATATATATGTAGCAAAATCTTTCCGATAACGTTGGATATCTTTGGAAAACATTAAAAAGTGCAGTCGACATGTTTGAATGTTTATTACAGCAACTTTGAATTACAAAATAAAGGTAACACATAGAGAGGTGATTGCTATTGCGAGTACTTTTAAAATGTGTACTTTTAAATTTACTCAATACATTTTTTGTGAAATATCTGTACTTTTTCTTACCATTCTTTTTAACATTTCTATGTTTTACTCCATTACTAACATCAGGGAAGTAAATAAATATTATATGAATAAATATATATTTTGCCATGAGATCATGTTTTACTCTTTTACTTTAGTAAATAATTCGGTAGTTATTTTTACTCTTACTTGACTAAATATTTTCACAAGTACTTCTACTTTGTTACTGACTCTTATATCAACTCCTGGTTTTATTTGCATAAATGCTGAAAGGTCTGGATTTTCATTGCATAATTTGAAATATTGTTCTAAATTTAATGTAGTAATGACTATAATGTCAACATATTGTGATGATTTCTTACTCGCTTTGTGGTAAAATATCAAATAGAGAAAGCTTTCTAAAAATTAATCACAGAGTAAATCAACATTGCAATATTGCTTATCACAATTCTATTATTTTCCAAAATTGCTCAGCGCTAAATGAAACTGATGAGATTAGGCTGGTTAAGATCTTCTGTTTTTTTTTTTTAAACCTACAGGTACATTTCTGTTGAAGCGCAGTTGGACAAAGTTGACACCACTTATGTTTAGACATCTGTTTGATTCAAGTGGGGTTACTATATGATGTATTATAACAATGTTTTGGGTCCAGTGTAACTCTAGTATATGTTTAGAATACCATGCATAAAGAACAGATCAGTTTTGTGAGTATTAGGTTCTTGTTTGGCAACCATTTGTCTTTTAAATGGTTCTGAAGGCTTATCCAGTTAAAACAAGCTCTAGATTTTTGTTTTGATATTTGACAAGTAGCAATTTTGTTCTTTTCAACGCACAGGATGGAAACAAGGACTTGTGTACGAATAATTCATGTGACAATTTTCCACACAATCTGATTTAGAGCTCTGGTTGAAAGCACTGCAGATGATGAAAGAATTTATTTTTAGTTCAACCATGCTTGAGTTAACTCTAGCTATGTGCAAAAGTCCTCAGTTCATACATGTTGGAGCTGTAATTTGTCATTAGATCCTTCAGAAATCACTCAAATGTGCTAATTGAATGGTCCAGAAACATTTATCTTCTTCGTTTTCATACAATGAAATTCATTTTTTCTTAGCAAAAATATAAACATTTTTCTGGAGAATGACCTTAAATTTTCTTAATTTTACACTAGATTTTAAAATTAATTTAAAAATGATTTAAAATCATTGGATTTGTGAAGTGATATATGGATAGAAAGATGCTCAAAGGCAGATCTTTTCATGTCGACTGCTACAAAAAGTGCTGCGAAGTCCTTGATACAACAAATGAATGCGTAACATAAAGCTCAGAACAGAGTCTCCAACAGATTTCTATAAATACAGATTGGTTTGATGTTGCTTATGAAAAAGAGCTAAAGTGATGTGTGATTGGGTATATGCGTATTTTTAAGCACTGTGACTGCATTCAATTTAAGAAACCATGCAGAGAAGCCCTTGCTGTGAGGAGCAGTGGATATTTTCCCACAGTTCCCAGTTGCTTACTCTTGTTGTTTAAAAGACAGACAAGCATGTTATTTACAGTACACACACTTTTGATAGCTTTTGTAGTTATTTTAAAACTGTCATGTATTGTAGCAAGATGTGCAGAGGGTGAGTTTCCCTATATTTCTGAATGGTGCAAGAGGCACCTGAGGCACTAATGTCCAATCTCTATGTTCTTCTCACTCCTTCAACAGTGACTCAATCCTCCTTTGATTTCCATCTGCAGCACTACTCATTTCACACATGTTACATACCTGAGAGATAAATTAGCAATAGCAATTCAGTTCAGTCAGATTTTTTTATGCAGCATGATTATCAATTAAAGTTTCACCAAAATTGCAAACTGACATACCACCGAAATTTTTTTTTCAAATTATTCATATCCACTGCTGATATTTAACTTATTGGGTTTAAATATGATTGATGTGCATTTTAATATGAAGGGGACTTCAAAATGTTATCAATTTCATTGGATATCAAGTTTTCTTTGGTAAATATGTCTGTTAAATGTTTAGGTGCAACTCATAAAGGTAAAAGGTCAAACTCATACTACAACCTCCCAAAATATACTGTGAAGTACAGGAGTATTCACTCCGGTTGCCAGACATCTATATTAGTAAGATATTACAATATGATAATACAATATGATAATACAGACATCTGTAATAGTAAGATTTGAGAACTTTTGGATCTGGCCAATCCATGTGTGAAAATGATGTCTCTTGCACCTTTTTTTATTTTTTATACAGTTTTAAAGGGGGTATATGATGCCCCTTTTATAAACATTAAAGAATATATTTATATGACTGGCCCTTTTAGGCTATCACCACACCCTTAACCTTCAAAACACATTATTTATAGTAAACAATGTCTTTGATTCACTTCAGATTGTTGGCCTCCTTAAAATCCACTGTTTGCCCTAGTCTTGTGGGTGTTTGGCAGCTGCCTTTGGCTAAGACTCGCTGACATGTCAAACAACCAATCCCATTTCACTTTACATAGCAACATGTTTCTGAGAGTGAAAATGTTGTTATCCAATGTTTTGCTGTTCTTTCTATTTGCTCATTCTCACTACAAACTCTTTGTCTTTGTCTGAACTTTGTTTCCCAACAAAACTAAAGAAAAGTTTGGGTTTTCATAACATGTCACCTTTAAATGAACTGAAAATGGTTCCCTAATGTCTCTTCTCTTGTCACATCAGAGCAATTGTATCATAGCATGCACCACATACGGCACCTTTAAACTGATCCTTTCATGTTCAAATTTTGAGAATGATTCAAAGCTCTATGGAAACTCAAGCATCAGGCTGCATCTGTGTCACTGGCTAAGTGTTATTGTGAGGTTGAGGTGTCACTTGGGTCTCATCGGTTTCTCAAACCCGCTCTGTCACAAGACCTCAGATTGCCTCTGTGAGACCTCTCTTGCAATTAGCCCGCCATAGGTTGCAGCAGTGGGATGGCAGGTCTCCAGTAACTGAGTACATGACACATTTGTCAATGACAATTTACTTTGATTTCATGTCTGAGCAAAACAGCAGCTGACGGACCTTTAAGTGTCCTGTTGCTGGAAAGTAATGCATCTTGATGCAGGATTAGAGATGCTTCAGCTTAAATTGTGTGCCTACACAGTTCTGTCATTACAGAGTGATATGCCTCACAGTATATTCTCAACACCTTGATTTGTGTATTTAGAAAATTTCACTTAATAACAAACTGAATATTTAAATTTGTTTTGTTTATTTATGTGGTGTCCATTAAGAGAATGTTTGTCTATACAAATGTCTTGTTTTTAAGAATACCACTGTTCAAATGCACCTTAACCTTTCTTCAGGACCAATTCTGTCTAGACTCTCTAAGCCTATTTTAGGCTTAGGCGAAAAGCAATTGAGCTAAAAGCAATTTCCTGCACTGGTAATTGCTGTTTATTTGATTTGGTCAAATAATTTTGGTGAATGGATATCTAGTGGAGATAACATGAATCCATCATCCATTGGTGTGGGATTTGTAGACCTTGTTTATTAAGTCTGAAAGTCTTATAATTTCTGAACACGATATAAATGTATCTTAAATCTTAAAATAATTTAATAAAAAAAACATTGCAACATTACTTATTTTCAAATTGTGATAAAAAAAAATAAATAACTGGTTTGGTGTGAAAAGGAAAAAACATCCAGTATGCGGCAGTCCTGTGGGCGAAAATGCCTTGTTGATGCTACAGGTCAGAGGAGAATGGGCCGACTGATTGAAGCTGATAGTAGTGGAACTTTGACTGAAATAACCCCTCGTTACAATCGAGGTATGCAGGAAAGTGTTTGTGAAGCCAAAACATGCACAATCTTGAGGCGGATGGGCTACAACAGCTGAAGACCCCACCGGGCACCACTCATCTCCACTACAAATAGGAAAAAGAGACTACAATTTGTACGAGCTCACCAAAATTGGACAGTTAAAGAATAGAAAAATGTTGCCTGGTATGATGCATCTCGATTTCTGTTGAGACATTCAAATTGTAGAGTCAGAATTTGGCGTAAACAGAATGAGAACATGGATCCATCGTGCCTTGCTACCACTGTGCAGGCTGCTGGTGGTGGTGTAATGGTGTGGGGGATGTTTTCTTGGCACACTTTAGGCCCCTTAGTGCCAATTGGCCATCATTTCAATGCCACACCCTACCTGAGCATTGTTTCTGACCATGTCCATCCCTTTATGACCACCATGTGCCTATCCTCTGATGGCTACTTCTAGCAGAATAATGCACCATGTCACAAAGCTCAAATCATATCAAATGGGTTTCTTCAACATGACAAAGAGTTCACTGTACTAAAATGGTGCCAACAGTCACCAGATCTCAACTCAATATAGAATCTTTGGGATGTGGTGGAACGGCAGCTTCGTGCCCTGGATGTGCACCCCACAAATCTCCATCAACTGCAAGATGCTATCCTATCAATATGGGCCAACAATTCTAAAGAATGCTTTCAGCACCTTGTTGAATCAATGCCACGTAGAATTAAGGCAGTTATGAAGGTCAAACATCGTATTAGTACGGCGTTACTAATAATTCTTTAGGTGTGTGTGTGTATATATATATATATATATATATATATATATATATATATATATATATATATATATATATATATATATATATATATATATATATATATATATATATATATATATATATATATATATATATATATATATTACATAGGAAGCCTTTGAGTGTTTCTTAAGTAGAAAGAGAGATTTACACTGTATTTATTTAAATAATTGGTGCTGTGGGCTCAGCCTTCTGGATGAATGTATTAATAGATTTTATTTTACCTGAATAATTGTAAATATTGTTTTTCATATTGAATGGAAACTTGATTCATATTTGCTGGTATAAATTACACCATGTCACAGTGTCCTATAAGAACATAATGTGATAATGTAGTCCTACATTGCATAACTCCTACATTAATAATTTGACATCATTATCATGGGTTTCTGAAAACCATACTCGAGTGAGGACCCTTTTCAACCACTCACTTGTCATGTGCAGTTTCATTCACTTTCCTGTTGTGAATAATCTATTCCATTTACCTACGTAACACTACTTGTCCTAGTTTTGCAGAAAAAAACGGATTAAAAAACTTTTGTCTTTTACATCACAAAAAATAACCAACATACCTTTGCGAAAACAATGCAGGGTTCAGTATCACAAGTGAGCTGCAACACAACAGGCTTTATAAATGAGATAATTAAATACTGATCATCCTGTGTTGATGATCTACATTTGAAAAACAAGAGGAAGTAATTTAGATTCACCAGCAGCTTAACAGATGTTCTAATTAATCTCACTTTGTTTACTCCTGTGTTACACATATGCCTCACCACAAACCTGCACTCCTACTTTAAAAGAAACACTCAAGTTTGATTATTAATTTATATGTAAACCTCAACACTTAATGAGAAAAAAGATAATGGTTGGTGAGTGTCAGTTTCTAGCATCCATTTCAGGGTGAGGAAATAAAGTGACTGTCAGTTAGTTGTCAGCCAAATACTCACAATAAATGTTAGGTAATCACATTATCATTATCAGTACTATAACAATCAAGGGAGTCATATCATTTCAAATACAACTTACCGCAGGGTTTCGTTGAGGTTTCAAAATTTTAGGCCTTACATTTTTTTACAGTTCTTATTTTTTATGTCTAATTAAAGCTCATTTGATTAGCATGTTTGTTGTTGTTTGGAGATTTAGAAAATGCTTCTAAATGCTAAAAAAAAGAATGATAAAAGGATAGTTAGGGTTACCAGAGTTTGAGAAAAGTTTCGTAAATTCTCAAAAACATAAAAGTGATGTTTAGCGGTGCAAGAGTTTGAGAACAGGCTAATTTACACACAGCATCATAAAAAAGTTGAAGAAAACGCTAGTGAACACACATATATGCTCAAAATCTTAAAAGTGATAGACAGGGTTGCCAGCTATTGGCATAAGACTCATGAATGTAAAAAAACAAAATAAAATGTAAATGTGATTATAACAGATAATCTAGAGATTAAGAAAGCGTTTATAAATGTTCCAAAGCATAAAAGGGATTGTTGGGTTTGCCAGAGATTAAGCAAATTATCCTAAATGTAAAAATAAATGTAAACATGACTAGGGTTGCCAGAATCCTAAAATAAAATAAACCATGTGTTGACTTTAATGATCTGGCTGCAACGTTAGAGTAGATTTATTTGAATTTAAATACTTTTCTGTTGCACAGGTCTTTGCTGTAATAATATATTTATTACAATAATAATAATAATAATAATAATAATAATATAAAGTGTTTTAATTTATGAAGGATTTTTCCTGTCCATGATCACCTACACAGGTGAACTATAGGTTACGTTTCAGTTCGATAATCCATGTATTCTTAAGAGATAGTTATTCTGACACCAGATGTGAAATCAAAGAGGACACATTGCTTATTTTTAGGGTGAGCAATCTCAGTTTACATGGATGCCATGTGCAGAAATTATTTTTTTAATTGAATTTAAATGAATCAGAGGCTAGACCAGGAGGAACTAATTTTCTGGATGTTCCGATTACAGTTGAGAATGTGAATGTAGAGATCATGCAATTCAAGACACTATATTGTAAATATGTCTTTTAATTTGAAGGATGGCCATGGTTTGATTTTCTGGTAGAAATGTTAGCCCTAAAGTTCACTCCCACTAGACAAATAACTTACATCATCAATCATTAAATATTTAGTTTGCATTTCATTTTTATTTTTACATGATGAATAACTATGGGAAACAAAATGGGGAGGTTACAAGGTTCTTCTGTTCCAAATTAGTTTATAGAGCCATTAATCAAGCGATTAAAGAAATATTCAGCGTGCAAGGATCTCTGTGGAATCAGTAGTCTATAAATGTTGTATGGGAATATCAATATCTACAGACCCAAATACTTAATTCATGTGACGTTTTCAAATGCAAACACGCAACACTGCCCTGGATAGTAAACAAAAAAGAAAACACAAGTGATTGATTAGTTGGACAAAGCAATGCCTTTCCCAATGTTCATGAAGATGCTTGTTTGATCTATTTTAGGAGAACTAAAAGCAAGAGATGCTGTTCAATGCAACTTAGTCTGAAATGAGAGTGAACTGGCTCACTGCCTAATACTGTTGGAATCCGAAGAAGATCCAATTAGGAAAAATCAGGCACCATTTCAACCTTGCTCCTCCTGTAAACAGATTTTAATATGCTTTGCATCTGCTCTGCACCCAGTGACTGTGTCTTTTCAAACCACAGATCATATACAGAGAGTGTTATAGACTCTGTTTACTTGTTTTTTTGTTGTTGGGGTTAGTCACTCAAGCATTGTCTTCTTGAAAAGAATTCTTGATTAATTTTAACTGCTGTATTTTGCAATTGTATGTGATTTCACATTCTTGTTGGATTACTCACATGCAGTTGGAAGATGTAGTCGTCAAACAATGTAGGTTTGTACACAAGTGTTTGGCATGCATCTGCATGTTTATTTGCTTATGAAATGTTCTTATAGGACACAGACATATACGCGCACACCACACATATTATCTCACCAAGAATGGACTCATGTTTCTGCTAATTTTTACAAAAATTACATGCAACATTTTCTTAGGAGTTCCTCATTCATAATATAACTTTTTTTTTTTTTTTGTTTTTACTGCCAACAGCGGACCTGACCTTCTAAGCGACAGCTAGCTAACAACATGGGACTTCCACAAAAACCTAGCTGTTTTACTAAAGAACAGACACAATAGACCTTAGTCCTTTCCAATCTAAGTTTTGTAGATTTACATTTTAAGTAGCAAACATATATAATCACTGTGGAAAACGTTTGTAAGAGAGACCTTTTCAATGTGGAACAATAACATAAACACATTAGGCATATTCTAATTTTACATAGGGATATTTCAAAATACTCATCATTGTTACACATTACACAAATACATTGTTTTTTTACAAGAATTAAATTAAAATATTTGTTTTCTATGGGTAATATAATAACAACTCTAGTAACTCTTCATTTAAGTCTAAATTGAAAACTGAAACAGCGTTACCTTCCTACCCAAGAGGGTACTCTATTATAGACTAACAATTACTTGTGATAATTCAGACTATATGTATTCAGAATATGTTTATATGTTCAGCAGAGAAATTATATAGTGATATTTTTATTAGTAATCTCCCGTTTCTCTTCATTGAACTGCATGGTGAATGATTAAACTTCTAAGCGACAGCTAGCTAACCAACAGTTACAGGACTTCCACAAAAAGCAACCTAACTGTGTTTCAAAACAGCATAGAAACTGACGCTATTGTCTGACAGACACGCACACATACACAAGCACACACGCACGCGCGCACACACACACACACACACGTGCGCATGCGTGCACACACACACGTGCGCACACGCACGCATACACACACACACACACAGACACGCACACACACCATTGTAATTTTCGGAGAACAGAAAGCCTATGATAATATTTTTCCACAGTTAAGGCCGGTCAAAATTAACACCAGAAGGGAAAAAGCACCATTTCAACTTTGAAAGACCACCCATGAGTTCAGAAGCTGTAGCCTCATAAAAAGGATCAGATCTCATTTACAGATAACCTGAACTATTAATCTGAACTGGAAAGACCTGTTCAGATGTAACGTTAGAGGGTTAATTCACTTTCAGATCGCAGTTACATTCCCGCACTCATTTAATTGCATAAATGCTGCTCAAGCCAAAGGAGCAATAAACTTCGTAACCATCTCAACTGTTCGCAATATTCCACTAGTACTGCTCAAATGACTCTTCTGGAAAACACACATAGATCAACAGTGATCATTATAACAAGTGTTATGTGACTTAAGGATGTATTATGGAATACCTCTGAAGACTGTTTGCTCTGAACTGAAGAGCAAATCTCAAAGGAAAATGACATAAGCCTGCAATATGATCTGAGCTACAAGGCACAAGAAGCACATTCCTTTTATAAGCTGCTTGACACCTCTCTTGAGGTCACTTCTCTTTGCAAAGATACTGAAGACAATCACAGTGCACGAGAAAGCCTTCTTGCTAAATAATTCACATCTTTTTTTGCTGTGAGAAAATCATAAATCTATAGCTGTCAAGATGAGGTCTTTATTTAGGTTATAATCACAGAGCCATGGTGGGTGTAAAAATTCCATTCAACAGAGAGAAGTGTCTGTATAGTTTTCTCTGGTGCATTATGTTTTAGTTTACATGGTGCTTGTAAATACTATCTATGAGTATTAATGGAAATTGTAGGCTATGAGATCTTTAGTCAATATTTAGTCCATTATATCCATTATATAGGGCCATATCCCATCCTCACAAATGATTACATTGTAGGTCATCGTTACTGATTCAAAAGCATTCAAAATGTGATCAATTGTTAAAATGAATTAAAATGTACAATAATCAGCCTTTATTTAAGCATTAAAAAATAAGGTGCTTAAGAGAAGTCAAGCTGTGTTGAGACCAAGATTGGATAAGCTTGCAGAATGGATGCATGACATGTTTTTGCTTTTCCCTGCTAGTGAAATCCGCCATCTGGTTTCATGTCTTCCCTTATATGACTTGGCTACTCTAAGAAGCTTCTGATTGCTTGACGTCGCCAAAAGTATTTGTCAAAGTTCAAATATTAGAACTTCTGCGCTGTTTACAAGGAATTGCGCTTTTTCAGTACCACTACAATGCATTGTTTGCTCCGCAATAACCACTTCGCCCCTCTGCACGGATTTAAGATTGCATCTACCTATCGATTTAACATTTAAATAACTTATTATATTATTTAGTTCTGATTTAGAATTTTCTCATTTTAATTAATGAACATACAATTAAAACGGGAATGCAACATTTAGTCTAGAAAGTATTGATTATACTAATAGTTACCAAAGATTTGTGACTCATATCAAATTTACTTAAGTGGTGTTGCTTATTGTAATCAAAGAAAGTTTGGGCCTGTATCATCATGCTTTGGTTATTCATAAAGAAGAATTTATAATTCAAAAAGAAGAAGATAACATGAGTTTGTTTATGATGAAGAAAGCGTTCTGTCATTCTATGGGTTGAAAGAATCTTTCCACTTGCATGCACTCTGTAGGAGAGAAAAGCTCAACAGCATGCATGTTTCTATAAGTTTTTATGAAATATATTGGGTATATATATATATATATATATATATATATATATATATATATTTATTTATGGGGTATTTTTTGTTAATTTAATTAATAACTTAGATTATGATCTACAAAGAAATGTGGAGAGATACACTTATGAATTAAAACATGTATGTTTTCAAAAGTCAGCCCAGAGCGCGTCTGGAATTGTTCAGTCCACCCTTGAAGAATGGCAGCTGATTCCTATCTGATTAGTTTACCAGGCAGTGGGAGGGGCTCACTTATTTGTGGATCTCTGGTTATGTATCTTTATGTATTTTTGGTAGAGTAACCAATGCTATATTATTTTGTAATTTCATCAGAGTTATGTGGTTGTATTACATTTTTTAAACCTTCGTTTGGAGTTGATACCCTAAGGAAATTTTTACAGTATGGGTGAGGCTCATTGAGTAATGTATCAAAACAATAGTCTACAGTTTGTTAAGAACATTCACCCACTTCTCCAGCATTTTTATTTGTCAGAAAGAAACAGTTTCAAACGTTTTTGATTGAACTTCCAGAACCATTATGATTTTCCAAAGACCACAAAAACTAGCATTTAAAATCAGATGTTTTCAGGGTATGTGTTCATGAAAAGGATAAACTATATGTTAAGTTTTCTAGATCTTTATTTATCTGAAAACTCAGATCTTTTTCTCAGTTTGGACAAAATCGACTCAACATTATTGTTCTCATCTCATTATGATAGTTATTTTGTGTTTTGTTTTTGTATTTGTTGCACATCAGACTCTAAGATCAAACTGAACAAGAAACAGTGCGTTCTAGACCCACCCTGATTTTACTTGACTCCTGTGAATGGGAATCTATCAGGAAGGGTTCCTTTTCGATCTCACCCTTTTACGATTACCATTTAGACTTATCATGCAAATCATAGTTCAGTTGAAACCCACAGTCTTCTTCTGAAACAAATAATCTCTTTTGAATGCTATTATCACATGGTTTGAACAGTTGTTATTCAAAGCTATCCTGTTTTCCATAATAGGGTTCCAAGGCTGATATAGAGGCGCCAGCATAAATGCACAGCAAAACTAACACTGTGAGCCAGGAGTGCCACAAGATAATTGCAGATGAAGTTTCCACTACAGTACATATGTGTAATAATACTTTAGATGATAAATCTACAAATTGAAAAGCATTTATTTAAAACTATTTTGACTTAAAAGTGAAGTACAAAGACGTACATTATGAATTCACATTCTCAGATGGTAGCAAAGGCCATGAAAAGTCAACTTGGACAAACTTTATTTGTCTTTTTTAGACCATGCATCAAGAACATATATCATCATGACGTTCCTACTGCCTAATGGCTCTAGCACCTGAGAGATCACCCTCTGCGGCAGTGCCTTCCCTCCCTTAGCTCTTACAAAAACAAAAGCACTCTGCGCACTGCACCTGGAAACATAAAGCTATAACTCTCCTAAGAGGCACCCAGCCCTATCCTGTGTTCTCTGCCCTGGGCTTGCACCACAGCATCGTCCCAGCTCACAGTTTTCCTCTTTCCGCTCTTCCCGAACACTCCAGAACTTTAATTATCAGGCCACCCTGCTGATCCTCATAAGTTCATCAGTACCTTTAAGGACTTCCTCTTCATTCCAAACAAGCCCAAAAGCTGGAGCTTTAACCCGCGGATCTGTGGGAAGCGAGAAACTCACAGCATGGCCTTTAGAGATAGGATTATGGTAAATTATGAGGTGTGTGTGTGCATGTGTGTGTAGAAGTGTTAATGTGTATTACCGGAGACATCAGCCAAATTTTCAGCTTCCTGGAAGCCCTAAGGGATTGCCAAGAGGAAATAGCTGCTGTTAAAAAACGTCAAGAGGGCGACTTCAGCCTCTTGAGATGGCTAGACATGTTGATTATTTTTGCTTTAACTGACTTTTTGCAACATCTCACCTAAAATGCCCCAAAGACTTACTGATATCATTGTAAAAACCCATCAAACATACTAAATATTGCCTGCTAATCATATGGGAAGTGATTTTACTCTATATCAAAGTACAGTATGCAAATCAGAGTGCCATCTCAGTTTTTCACAGAGGGTTTGTTAATGTCTTTGAAAGTTTTAGAGAAAGGACATCGTGAGGGAGGGGGCTAAATTTTGATTACATTGGGAAAACTGAGAATTGTTCTATGCACCTTTAAGGTCAAACCTAATCTAGTTTTTCATTCCCTTTTCTGGGAGGCAGAGAAGTTAAAAGAGGCCTGTTTC
Organism: Danionella dracula; assembly: GCA_900490495.1. NCBI lineage: Eukaryota > Metazoa > Chordata > Actinopteri > Cypriniformes > Danionidae > Danionella > Danionella dracula. Next base: position 3,586,593 of record UELW01000489.1, read on the forward strand.
AAAGTCAATATACTGCAAGTTTCTTTAGGGGACTTCAAAGTTGAACATAAATCTATATAATGAAGTATATTTGACCAGTAGGTACTAGTTTGTAATAGTTTTGGTTGTCACCTGTTTTACAATTTTCAGGTAATACTATTATATATTTATCTGAAGTATTTATTCTCTCAAAATGTTTAGATTGGATCTCTAAATTATTTTTTGTTTTTGTCTGGTGTACAAAAAGACCAGTATCCAACACACTTTCTCATCATCACTTTGTTCACTCTTATGGTTATTTCATTATTTTCTTGAAATACATGAAATATTGACAAGTTTACACAATCTTCTTCAGAACATTGTCCTGCATTCCGCTGTTCATTTCCATTGGGATGGCATGAGGGTGAGTAAATGATTAACAGCATTTTAATTATTGGGTAAGCCTTGTCTTTAAGGGAGTAAAGGGAAATTGCAACACAGAAAGGCCAAAAGGCATTAGCATATTGCATTTCATCATGTGATACAGTATAATGAAAAGACATGTGGATAAACATAAGGTTAGGACACCGTGTTCTTTTCTTGCCTTATGCATTAATACTACATTTGCATTATACTACATTTTCCATAATATCGAGGAACTTGAATCCCTCTGTTACAGAAAAGACTCCCGCTGCAGTAAATGGTTATTTAATTGCCTTACACCTGTGGAATGCAGGATACAGAGGAATAAAAGCGCTGTGCTGGTTTATCACTGATGAGCTGACCCTGTGATCCAGTCTCTCACACAGTGTTTCACAAGCCGATGGGAAACTTGCACATCTTAGCTAACAAAATACACTCCTCAACTCTTACAGTAAGTATGGGTTGTGTCAAAACAAAAACATTTGTGTTCAAATAGAACATAAAATGCATTAATGAATTGCATTAATAAAACGGATTAACATTGATTAACATTGTTAAGGAGATGATTCATGGGAATCTGACACAGGATATGAGTACTTTTTTCATCAAAATAGTTCATTTTAGTGCTTATAATAACTTTTTTAAATATCAGAGGTTTACTATTTTAGTATTTACTATTTTTAGTAATTAGTATTATTTATTTAGTATTTAGTATTTTTTATAGAGCAGTTCTGAGTGTATAACTTAATACAGTAAAAACTTGGGTAAACAAGGTCATATTCCAGCACTACAGGCTGAATTACAAAACAATAAAAAAAAACTGTGACACAACCAATTGAGGATACAGTTGACATTGACCAAATGAGGCCACAAATTCCGCTTTCAGCTCTTAGATACCAGGTGCCTCTGGGTAAATTGCAAATTCTAGCTGTCTATTAAACACAATTTAGGAGATTTTATAATTATTAATTATTTGAGCATCAACTCGAATGCAGTCATTCGAATAAATGTACAATTTATTAGTTTCATGAGTTTGCTCTTGCTCATGATTGCATAGTATTGCAAGCGTGGTTGGTGAACAATGGAGAAGTTGAGACGAGGTAAAGCAAGCATTTTGAGTGGGAGAGTAGTGGAAGGAGTCTAATACTGGAGATGAAAGGGTAGGTGGAACCATATAATTAGATGTTCACATACTGCAACGAACTGCCAGGTTTCCAATCACGGCAGCGGTTTTGAAAGTTATGCTAGCTATGCTAGCTAAATGTCACGAGATTTTTGGGCACCTAAACCATAGTGCATCCAACGCTCACGAATTAATGGAACAGCAAGTTGCATCTGGACAGAACCTTGCAGGTAGGCTATTACTTTTCTCTCCATCGCTTGTGCATTTTTATTATCCGTGTGTGTGTGTGTCCACTGTCAAGGTATGATGCATAAAATAAAAATAAAATTAGTTTTAAAAAATATTAAAAAGTTGAGAAGTAACAATGTAACGTAAAAAAAATAAAATGCATTTTCTGCTCAGTGGTATTGCCAGCCTTGTGCCACTTGCAAAATTATGGAGTCAACAGAGGATGATCAGCCTACAGTTAAATTCAAACATGATTTTACCTCTGACTAGCTAAAAAGAAGGATAGCACCAACCTCGCAAGGCTGAAGATCGTTACTGCAATTGAAGTTTTAATGACCTGAAGTGTCTTCCCAAAAATTCGGCTTCACTAAGCAAGCTGTTAATGGCAGAGAGTCCGGGAAAACAAGAGTCTAAAGAGACCACAAAATAACAGCCACTAAAGAAGAGAAGCAAAAAGTTAATTTAGAAGATATTTGTGGTTTATTGCAAGTTGCTTACATGACAAAAACAGTGTTACAAGTTTAAAAAAAAATTAAATAAAGAATCATATTTTGAATGTAAATAGTTTCTTTGTCGTCAGTTGATATTAATTATTTACATTTTACATTTACAGATTTTAAAAAGATCCAGCCTTGTAATTGCGTCACAATTAAAAAGTTATATAAAAGTTGATGAAGGAATGCAAACATGTACTGAATAAAGTCAGTAATTATGCAAACGCTCCAAATCAAAAGCTGAAAGATCGGTATGGAAAAGCTTGATTGACAGATTTTATTTCGCAAACACTTGCATGCATTCATTTATTTTTAAATTACATAGTTATTAAATTGCAAATACGACAAATCCTTATTACTTCCAGTGGATTGAACCAGATCTGCACTCTATGCTTTTATTTCTTTTACAAACTTTCCAGGGTTCAATCATATTTTCATTTGACTGTTATTGACTCTTCAACACAGACACTATGTAACTGTAAGTCGTTGTTAGAAGCAGTTTATGGAGTGAGGTGTGCTAAAAAGAGTCTTTTTCAATCTTGGCTGGAAAATGAAAGGTGGAACAGAAACATTAACATATAAATGAGCATACAGAACAATCACAAAGACTGAACAGAATGAAGTCCACAATAAAATTGAATATCTGTACAGCTGCTTCCCATCTCCATGCTAAATGGTTTGATTGCTCCTTGTTATTATTGAAAATAAATATTTCAAAGTAGTTTAGCCTTTAGCTCCAGATCTGAAGACATACTGTATCTGTCATCACTTCCAATGAAGTGTTTTCTCATCTTGCAACAGATCATATCCTATTTGTGCCTATCTTTGTGTCTGTTGTGTACAGCATCTAAACTGAAGTTGTAAGTACTGGAAATGATACGATTCATTACAGCATCACAGAACATTTGGGTTCAAATCTTATGACCACATCTGATAAATATTTCCAAGCCAATGTTTTTAATTAAAAATAATATTCTTCCTAGCGTTTTTTTAAGCAACGATTTATCTATGGGACACATGAAATCAATCATGTTTTTAAAAAGTAAAGTCATTAATCTTTAACAGCACATATCTGAAGAAATTATGCATTGGCTAGGAAGAAGACTATGACGACTTGTATTTTGTTTTAATTGTGTGCCTAATGCTTGATAATAGCTAATTGTGAAGTCATTGATAAATGGGTCTCTCTAACCTTAAATGTCTCTGATCATTGCTTGTTCTTTGCAGTCCATGTTCTCTCATCTGTGTCTTGTTGCTGTAGTGCCCTTCTCTCAGAGGCTTAGTCATGCTTTCAAGAACATTCCTGAGTTATCCAAGTGCGTGTGCTTGTGCAAAATATCCCTGTGACGAAGTGCTTTTTATTTGATAACTGCCATTATCAGTCCATGTCATAAATGCCCAGGCCCTCATTCTCATGCAGACACCATCATTTCAGAGATCAAGTATTTGCACTGGGCAACACAGTAGGTACTCCAGTCATAAAACATCCAGGTGAATCCAGAACTCAAAACTGCCCGCAGGGGGGAATGTGAGAACTCCTTTGGGATTTGATCACACCTTTCGGAATGGAATGATGAGTTCGAAGCCATTCACAGGAGCGAGTAGATGAAGCTGGAGTATGTGCTTTATGATCAAATGATTGAGTTTATTAAAACAAATACAGTATTTCTAACTGCTTATAGTTATGGGATAGAGATTTGCTAAAGTGCAATAGCCTATTAAACACACACAACATACACATACAAAATCCACCCCAAAGATATATGAGATTATGGACCTTATAACAGTAATAATTTGTTTTGTTGGTTCACAAAGTTGCCAAGCATATGCGTGGAATTATTTTGTTGTCTGTATGATCCTTTCCAATTGGATTTTAAATTCTAATTAAAATTTAAATAATTATTGCAGAACATTCTTGAGTAAAAGTCTGAAACAATCTACTCTCTCATTTTCCCTCTAGGCAAACTCCACCACCATTAATGTTTTTTCTAATGTAAATATTATAGGAAGCTCCTGATTGTTTTTTGTGGCCATGAACAAAGGAAAAAAAAAATCACTAAATATCTTCCTTGATGAATATGACTGTTTGCTCACTTTGTCCTGCTCCACCGCACTATACATCCCACAGTATTCCACAGTATCCCATCGCTCATAGCCATTGACTTAACAAGTGAATAATTTCTTAGACTGATTAAGCGATTAAGACTTCAGTCAAGGGAAACATAGTAGCACCTGTAGTTGTTGTCTCTTTAGAATTTTTTTCTGCTTAAATATTTCACTGGCCTCAAAATAGCGGCCACAATTCCAACAGTTAATCAAGTTAATCGACTACATTAAGTTATTGAGAAAAAGTTTGCAAATTGAAGCTTCGTTCTGAAAACTCTTCTCTTCAGAGAACACCTACTATAAAAAAAATAAAAAAAAAACTACTACCTTCTTTTTCCCTCCTCTGTCTTTATCTTCTTCCCCTACTGCTTTGGTTTTTTGATCAGTTGATACAATTTCTATTGTGAGAAGTTGAGATAGACTTTGACGGTGTAACAAATTGCATATTGTCTCTCCCTAATGTAAGTCGCTTTGGACAAAAGCGTCTGCCAAATGCATAAATGTACTCCGCTTTAATCAATCACAGAGCGCATGGTCAGTGTAGGTCTACGAAGCCTTGACATGAAGTTAGAAAATTTTCGAGGCGCACGTCGAGCTTCGCAGAAGGGTCAGCATGAGGTCTGCGTCAATACGCAGACAATGCAGAGGGCAATTTGTTAAGTTGACCCAGAAGTATGTCAGGTTTAATGTGACAGAGGCAGAGTGAAGATACAAGCAAAGAAAAAGTGGCAGAAGTTCTCAGATGCTGGATCATCTCAAGCTGTAACATGGTTCAGAGCAGACACTGAAGACGAAGTCAGACAAGGAACTTCAAGTGGGAAAACCTTGTTTTATCTCACCCGTATTAATGCTTAACGTTGAAGACTATTTTAACTTTAAGGTTAGAAATCCTTTAGCGTTTTAGACATGCAAGTCAGGTTTTTTAAATTGGTAACGCAATGTTTGTGCTGTACAGTAGAACTGCATGGCTATTTTTAGTGAAACATGGGAGATGGAGGCTCCTTTTGGAACAGAAATTAGATATATAATTATATTATATAATAATATTATCATATATTAATTTCATATAATTATAATATACAGATTATAAATCCAGTCACTTTATTTAGTGCTTTAACCTTCACACTATTTCTTTTTTTGTCATAATAAAAAAATGTTATCCTGAAATCTTTAACAGTAGTTTTTAGAGATTTGCATAATTATGTAAAATATCTACTATGTGTGTGTTAAGCATACTTGTATGATTAAACTCTTTAATGTGTATGAAACTAATTTGTGCCAAGTTTTAAGATCAGCATATCGTGCAGGAATGTGCGATATATCAGATATTGAATTTATACACTTTTTACTTCTCTGTAATGCAAAATATCAGGAGATGAAAAAACGAAGAGCTTATCTGATTAATTGATCAATTACGGTGATCGATGAATCGATTATCAAAGTAATTGATAGCTGCAGCCCCAGATTTATTGCACTGAAATCATTCTCCACATTTTTCTCATTGTGAGTAGCCCTAACAAGAACCAAGCAAGTAAAAAAATGGATTGATTGATGTTTTATAATGTTAAAACTTTGTTTGCCTTATATGTTTCTTGTATACTTCCCTGTAACTTTACTATTTAACTCATTTTGGACCCCATTATCCAGAAAAGGCAGAACATGCTGTAATCCCTTGCCCTTGAGTCCAAACTGCTCATTCATCATGTTAAAACAGCAGGAAAAAACAGGCACAAGAAGGGACCATTAAATCATCAATTATTCAGCACTCGTCTTTTAAGACTTGACAAAGACTTGACAAACACTAAATCCAAAGCTTTAATGTTAGCTCGTCTGCATAACACTGGAAACCTCTGGCGGATATGAGAAAAATCCAGTGAATAACCAAATATATTTTTCTTTTCATCTAAAGTGCAAAGACTACATGGATAAGAAGTCTCAAATGTCCACAATAGCTTTCCCATGTTTGTAGAAGGAAAGACTTGCATGTTATGGGAAGGAGCTGGTCATTTCAGCTCAGCATGGCCTGGTTTCCTGTGCATTTTGACGGGATAATGACAGAAGGGATCTGAAATGCACTGATTACTCCACAAAAAAGTCATTAGCGCAGACGTGTGCATTAAAAACTAGCTAGGTGCTGCTTGAGTGATGGCGGTGTCAGCTATCTGTAATGGCCTGACCTTGTAGTAGTCATTCACCTCAGTACGCAAGATGGATATCGTGGTAGCCTGCTGGGTGACGGGTTGTGATGGAACTCCACTGCTCTGTGGCCCACCAAATTTAGAGAAAGCCACATTCACCACTGTCCTCTTCAAGGGGAAACCCTGACACTTTTACAGTGGGCAGATCAATGGAGTTACAGAGGAAAACTTTAGGTTCTAAAGAGCAATCGATAACTCCATAGCTTACCCAGAGGCACAGATTGTAATTAATTCACAACAAAAGATTTTAAAGAGTGTTTATTCATTAAACTGCTTGCAAGATAAAACTGCTTATGTAATCAGTTTCATCGGAAAGGTATTTACAAGCGTGAACAGAAGAGCTATGGGGTCTTGTAAAACAGCCAGCTGTCCAGGGTTTGACAGTAAGCCGCTGCCATTAACAGGTCTTCAGTGAAGCTGTTTGATTCACTTAGATTACTGCTGAATAAACTCCCACTTTTTATTGACTCGAGCTTCAAATTGATGCAATGAGAAGCAAATGCATAACTTTCTGATTCTGATGACCTCAGAATTGTGCAGTGTTTGCTCTTGCGCTCACTAGTAATGAGGTAATGTAAGCAGTTTTGTGTTGTTTGTTTAATGAATAATGCATTTGTAGCTTGGGGAGATTCCGAGTCTTCACTCGCACAACGTGCTTAATAGTCACGCCATAGTTTGATGCATGATTTACTGTAGCTCATTTTCCTGAACCTGTTTTTCCTGATGTTGTTTTTCTTCTAGCAGCACAGTGATGCTGTATGAATACCTTTAGTTCAAGTTAACCATTCTCAAAGTTTAACTTTTTTTTTTTGCAATCGCTGCATTTCTATTTTTCTCTCCTGCTGATATCTCTTGCCCTGCAAGGAAACCCAGCTTATTTCCGCACAATCTGAACGGCTGTCAAGTTATGCGCTTCCTTCCTCCATCTCCTGGACTTTTATGCACAAAATATGTGATTAGGCTTTCAGCAATGAATTGTTCTCGAAGCCTGAATACTAAACAACAAATGGCATGGATTTTCTCTCAGAGTTTAGAAGAGTGAGAAGTACGGAGCTTTGTGATATAAGCGAGAATGACAAATCAATTCAACCTTGATTGCTGCTTTGTGAGGCTGGTCTCAACCTTGATAAGTTTCCTTAAAGAGTGCTTGATGGAAAAGTGTGGCTTTCTTCTTGCTTATGGATTTCAAAGGTCAGAACAGTTTATCATGTAGCAGTATCACTGCCAAGAGTATCTTAAAGCATGGCCATGATGGTCTGAAAGAGCCGAGGGAATATAGGGAGTATTGATTTAGTTATTGGATCAGAACCAGATGGAAAAGGCTGAAGAGACTAATATCTTCTCTCATGTTGTGGCAGAATGATATATGAGTCTAAAATACAATGCTTGCAGTTAAAAGAAACCTTTTAATTATAATAATGGTCATATTTTTGTCAGGGAAAGTAACAAGTTATTGTGATGTCAGGAACATAATTGCATTGAGTTGAAAAATAGTGAACTTTTTTCAGCTACTTCCCATCCTTTAAGTAAAATTTTTTAATGCAAATTCAGGCAAATGTCTTGCTATTCATGTATCTTAATATAACTTTTCCAAAAAGATAAGCTATAGTTAGCAGTGGGAAATGTAAATGCTGACCTTTACTTTGGAATGATTGACAGAATCTGATTGAACCATTGTATAATCAGTTTTAAGTCATTTGATTAATAAAAAAATAATGTTTGCATAATGACCACACAACAATTTCTTAAATTTCAGACAGGCTTTGTTTGTCTTTTGAAAAATAGTGATTTTTAAAGCATCATACAATGCTTTAAAGGGACATAAAAATGTTTTTCTTTAATTTCAGTTCTAAAGTAAGGTATGAACACAAAAGGCAGAAATTTGTACAAAAAATGCTCAAGGTAAAGTTGCTTATTTCGCAATTGTTTTGTTTACATTAGTAAATCTTTTTTTTTAATATAATGGTTATAAATGTCATTATTTGCCATGCTCCTAATTATAGCAATTCGACCATAAGTTGTGATGAATCAATATTTAAAACTCGGGGGAAGAGCAATCATTACGTGTAATGTTGATTTAGTGTCTGCGCCAGATAGAGACATTGCAGGACTGTGTACAGAGGCTCTCTTAGAGGACAGGTTATTTTTAGAGCTGCAGGGGCACACAGGTTTCTCCTTATGGCAATGGGCAACACTTCCTAAACCTGGGTCATTTGGGCCACCAAAAGAAGATAATCAAAATCTCAGAGGCAAGACCCTGGAAGTATCTGTTCTTCTGCCTGATTTATTTTTTTTATTTTTTCTAAAGTTGAATGGTTTTATATATATGTATATATATATATATATATATATATATATATATATATATATATATATATATATATATATATATATATATATATATATAAAAACTTGTTAAGAATTACAATCAATCACAAAGTTTGCACAAATATCTTTTCTGTTAATTTTTTCATTAAATAATTTGATCTTTGGACTTTTAAATAATTGGGCATTTAAGTATTTGTGATTTTAAACTTTTTCAACTTGCTGTACTTGGAAAAACAAATAAATCTTAGTTTTGAAAGGATCAGGCTTTAGCAGAGTGCAACGACATTCTCAAACTCTTATGTAATTCTCACTGTGTGGGCAAAGCTTAACGCTGTCTCTGTAGCTGTTGTAGCTGTTTGCTTTTAATGTAGATTGAATATACACTACCAGGCATAAGTTTGGGGTCACTTTGACATCACAAACACACACATACTTCTGCTCAATTCTGCATAAATGTGGTTGAATGGTATGTTCATCAAAAGAACAGGACATGCCGGCATTGTTGGGATTAGGAATGAGTTTGATGGACAAGATAAATGTTTTCCTCAAACTTTGTCTTTTCTGAACAGTACACCGCCTCTTTACAGTTTTGCCAGACTTTAGGTATTCAAGCTATTTCTGAAGATAACCAGAAAAATGTCACCCCCTGTTCCTGGAGGTATTTAACTTAATAGGCTTTATCTTTGTGCCCTAAACTCAAGCTGGTTCCATAAAAGCTCAATGGGGTATCCAGAAACTGTCCCTGCTAACGGTTCAAATATTTTGGAGCTGAGTTATTTTATTATACAAATTATTTTACAAATGCTATTTAACACTACAATGACATCAAATGTTTTATTTGAAAACTTTTTAGAAAATATATGTTACTATTATTTAAAATTGAAGCCTCTTCTCAGTTTAAAGGCTATAACGATAACACTTTGGAATACTGTTCTTGAGGACTCCAGAACAAATAGGTAACTATTTATTAACTCTGCAGTAACAGTATGGTTACTTTATTCAACATCTAATGACAGTAACTATCTGTTAAATTTGAATTTGTCCATAACCCTTAAGTAACTACAACTAACAAATAAGTAACTATTTGTTTTAGTCACACCTTCTGAATACCTATAAGCAATTATTTCATTTACCCAAAACCTCAAAATTTTTTCCAGAAACTATGTTTTGGGAAAAATAATTGACAGTTACGAGTTAATCTTGCGTCAAGGCTTTGCAGAATCCAACTCCTGTTTTGGTGGTCAAGCGATGTCACTCTCTTCCTTGGCTTGCGCTCCATGTTAAACACTGGATAATGAAGTAAAACTTTGCCGATAAAGTAAATAACCTTTGTTTTTTAATCTCAGTGCTAACTTCTAGCTAGCTAAAACACAGCTGTCATCACCCCATGTTGTGATATTGATCAGTTAAGAGACAGTGCATCTACAGCAGCAGCGGATGTATGTAAGAAGTTATATTCATACAATTTATGATGAGGTATCTTCTTTTTTTATTTTGTTAACATCTATGTTTTGATTTGCTAGACGTTTTCATTCTTATCACAGCAATATTGATCAGTGCATAGACAGCGCTGGAGAGAGTGCATAAATATAAACCTTTTTTGACAAATACGTGCTTACAGAGCCTTCCAAAACGTGCAATTTGTAGGCTTGATGCACAACTATAAATCTGGCTTAAGGCAACCCCTGTCTGAATGCAATTCTCAGGGAACTAATTGGCTCCCGGAAAAGTATTCTAAAGTGACAACTTTGGAAACTATTGAATAGTTACTGAAGACAACCACAAATGTAATAGACATAATAATGCAAAGTCAAATGCTGCATTCAAAGGTGAGCTGTCTTACAAAGCCATTTGGATTCAGTGATAAGTAGCTATTTTCTAGAAACTGAACAAGTAAAACTAGAAAATATTTTGGCGTTAGGGTTATCTGTAGTTAACGCTGTAGTTAGTGTCTTTTCAGATGTTGGCTAGTTAATGGCAATTTCTCAGTAGAGAACAATATGTACTGCAGAATTATTAGATTATTTGTCTGTCGGTCCTGCAGTAATTAAAGAACAGTTTTTAAAGTGTTAGCAATTAAAATTACAATAAATATATGAATTTAAAACTTAATTGAAAATGTAAAAAAGTAAACTTGGAAAAAAATTAAACATAAATAAACTGTATAAATGAAAAAAGGGGAAAATTAATTGGCATAAAAAAAAATTCTTTATTCTGTACTTGTGATATTTGTTTTATTAAAATAAATTTTAGTAGTGAATATAATCTAAAGAGTATATTTATTTAAATATTTTCCCATTGAGTGATTCACAGCCCAGTCTTACATTTGAAAATGTACTCTAACAGACTTATAACATTTTCCAGCCTTGTTAGAGAAGTGTTCTTCTAGTCAGTAGTCATTTTTGTGATGCAGGTATTCAATCTCACAGAGCTCATTATGAAGATAGAGGTCCCCTCGATTGGAGAGTAATTTGAAGTGAGAGCCAATCAGTGTAGCCTAATTAACATGTAGCCCCTTTGTACTCGCAGCAGCATTGACACCAAGACCAATTATCTATGAAACATGAAACATAAATGAAACACATTTTAGGACTTAAACATTAAATAAATCAGAACTTTTTCAAGGCAACCCTCAAAATCACCCCAAATCAAGTCACAATTCCCTGCAGTTCACTTGTTCTGTTTTTCAAGAAATAGCTTGTTTCAAAACTGTTTCAATATGCTATTAAAACATCTCGTCTGAAATTTTCACTTAAAAACTTATCTGAAAATCAGAACCTCACTCACTTAACTAAAGCAGTCTGGCCCTGACTTGATGTAAAACAGGCCTCTTGGACTGTAAGCATAAAATGTGCTTGCATTCAGACTGGAATCATTATCTTTTAGTCTGTCTAGAAAGTAGTAGTCTGTTACAACAGAAGGCCGAAACAATCAGCAACCTACCTTAGAGGCTGCTGTTGATAGTTCGAGAGGTATGTCCCAGCACAAAGCTCTCTGTGCACTGTTGACTACTAGATGATATTGAACGTCGGGGCGAGCGCTGGAAGCGGTTTCTTCGGTTGAGGTAGCTTCCTGCCGTCCACGTCCTCTGCCTCTTGCGAATGTACTCCTTGTAATTCTTGGTGAGAAGTGTGTAGAGGAAAGGGTTGATGCAGCTGTTGCTGTAGGTCAGGCATGTCGTCAGGTAGTTAATGATGCGCTTGGCCTTGATAGAGAGGTTCAGGGTGGGTTGGAACTGGCTTAGAAGGTGCCAAATCCAAAAAGGGAGGAAGCAGGCCCAGAATAAGAGCACTATGGTGAAAATCAGGTAAAGGACCTTTTGGTTCGGAAGTTTTTTTGTCTGCTTGAACGTCTCAGTCTGGGAGATCCAATATGTTCGTGCTAAGCGAATGTACAGATAGCCAATTATCACCCCCGGAGCTACAATGCTCGTTCCGAACAGAAAAGAGATGTAGATTTTGTAGGAGAGGGCGCTCAGTGTAGGGTGACACATTGGCTTGGAGTTGACTGTTATTAGCTGGATGCTGATGATCATGGGTAAGGTGAGAATCAATGAGGCAGTCCACACAAACAGTGCAATTGCTTTTCGGTAGCTCTTGGAGCGCTTGACTGTATCCAGGGGTTTGAGGACAGCAAAGTATCGCTCTGTGCTCATTACTGTCAAGGTGAAAATGCTGGCATGCATAGTCAGGAAATCCATGCTGATGAGAATTCTACATCCAATATCTCCGAAATACCATCCTTTCAGGAAGTGTGTGCAAACTACGAATGGAATGGTGAGTAAGTAAAGCAAATCTGCTAGTGCAAGGTTGATGATGTAGATGTACATAGAAGCAGCTGAGCGCATGGAGTGGCACATGACTACCAGAGTGTAGATGTTGCCAGACACTCCCACGAGACACATTAGAGAAAGGATGGTGCCAATGGTGAAGGTGGCAGCCATGTCTTCTGGAGAAGCTTCAACTGGACGCTCGGTGACATTGGAGGTCTTGTCCACCATTGACACTATGGTCTCCATCGACTCAGTGGTCATCTCTAGAAGCAAATGAGATTTGATGATTTGTGTGACGTGTATGACACTGTTTTTTTTTTATATTAATGATGAATGAGGACCAAGTCCTAGGAAATTTAATTTTTTTGCACTTTTGTTAAAATGTTGACAATTACTGTACTTTAGATTTTTACACAACATTAGTATTTCTAAATGTGAATTAATTTAGAAAGTAATTTTTCAAGTAATATTTAATGCAATATTAGTGTCAGTTTATATACAACATAAGAATTTTAAACAAATAATAATAATGTATTAATCAAGTTTATATTTTTCTGTTTGTTGTGTAGTAATCTTCCCCAGTCCTTATTTGTGGGAACACATTTAAATTGCATTTAGTAAAATTTTTGCCATTCTTTTAGTCATTTCATCAATAAGAAAATTGTTTGTCAAAGTTATACAAAGTTATAAGTTAAAATAAGTTAAAATTATATTACAAGGTTATTACTTGGTACTAAAGATACACAAACTTCACAGACAACCTTTAACACTTTTTAAAATATATGGTATATTTGTTTTCCAATTTATCAACTAAGAATGATTTTAATTCACTTTTTTTCTTAAAGCTTTTTGTAAAGCAAGCCACAGTTTTTAAACATACTTGTATCCAGACACACATCTGGGGTGCAGTGAAACTTTCAGGTTTAAATGCAATTTCATATATATATATATATATATATATATATATATATATATATATATATATATATATATATATATAAAGTTTACCTTTATTAGAATCCACAGCTGAATTTACTCCAAGGTGACAGACGTTTAGCACTCAATACAAGCCCAAATCATGGTTTCAGGTATTAGTTTCTTCCAGTCACACTGCCAGCGAAAACCATTTTAAAGACGAAACAAAAATAAATTCCAGTGGCTGAAAATAAATAAATGTTGCGTGTTTTAGGACACGAAAATCACTGAAAAGGGACAAATGAGTCATATGCAGGTGCCTCAGCCATGCAAGCAAAACTTCTGATCTTTCTTCAGCAGAAGACTCGCCGTACTCCAACCCTGATTCCCAGAAAACAAGAATCCTACAGGTTCAGAACTGCAAAAGAAAGTGACACGAGTGGCAAAAGGGCAGAATCCTCTTAGATGGAGATTACCAAGGAGGCGATCACTTTGAGCTACAGCTGGATTTTGAAACCCTCTCCTCCACTGACAGAGTGCGTGCCTGTGAGGGGTTGAGCGAAGGGGAGAGAGAGAGAGCTACTCACACTAGCATAGAGTGGGAGGGGAGATGAGGAAAAGAGGAAAGGAGAGGGAGAGAGAGAAGAAGGATTGGTTTTGGGGGTGGTCAATGTGAAGAGGTATTTGGAAATGCTTTCGTGCATGTGTTATTTGTGAATGAGTAATGAGCTACTATCTCAGACATCCATTCATCTCGTGTCACATGGGGATTGGAATTACACGTTTGGTCTCCGTGTGAAAATAAATTATGATAAAGCACAGAATAGGCACAAAACAAGCTTCCCTCACCAAATATAATCTGCAGGGGTTTCAAAAGAGACAGGTTCAATGTAAATGTTTTTGACAGAGGCAATTTACTGCAGTGTTCTCTAGCGTCAAGTCCCTGTTAGCTTAGCTCCACTTTTCTACTTTTGTGTTCCAAGTTAAACTTTTAGCAAAGTTGACTTTATATGCACAGACTGACTTGATTGCCAGAAAGTCAATGTGGGTTTAGTTCCTTGTGACAAGACCTTCAATGAAGGCACCCTTTTCCATCCCCAAAGGTCAGTTCTCTAAATAATGCCCTGAAAGACTATTCTCAACGAGTGCTTAATACATACTTGGGAGTTTTTGGCACTTTTATGAAGGAGAGTCAGCACTGTTCAGTTTTTCACAAAGATGTGTTACCACTACAGAGAGGAATCCACATTTAGAGCTTGTTTACGACACTCAGGCTGAAGGATGAGATGAAATAGCATGGATTTAGAATGACCTTTATAAAACATATGGTCACATTTTTACCGGATCTGCTGTGTCACAAATCGTGATTCTACAAAGTTTGAAGGGCTTTTCAGTATAAATCGCACCAATACCAAAACTCAGCTGGACTTTTCCTGTTTGTCTCTTTGCTAAAATTGTTTCTTCATTTCATAAAATGTATATAAAAAAATATATATTTTTTTTCAGTTCTGATGTTAAAATCATATTAGGAAAAATACTTTGTATTTATTCATTCAGAATAGCCACCTGGTATAATAGTTATATTTAAATGTTAAATGACTCATCCCCATCTTTTTATGTTCTTATTAGTTTGATCCATGTTGAACCTTTCTGTGAACTGTTTGGCAGCCATATTATAAACGAGCGAAAGCTGTCTAATGGTTTTTTTTTTTGGGAAGACCAGCATGGAGACCATTTAAGTTGTGCTGCCTGCTGGGGATGAAAGTATGAGCTAGTTTTTCTAGATCTTGACAGGATCTTGCCCTGGCCATGTTTTCTGAGATGATAACAAGCTTATTGCTCTGAAATGAGCACTGAAACTAAGATCGGTTTCCAGAATCCCCCAAAACAATAAGTCTGTTTCCATCACACCTTTAAGAAAGATTGATAAATGATTTGTTGCTATTTTTTCCTGAAATATTTGGGATTTATAGAGCCCCATTTGATAATATTGGAAGGCAATTTGATGGTTTTACTTATTCAAACAATTCAAAAAATCTTCATGCTCTAAATATAAGTAGACTCAGCGGTCTGGGACTCTATACATTTCTGGCTTTATCTCTGATAATGACCAATATTAATCTTGGCATTGTGCAAACAACCCACAGTATGTGAAGAAGCAGATGTTTAATTGACATGTTTCCTACTAACCACAGATAAGAGTTTCTCTAAACATATATATCATTTCAATGTATTATACATTTAATAAAATGCAGTTTACATGTTTCACATGTTTTAATTTTTTTTTTATAAAACATAAGGACACATTTTTTATCTACTTTGTATTAACCTAGTGTATGTTTAGTGTATGTGTAGTCTGGAGCAATATTTACCAGGAGAATTTAAGTAAGGAAAAAAAACTATATCAGATACCTTCTAAAAATATGTATTTGATAAATGTAAAAAGTGCTTCTTGTCAAGGTTTATTTTTCCCCATAAATGTACACTTATTGAAGCACCAGAGGTAATTTTGATAGCTGAACAATATTATTGTTTTTTTTATTTATTAATTTAGTTTTTTATGGATGTTTTTTTTGGTAAATGGAATGCAAGTGCATTACAATGTAATAATATAATAGTACTCAGTAATAGTGAATCTTTTATATTATTTCAGAATTACTTTTTTTTTATAAAAAAACAAAGCTTTAATAAATTGCAAGTTTGATGAACACTGAATCCTTTAATTGTGCGATAACTCTTTGTAGATGTGTCGAAGCAAAATCTCAATTAATGGAAGGTTGTTAGAGGACAAGTTAATTGTCAGAAAACACATTCAGAAGTGAATGGTATCTCGTTGCAATTAAAGATTAAGCTCTTTACAGAATACGTTACATTTGACTCAATTATATAAATGTCAATTATTGACAATTATATATGAAATACCATCCAAATTAAAGTTTGAAAGCAAGTATTAAAGTCTATTTCAGCTGAAATATTCAAATTACCTGCAGTTACCTTTATAAATCCGTTGAAAGCAATGGGAGAATGTCATATGTCATAACTGCAAGTTTAATTCAGCTTGCTTCATCTAGTAGCAGTCTGGTAAATAAAGTTCAAAGGGCTGAAAATGAGGTTCAGAGTCTTTCTGATGGACGGTTAATGCAAGGTGATGAGCTCTGGTGTGCCTGGCACACTACTGCGCCCACAGCTCGAGCATCTTACCCCTGAGTCATCTGTTTGAGAGAATGGTTTTTGAAGGTCAACCGTTTCACTCTCGAGTATGTACATGCTCTCGTCTCAGTAAGGTATCTGTAAACTCATAAGTCATCTTTCCTTTTCTTTTTCTGCTTGGTTTCTCAACACTCTGAGATTAATGGATGGTCTCAAGAGGACACCAGGAAGGGATACGTGGGACACATTTTAGGATGACAGCTGAGTCACTTTTTGAGTCACTTTCTGAACAACTTGAACCTTGGAGGGCTGATTATAAAATCAGTACGTAGCCTGATCAGCAAAGATGTGGGAGGTAATGTAGGTGAAGGACTGTTATTTTTGTGTCTGCGTCTTTAGTCCTGTAGCTGATGGATTGGTCTAGTTTCAGCGACACGTTGGCATTTTAATGTGACATCTGCTAGTAAAGTCTAATTAGGATTTTTCAGATCTGAGTCGAGTCATCCTGGGTCACTTTCCTGGGTTCTGTAATGGATTTTAATGACACAACAAATGAATAAATGCAATTTCTCAGAGCATGATTTTGAAACTATTAAAACAGAGGCACCAGGGCTGAGGTACTGTTCCTTTAACCGACCAGTGTTTTTAAAAAAAATGCATACTCAACTTTAGTCCCCTATCTATAATAAAAGTAAGTTGTTTTTCTTAAAATTTAGTTTTTATTAATATTCTACTTAACTTGTGTGTCACCATTTAATTCTTTTTAATCTACTGTCCATTAACTGAAAATTCACTATTGAGCTTATCATCTAGTTTTGTTCTTTTTTTAATATTTTCCTTTACTTTTGTTATTTTTTTTTACTTTTAAGCAGACAAAGATCTTTAAAAATATAAGGAAACTTATTTTGTATCTAATTATTATGTTTTAAGTGCGATTTGGAAATTTAAATTGTAAAATGTTAATTTTTGGGAAATGTATTTTTTTGGAATTGAGTGTCACATATAATTGGCTAATCTTTATTAAAAAAAAACCCTAACAGAAAATAAAAATAAAACAGTAAAACAACAACACCAAAAAAAACATGAACAACAGAAACAAGATACACTTAGTCAGACAAGAAAATTAAAATCAAGGGCAAAGGTTAAAAGCTCATGAAACTCATGAAATGAGAAATGTTATAGTTGGATATAAGGGCTTATTTGAATTCATATGAGTTACTCAAAGATTTCACAGATTTCGACTTATAAAGTCTGCATAACTGATTCTGTTTCCTATTTCTCTGTCAATGGCCAACTAGTTTGTCCTTTTTCTCAACATTTAATATTAAGCAGAATGTTCAGATAAAGGGATGCAACGACAATCTGAGATCCAAATGTCACCACTTTTCTGTCAAGTTTGGAATGCATCTATAGCACTTCCTTTGTAAAAAAAAAATTTAATATTGTCTATTTCAAATAATTAATTATTTTCATATAAGTTGGACCTTATTTGAGCTCTTGATTATTTTGCAAAACAAACAGAAGGTCAAAAATCATATCAGTCACACATTAATTAGGGGGAATTTGCTTTCTTTGTATGAAATCAGCTAATAAAAAATGAAAGCACACATTCATTTATAAGATCTGTTCCAAGGCACAGATTCAATGAGGAAATTGCAAGTGTGCTATTTAGTTCTGAGCCCTGAATGATCAATCTTCTTAATAACTTTTGTTAAACTTTCAATGATTTTATGCATGCATGGGTGTGAATAAAGTTTAAATGAAGCACCTGACAACCCATGTTCCACGGCACTTGTGTCGTCTATTTTGTTCCACATTTTTTATTTGATCTAACCACACAACAGGGTTGTATGGACTAATGGTTTGTCACATTCAGAAAAAAATAAATAGCATTGGACAAAAATGTCCCTAAAATTAATTACCATACAATATGTCGTTATATCTAAAATGCCTGCTAGAGAAACAAATATGTTTTTTATCCTCCGCAGGTTTTTTTGCTCTGTTTTCTATCGACACATACTGATATAAGTTCTAAAATCAAATCTGACAGGCATTGAGAGTTGAGGAGATTTTCATTTAGGCTTGAGAAGCAACAATAGAAGAAATATGAACTCAGTACCCTCAGTACAAACATCCAAAATTTGAAAGATCAGCAAAGCCTGCACTCGCTGTATTAACTCGCTGTGTATCTCTCGAGCAGAGCTTTATTGCGCTTACAGACAGGTGTTTGGCTGTGCAAAGGTTGATTTATATAAGGAAATTGACTCAGTGTTTTAGGTGCATGGGATGTCATATATGTGATAGTATTTTTTTCTGCAATATTTTGCAAACTTCTTTAGTGTCTGAGGACACCATTATCTCTCCTCAATTCAGCAAAAACATGGTTAAAATTCATTTGGCCTGAGAGGTTTTTGTGCCTGTGTAGCATCCATACTAATTAGTTTGAACCATGGTGTCATATTCCTGCCTCGTCTGCACTCTGATTCAGGATTCAGCCAGATGAAATTGTGCCACTCAGTGGAGATCACATCCATGTTTCTTTCATGCGACTCAGTGAAGGTGAAGCATGTAATCTATCAACCTTCACTGGCAGCCATTTTTACAAGTCAATGTTTAAACATCGGCTTCATCATTGGCAATGGAGCCTACTACTACTACTTTTTTTTACACTTTTTATAAATTGTAATTGTATGTTTGCATCATTTATTTCTATATGAGAGCCTTAAAGATGGTTCTATGTGATGTACATTAAAAGAAAAACATTTAAGAGGAGTTTGGGTAGATATGGTGTTACATATACACAAGTTTAAGTGATTTAAAAAAAATCTAAAAAAAAAAATTTCTCTCAAAGATCACCTCACTTTAAAACAATGCATCTTTCAAGATCTTTTAGGGCTGCTGATATTGGCAAATTGAGCCAAATTTATGACAGTCCTGAGAACTGGGATGGGACTCTCAGGGTTTGTGCAATGCTGTTCTCTCAGGGGGAGTCTGAAAAACTGTATTTAATTTTCTCTCTTGTTTTGAGGAACTCTTGAGCCTTGTGTTTGTCCTCCATGAAAAATGTTTCTAAATCAGCACTTGTTTTTTTTCACTTAATCACCACCAAACCCCTCTGGAATATTTGATGTGAGCCAATCGTGCAATTATTCTCTACATATTTTTCCCTCACATTTGTTTATCACTTTCAACATGTTTTGCTCGTGAATTTGGTGCAAAACTGACTTCTTCACTGGACTTGCAGTTTTATGTTTTGTGTGAACAGTGTGTTTAATCAGACAAAAAAGTGTTCACGTTCAGAACAAACCAATAATGTATTAATCTGAGTCAATAGTCTATCCACAGTCTCTAATTATAATAAATGTGACTTGAGAGTAATTTAAATAGAGGATATGGCTCTTACAGAAGGTAGGTTTAGTTTAGAGATGTCCCTAGATTCAAACAAACAGTTTTAAAATTTCATAAACATT
The DNA here is from genome assembly GCA_900490495.1 of Danionella dracula. NCBI lineage: Eukaryota > Metazoa > Chordata > Actinopteri > Cypriniformes > Danionidae > Danionella > Danionella dracula. The sequence continues at coordinate 3,606,758 of UELW01000489.1, forward strand.
ATGATTTCCCACAAGAAATTAATTTACAGATGAACTTAGACCCCAACCCCCCCCCACCCATCACAAGAATCAAGTGAAATACCCTTCATTACTTTTTATTAAAAGTAACTGAGTTTTTTATTTATTGGTCTTCGATTTTAAATTCAATTTAATGCTTACTGTTTAATGCAACAATTTTATCTCAGGACCTGAATCGTTAACACCAGAATCTAAAATGAAAACAACACACATCAGATCTGGGGTCAATCAGATATCCAGGTTAAAGATTTGGAGTGAGAACCTATTCAGAGAGAGAGGGAGAAAGATTTGATCTGAATAAAAAATTATATGAAATACAATTATATTCTAACACCATACTGCCCTCTAGCACCATTTGGCCGTTTTTTTTTTCTTCTTCATTTTTAATTAGCTTCTAAGAGCTACCCACTACCTTTAGTTAAGTTGTCTTATTTTTACCAGCCACAGAAGAAAACATCTAAACATAGATATTCGAATCCCTTGCATAACATTTAATCTTAAAAACACGCAACATATATAAAATAGAAGAGTTTTATTTAAAAAATATAAAAAATTTACATTTCAAATGATCTCCAAAATTGTAGTTGATTAGCACTGTTTTTACATAGAAAAGTTATAAGTCATAAAAGACTTCATTTGTTGCTGAATGAAGTTGGAAAATAATTTTGAACCAAAAATTAACATTCAAGCTAATGTTTGAAAACTAAGTGTCTTTTTTTAAACGTGTAGACTGTGTTAATATCCATTGATGTATTATGTCCTGTATATATTTAACATAGCGGCCCGGGTGAACTCATACACTAGCAGCCATAAACTCAGAAGATAGTGTTTGAACTTATAGTATAAGACATAATGTCATGGTGACTTAAGTGGACAGTAAAAGGACAACAGTATGAGGAATGCATTTGTTTCTTCCCATTTCTTAAAAGATTTATGGATTAGCTCAAGTCGATAGAAGAAGGTCAAAAGCTCAAACTATTTCACAAAGTTCTGTGACATTCAGAAAGGATTCGCTCTTAAAGCTCTGTTCTTGAAGTGAAGTACTGCTCCATAAACTTAACTGTGTCTGTGTGTGACTTCTGTTGATGACAAACTACTTAATGTTTTATGTATTAAAAATGAGTAGCATATGGGGAAGTTTTAACAACTTTAAACTGATTTGATTTGTGGTGTGTAAAAAAAGTAAAAGCTACATTGTGAATTGTAACAACAAAAGCTATACATATGAATTGTATTTGTTAGTTTCTGCTATTTCACATAATGATCACACAACTTGCATGGCATTATTTTCTCATATTATATTATGTATGAAAGCTCTGCTGTTTGGTGTGTTTATCAATTTTCTGAGCTTATGTGCTAACCCTTTAGCGTCTAACATCAACAAATCAGCTATGGTGAATATAATTAACATTCATGAGCTAAGCCAGGCTTGGCAATCGTTCCTTTAGAGAAGATTCAAGGAAGTAATTTCTGAAGAAAATATGCATTTTCATAGTCAAAGCTGTCTCCATGATCTGCATACCTTATCATTATGCAAAAATACAGTTCTCAAATGCATCTATATAAGCTGCTTCATGGCAACTTAGGAGCCGCAATGTAGCATCATGAATGAAACTTTGTGTTGTCATGGTAACTTTCTCAATAGTTTTCACTAACCATCTTCCCAAACTTCAGCATGAGTTTATTCAATGGCACAGTTTCAGAGGTCATATCTGTCTTTAGCTATGCACCTCTTTCTTAAACATCTGTGTTCAGTTGTTGTTCAAGATAAAATAATCCCCTCTATCAATTTACCCTATGCATATGAATGCTTAGAAAACATAACTTAAAGAGCCAAGACAATAGTTTTTTTTTCTTATACTCAATAATGTTATCTGGTTCAAATAGCTGAGCTCGGATGTCCCCACATGTTTGTTCACAGAGGACAATGTAAAGTAATGCAGCAAATAGAAATTTGTCAGCACACAGCACTCATCATATTCATGTAGAGGTCACTCTAGCCTTGCTGTTATGGATTTCAAAAATGGTCCACTATAATTGAGTCACAGGACATGCATTAATTGTTAGTAGTGGCACTTGTCCTCTGCTCTGATGACAGTGGGTCTTGTAGCTGTGCTTTTGCCCGATATTGTCTGTTGTTCTCTCATTACTTTGTCCCCTCGGTCAAATCTCCTGTGGGTACTTGTACCGTGCTAAATCAAATACCAGGAAAAGCCTCCAATCGCCTCACTGCAGAACATGTGAATGAGTGTTTATCAGTGGAGTGGACAGGCTCTAGGCTTATTTATTTCATGTTGAATTGCAGTTGAAAGAAATTGGCTCTGAACCTTGTACTTGGAAAATGATGCATCTTTGAGTTGTGTAGGCAATTTTTCAGTTTTTAACTGTCTTTTGTTTTTTTTCTGTTATAAATGTTATGTTCGAATACATTTGAAGCTATTTCCCTGTATTAGCTGTGTGTGGACTGTTTAATTAATTAAAATTCAAAGCCAGCTCCAAATTTTCAAAATGGGATCTTGTTTTACGATTGGAATACTGTACTGTATGTTCATTTTTAGAGGATTTAGAGGGATCTAGACTGGCGATGATTACAAATACTAAAATTGTCCTTTAAAAAAAAAAAGACCTTTTTGACATTGGTGAAGTAGTATCCATCTATATATATATATATATATATATATATATATATATATATATATATATATATACATTTATAATCTTCCCTTAGCAGTAAATGCAAGCATAACTACAGATATTTGCATTATTTGCCTTAATAATAGACAAAAATGTCATAGAATTTTGGTCAACAGTTTAATCAACTGACATCTACTCTTTTACAAATTAAATAAATATGTCCATTAAAAATATTCAGGATATCTGCAAATAAACAATCTCTTAAAAAAAAAAAAAAAAACTATGATTAAGTTACTGTAGGAAAGTATGTTTTTTTCCATCAAGAATGATCATTTTGGGGGTGATATTCTTTAATTAAGAGTATAAAGTTTTTTTTTTTTGTAGCTTGTTTAGATCTGAGAATTATTTTTGTAGTTGGGTACATTTAAATGTTACAGAGGTCCGGTGCATTGAGCTCAAAGCTAATTGAAATGATCAATGGCAGGATTAATCAACAAAGGCCAATACACAGAGAGAAACATACTTCCTCTTTCTGACTGAGAGCAACAAATCCCTCAAATCCCTCTGTTTCTTCTCTTCAATGAGGTTATTCAAAGCCATGAATGACATTAAAACTTTTTCATCTTTTTTTCATACAAAGTAAATTTCACACTTGCATGAGGTGGTTGTGAGTATTATCACGCTTGAACTAAAACATCTGCAATGCTTTATGCATGGAATCAAAGCATGGCAGGTTGTTGATGAATTATTAAAATGAGGCAGTGACATGGACTCTAGAGGAGAGAGTGACACCTGAGGTGCATCTTTGCAACAGTTTCTGACATGAAGCTGATCACACTGTGGCTCTGCAGGGCAGTAAGATCTGCTACCTTCATTCATATTTTAAAAAGTTTCCTTACGATAAAACTTGAAGACAGTTCTTCAAAAACCAGACCAAAACATGCAGAATGCTGATAACTTATTAAAATAATACCAAGATGCTAACACATGCCAATGCGTGTGATATTGTGATATTTAGAAGTAAAACCAAGCATTTCTTTGTGCCCCTCCTTTGAATCCTCTATCATACTAGATGTCAGCTTGAGAGCGTGTTTCTGGATAGCATATGCTTACAAAATCAGGAGTGTGCCTGTGATTTCTTTGACTTTCTGAAGTTTTCTCGTTTGATGGCAGCTTGTAAATACCTGCAGTAACCTTGTATCGTGCTGCTTTTCCTGGTTCATTCCAGATGCCTGGGTGGATAGAGCTGTAGAAGGTCATGTCTTTTGGCTTGTACACTGATAAAACCCTCTTCTCAGGGTTTTTAAAACAGTATTTTTGTTGGTTATACTTTTACAATAGTATGTTATTTGTTCCTCTTTTTTCTAATGTCTCCAATCTTATTGTTTTAGCAGGACAAGCTGTATGTAGTTTAGTGTTCAAAAACAAAAAGATTAAGAGAGGCTTCATCCACATAAGTTAATCACTTTGCCTGTTTATTTTAACCATAGCTTGCACTGTGCTCACCAAATGTAATGGGTTAGCTTTATTAATAGGACTTCTTGGTCTGCTCAAATACTGGTTCAATACTTTTTCTTTGTAAAACTATCGGACCGCTAAAATTAAAACAATTACAAAGACTGACACTGCTGTTGGGAGAAAACTGTGGTAATATAATTTATTGAATTTGGAGATGTTTGAGTATCTGTCAGATCTTTGTGACATTGGTATCGTTGAGCCCAGCCATTTATGTTCCTGTTGCATCAACTGTATTATTTGTTCTAAACACATCTAGACTGGACTGCTGCAATGCTCTTTTTGAGAAACTTACACACCTCTAAAATGTTCTTAACATCTTCAGGTCACCTGGGAGGCATTCAAATCTGCATATTGTTTACTGATCAGTATACAAAATGTAGTAAGTGTATCAAGCATTAGGTTCAAATTTTAAAGTATGTGAAAGCACTAAGAGGAAAAAGTCCATTCTATGTAGTATTTTAAGCACTATCCTCTAATTTTAACTCTAAACTTTTCAGCAAGGAATTCCATATACATAAAAAAAACTGATCCTTATAGAGTTTATTTAATTTGGTAACAGCTGGAACCTCAATTAGCTCTTCATTTTATTAACTTTCCTCTTCTTGATAAATTGGCTATTGTTTTCTCTCAATTAAGAGTCTCTTAGGAGAAATTCACGTTAAAAATTCAAATTACTTGAACAAGTGGTCCAAATCCATTGATACCTTTTCTGAGCAGGTTTGGGTTCTGTCATTGATTTTTTTTTTTTTTTGAGTGGGCTGAAAAGAATATTCTCTTCAAGATCTATGTACACCGCTCAGGTTATAAACTGCTGAGGTTTGAAAGGAAAATGCTAACTAGAATGTTAGATTGGCGAGGATAAGGTTGAATTGTCCCTTGAGGCGATGTACTGAGATGAAATTGAATGTGGGTGATAATAGACCAGAGGCCAGTGCAAAGTATTATTGATCCTGCGATAGCTTTATCCCACCCACTGCGAGCCAAGACTGTTTGGAGGAGTGTTACATCAGGTTAGAGAACTGGATGTTGCAATGTTTAAGGCATTAGCCAAAGCTTGATTCCACACTAACTGACTCACTTTAAGGCAAGCTCTCAAATGTGTTGCCGTGCCATTACTGACATTAAAAGCAAAGTAGAGCATCAGTGTCATCAACGTCAACATGTTTCAGTATCAGGGGAAAAATGGTTTGAGAAGGCAGTCAGACATCCCAGCAGGGAATGAATCCTTGAGAGCTGTCACATTATACTTAGCTTAATGAACAAAAAATGACATGTAATTACACTCTGTAGGATGCCCAGAGATTTGCACTAATTCAGAGTGATTGGGAAAATGTCATAGTGTACATGTGCAAATATTATAGTGGCAGTCTCTTTATTATACTGTCAGAGCACACTCAAGTCTCTAGATGTCAAAGAAACTGTCGAGATCATGCCATAGGTCAGCAGCACTGCTTTAATCACTTAAGTGCTGGGGAGGTAAAGAGGGTTCATCACCTCAAAGGGAAATATATAGAGCCTTCGAGTTCCCAAAGTGTCACATGTCTTAGGAGCTGAATGAACGCTCAGAGGCTTTCGTCATGTGAAGAAACTCTTTGAGGATATACAGGTTGGATTTTGTGGCAGGGAGTCGCTGGAGATAGAGAGCACAGTTTGAGAGCATCTATCTTTAACACAACTAGTTCAGCGAGACAGAGATGCTTCTTCTGCTCAACTTCATCAGCCTTTACCACTGAAGAGTCCTGTCAGGGCTCAGTTTCCATACAGCCAGTTTATTAAACTTAAGTTCACCCATAGTTTCATCATATTGTACATGTAAATAGGGAAAAAGTTTTCATTCTTTATTATGTCTTCTAACTTTGAATAACTTGGTAGACACAGATTGTGTTAAATAAATAAGTAACCAATCCCTGAAATAATTTCAAATAGTTTTAATGGATTTTTTAAGTTAATTTAGTTTTTATTTAATAATTCAAAACACACTGCATAACTAGGCTGGCAATGTACTGATTACATTAACTGTATAAAAAAAGTATATAGAAATACAAGGAAAATGCTCAGTTAATGTTACAGAATTGGTCTGTTTTTATGAATTACAGGGTTTTATTTGTATTTTCCATGTTCCTGTCAACTTGTATTGAATTAGTTTGAGTTAGTTAGAATTGCGGTTTAGTGGGCAATAGTCTCAGCCTCAGACCTCATACTCACGGAACGTTTGTTCCATTTTTACGGCCAGCACTTCAAAAATCCTGAAGTCGTGATCTGATTAGTTGAATTTGTCTGGATTTCTCGAGAGAAACAAATGTCACATTTGTTTGTTAAGGATTGGCTACACAAGACAAGATAAAAAGCTCTGGTGATCCCTGGAACAGAAATTTAGTTCCACCTGATCCAAAATCCCAAAATACTGTAAGATTACACAATTCGGAAATTTCTATTACATAAAAGGACATTGGTGTTCAAATTATTAGTCCATATTTATTTTGAAAAAAGTCTTTCATCCTTTTGTTTTACAGATTTAAATGTAATTTAATGTACAAGTCTTTATTTAACATTGTAATTAAAATAATTGCTCAACATTCTTTTTTTTTCAGTAGCTGAACTCATAAAACACTATAAATGTGAAGAATACATCTGCAGTTTCTTTTGTTCTATAAAACATTTTCAAAAGAAAGCAGACAGGTCCTACACTGGTATTCTGCTTATCTCTATCGATTACATTCTCAGACAGAGTTTGGCTAAGTTCCCAGTCTGTGGGGTCACTGATAGCGATGTGAAGGACTGCATGGCATGGGCTTTAACAGGAAGCGGAGGAGATGGCATCAGCAGATGCTAAAACCCAGTCCTCTGTTGAAATAACGTACGCCACACAGAGAGACAAACCAATGCATTCTGCAGGACCTTACAGAATGTGTTTGCTTTGGCGGGGATGGTTTCCAGCGGTGTGACTGTGCACATGCAGAGCTCCTCATCCTCTTGCTATCTTGGGTGGATCAAGCCTCGGTTTGGAACAGGAGATGCAGTCTATTAGACAGCCATGCATTTAGCATCCTTAATTGTTGCGTATGATTACAATGACCGGAAGGGAGGGTTGTAGTTTTGTAATGACTTGTGACTTTTGCTGGAGGGATTTTTTGTGTTTTTTATTTTTCTTGTGGATGGTATTAAAATGTCATCCCTTTACATGGTCTTTGACCAAACATAATTGTTATTTTGGTCATGGTTAAGGTAATGAACATCTATTTTTTTAATATCAAAAGTTTTCCTTGATAACATCTAACTATGTTTTATGGCTCAAAGTGATCAAAGCTTAACATCTCTGGTCAGTGTTAAAGTTCTAAATATTGTGTTGTGCACAGACTTCATCTTGGAATTAAACCAGTTTATTTAAAGGGGCTCAGAAACTGTACTTACTGTTATAGCAGGGTAAACAGAACACTCTTGTAACACGAATAGAACTTACATTATGCATTGTTTTGAGATATTTTTAGATCTGGGTTCTGAATGAAGACTGCACAATTGTTATTATTTGTTGAAAATAGTATCCATTTATTTATTTAAATGGGATTCTGGTTAATTTAATAGTCGTATAAATTATGATTAAATGTCTTGATCACGATACAAACATTCCATTACCCTAAATATTCACATCCACATAATAATGATGATGATGATGGGATTTAGGTTCAACATTTTCTCTAATTTACTGTAAACATGAAAATAATAGAGAAACTAGAACACACTGAATATAACAATACTAATTAGTTAATTTATTCAGATTTTATGTTTCAACTTCACGTACAGGTATTAAATAATTTTGAAGCTCAACTATGCACAAAAATTAAACTTACACTCTCCTTCTCAGGTTTAAGAAAGAGAACAGCTGCTGCATCCCAGTGAGATGTGACGGAACCCTGGGCTCCAGAAGCATCAGCCCCCGGGAACCACAGGCAGGATGAGGACTTTACCAGGCTTGTACGATCCATCAGACCTGAGCCATCCAGACTCCTCTTGCAGGAGTAAGACATTCAGGTACATTTGTTCAGTAGAAAAAAGGCTACATTTCAGCAGAGCAGAACAGGGGAATATAACAGGATTTAGGAAAAAGATGAATTCTCAATGGCTTCTTTTTTCAGTTTACACAGGGGTGAAAGGGTTTCTCTAGGTATCTAAACACTTCCTGTAAAATGTTCCTTAATCAAGTAGAGTTCTCAGTAAGATGAGGATAGGTGATTGTATTGTTTCTGATTACCCTGCCCCTTAGGGTTGCAGGGTTTCCAAAACTTATAAAAAAGTTATAAAAAAATGTCGCCAGAGAAAATGTTCCTATATGCAAAAAAGAAGGAAAAACGAATGTTTGGGGTTGCCATAGTCAGAAAAAAACAATATGTGGTGCCGTAGTTTGAGAAAAATGCTCATATACGTTCAATCATAAAAGGGATTTTTAGGGTTGTAAGAGGAAAAAAGTACAATGATTGTAAGGGTTGCCAGGGATTAAGAAAACATGCATAAATGCTCAAAAACATAATAAAAAATTATTGTTGGTTTGTCAGATGGAGAAAATGCTCCCATTGTACCACAGGAAATTCCTTGTGTGCACGCACACACACACACGGCAATAAAGCTGATTCTGAGTTGCAATTATATAAACAAAGATGGGATCGCACTACAGGCATTTAATCAGTTTTATAGATTCTAACCCATTTTGTGTATGTATTCTCCTTGTAAAATGACAGACAGGGTGTTTTTCCAAACTCCCAGTTGTTTTTACAAATATATACGTATATAAAGAGACTTACATTTTGGAGCAGTGATCATATGATGTTCATAACCTAAGGTTGTCTACATGCAACACACACATTTTAAACAGCAGAGATCAATCCGAGGTGTCCAGAAGAAACACATTCCCATCTTGCAGATCATATAGGGAACCACAAGATATGTTTCTGAATTAGTCTATTTTAATCATAGGAACCGTTAATCTTGAAAATAAGTCTTGGATTTTTTTTGTCCCATCATATCTTTTATTTTTAGTTTAAGACAGACATGATCTAACAGGATTATATTAATGTTTGTGTCATTGTTCTTGATCTGTCAGGAGGTTCAAATCCTGTAGTGTACTCCAGCCTCAAGCACACTTTATCTAACAAGATAGCAAATATAATAATAGCTTTCTTCGATTGCCATCATTTGCTTGTATTCTACTCTCCTACTTTCAATGTATGTATTTAATACTGTTCTGATCTGTTTGTGGTATTGATATTAAACATGGATTAGACATTTTGGAAGTATTGTGCAAGAAGTTAGTTTTAGCCTTTATATAAAATGACATACAGGTTTTCTAGTATACGTGAAATTGATTTTGAAGGAAACTAGACAACATATCAATATTAGTGTTTTAGTGTAGTTCTATGACTTATTGAAGCACTTGTATATTGTTTGGTTGACATTAATGTTTGTTAAGGCTTTCAAAAACACATGCTCTTGCTCGATAGAGTGCTGGAGAAACATTGATGAGAACATACTCACTTAGAAAATCAATCAATCAGTAAGGACCTCCCAAAGGGACCTGATGAGTTCTTGGCTAGAAAACAAAGGCTTTACATTTGTAACCCATCTCAAAGCGCTGTTTTCCCAAATGTTCAATTTTCACCCAGACATCTTATTGGAGTTTTCAATCAGATCTACGTCATGTTTTAGAAGCCAGATTGATTGAGTCAGCATGTTCAGTAAATGAAGTTAGCAAAGATTTTCTTCTACTGATCTGCATGGCAGGGTGGGGAGCTCAAGTACAAAGGGGCCTGCGTCTACAAGACTTGATTTCAGGAGTGGAAACCCAGAGAGAACCTAAATTACCTTCACTACAAGCATAGAAGCACAGACGAGGTTAATTGTCATTTCCTCCTGAGGATGTTTACCAGTCGCTTCCATGTTTTCTTTTTCCATCTGGTGACTCAAGCTGTTTTCCAGGATTTTGCTAGTTTACTAGAAAAGCTAACGCGGGACGTCATCATTGTATTTTAGTATCAAAAAGTTTTTGCTTCCTCTGTTCTGTTGGCCAAGCGTTTGAGCTTGGACGTGATTTAGTATTAGCATTATAGCAAACAGATGATGCTATCTAAGTGCATTCTTTAATTTAACTATCACCTTTGATAAAACGATCCTTGCTAAAGATACCCTAGAGGTAGAATTATACAGCAGTAGTAAAAACTTTATATGGTAACCAAATGTCTAGTGTGGTGCAAAGCTGCATAGAACATGAGATGCATTCTTACCTTGCAGCCACTGTACTCTTTCCTGAGATTTCACTCACTTTGATTTTGTAAATTCACAAGTTGAGTGACAATTGAGGGACATTGTGTAGATTGAATAAACAATTGGTTGAATATCGTAGGTTCAAAAACTTTGTTGCAACAACATACAATTAATCAATAATAATGTATTTGTATAAACGGTAAACTGAATCTGTAAAAACAGAGCATAGTGCTGTTAGTTTTACGAAATCTGTCAGTTTTCATTATTTACAGTTTTTTTTTACTTGTGATTTGTTCTGGGATAGCCTGCTGATTAAACAGCTGCCATTATATCCCAAACACCTGCTAAGTCTCGTTATCTTATTTTTCAGTTAGCTTGTAGTAACTTGTGCTAACTTACTAAAATACATGCTTAAATTACATATTTCTGTTCTGAATAGTGTCTTTATTGTGTAAACTTTCAGTTAAAAGTCTGATGCATGTAATCGCACAATGAGTTAAAGTTAAAGCCTCAAAAAAAAAAAAAACCTCAAGGAACAGTGGGTAATGCAAAGCACTAGAAAGTCCAGGTGCTCCTCAATAGTTTAAATCCTACACATCACTGTTTACTTCTCTTTTCTAAATTTAATTAATATTATAAAATATAGAAAAAATTTTTTGGATGAATTTTTATCAAATTACAGAACTTTCAGTTTTACATTTATGGAAATCAGAATTTAGCAATTTTTTTCCGTTAATTTTTTGTAGTTTGTTGCTTCAAAGTTTAGGAGGCCTAATGTAAATTAAATGAATTATAGTTCATGGCTAGTTATATAGAATAATTAATACATGGTGAACTTGGTAACCATAAAGGTATATCCTTATCATTGTTCAATCTACAGGGGCCATGTTAATATTTATCTCGCGTAAGTTTTTTGAAATTGTAAAGAGCCCTGCAGATGTGCTGATTGTAGGTGATGCAAAAAAAAAAATTGGTTCAGTGAGCGAGTTTGAAAGCAACGTTAATCAACGATTTGACTGTCAAGCTATTTGATCAGGAGAAATAACATAAATCATGTTTTGTTTTGCATTTTAAGTTTATGATTCATGAGAATTATGCATTGATTTCAATATGTTTTGGTCATTTCTAACTTGAAATTTCAAAGAACATACAGTTTTCTTTCTTCAAGAGCATGTTCTTAAACAACAACCAATTTATTTAACTAAAGAAAGGTTTACGACCCACAAAAATCCAAAAACCAAGTTCAAAACAGATGTTGTAGAAAGAGCAGGGCTTCAGACATGCTAAGAATTTGTTCTCGTAGGTACATCAGTAATACGATCCATTCTGTTGACAATGTCAGATAGATGCATTGCTTAGTCGGCACTCAACATTGTTTAATAACTGTGCTTGAAAATCAAAGAGCTATTTGGTACTTTATTTTAAAGAGTATCATTGTTAATAATAATAATAACAATAGTATTATTATTCCTACAAACACACAAATCCCAGCACTTAAAAAAAAAACAACTTTAGTTCTTTTGTTTTGTTTTTGTTAAAACAGGAAAGCTAAAAATATTCTATGGTGAAAAAATAATGAAAACGACAAATGTTTTAAACATTGAGAAATCACAAAAAGACATAAATCTATAACAGAATTAAAAGAGATAATCTACATCTTTTACAAACACTATGGTCCAATAATTTAAGAAAATAGTGTCTCTAAAAAGTACATATTGCTTTGTACCATCACCAGTTTCCTTTCAGTAATACAGTGAGGTGAGGTCCACCCAGCGGCCAGAAGGGGACCTTTTCTCTCAAGCTCTAGGCTGAGTTTACTCTTTGAAGAGAGAGGCCCAGATACAAACTCGTTTAAATCCTCAGCACAAAGTCTTGTTGTGTTCATTGGCAGTAGAGAAAATACAAGGTCTAGTGATTATTCCTAACCGTTGTTGCATTCAGCATTATTACTCGCTATGATATTATTACTATTACCATCATTTTCCTGTTTTGTGTGCATGTGTGTGATGGTGAGTTCAAGTTCAGTGATCAGAGCTTGTTTTCTCAAAGGAGAAGCTAGGTAGAGTCAATAACTTTGAGTTCGGAAGAGCCTCCTGAGGCTGTCCCTCACCTCCTCCTCCCAAATCAAATGAGTCCTTGGAGTCACTTGACGGAGCACGTCTCCGTAAACAAGTGTCCCTGCTTGACAACGGAGGCGACACTACCCCTAGTGCAGGGTGGATACCTCCGGAAAGCTCTGGATCCTCTGGTGGATCTACGGAAATGCACGGAGGACTCATCTTCTTCTTGCGCATTCGAGGAGAACACTGTTGCTGAAGGCTATCTCCCCTTGATACAAATCCAGAGGAAATTGAGCTACGCTGGGGACTGCTTTCCACCGACGAACACACCTCAATCGAGTGACGGCGAGGGTCATCAAGCCAAGACAATGGCCGTGGTAACAACAAAGCCCGCTGACCCTGTGTGTCCATGCTGTGGTACTTCTTAAGCTGATGTTTAGCACCATTATCTCTAGTTTCAGCTGCAATACAATCATCACTCTCTCCTGTGAACCCTGCCCGAATAATTCGAGATACCTCCTGATCCACTGAGTCTGTTTCCTCTTGCTTCAAGTCATTATCTGCTTTAGGAGGCGAGTGGGAATGCCTGGAGAACACCTTGCGCTGGTCGTGGGGGTTGTGCTGCGTATGGACACTAGGTCGTGAAGGCTTTGGGGAGGCTCCTGGAGTGGCAGGAACCAAAAAGAGTGAAGGCTGTTGCTGAGGTGGAGAGGGGTCCAAAAGTTCCCTGAGGCTCAAGGGAGCATCTTTTTCCACTCCTGTGTTTAGCGTCTCCTGAGAGTCAGCACTCACTGCCACCTGAGGAGAGCAGGGATGGGAGGTGAGGGGAAGGTAGGGGGCAAATTAGGGATTAGAACATGAAGAGGTGAGAGGGAGATTGGTTAGTATGAGATGTTATGGGTGTAGAAGGCGGTGGAAAAGGAGGGGATTTTGTGGAGTTAGAGTGGAGTTAGTTAGCATTACACTCCACAAGCTCACTGCTTCAAAGCTTTGGAAGTGAAATTAGAAAATTGCCTCAGGCCGTCTTTTTGTGTCTGCAGCCCTTATCAGAGGTAGCAATCATTTAGAATCTGACTGATGTCCATCTCTTTAAAACTTCATATTAAACTAGGAAGTATGAAAATGAAGTATCTCGGCCAAAGTGTCTTATTCGCTCATTAACTGTCTTTGGTAGCTTTAAATTTGTATAAAAAAAAAAAAAAAAAAAACATTTCACTACCTTCTTAAAGCAGTTAACCAGCAGATCTTACTGGCACAAGGGCAGTTCTGTGTAAGGGATTTCAAAGTTCAAACAATAGTTTTCATTTCTTTGATACCCTTGAGTAGATTCTTGGCAAATAATTGAATACAAAGTATTGCTCGAGAGCACAAAAGGCTGACTCATTGATGGGACAAAATGGATGTTTTAAATCCCAAAATAATTATTTAAAACAAACACTTCACACTTGTTCTTTAGAACTCATTGCTTCATTATCTCCTGACTTGCTTATGTTTGCAGCTGACCTAAAACAGACCGGAATTTTAGCCGAATATCACATAAAATACAATTATCTTTGGTTGCTCTTGTATAATCGCAAATACAGACAATTCAAATCACTTTATAATAACTACAAACTACTAATAATTAATTAAGCATTGGCAAATAGTTAATAGATTATTTCTGAAGCATTTTTTATATGTTAATACACACTTGACAGCAGTTTATAGTATAACTTTAAAGGCCTTATTCCTGGTTTATAAGCAATTAAATACTATGCTTAATAACAATTGCATGCTTTGAGGATCAGTTAATCATTCATAAACTAACATTTTTACCATTTTAAAACCACTTCACTTAATTCAGCAAGTTATAAAACATTTACTATCTTCCAGTTAACTATTTTTTGTGAGCTCTTTATTTGAGATGTATAGACTCAGTTATATTCTAAACACACTGCAGAGGGAACCAGAATATATACATATTTAGTTGTATGTGTTAATGCTTTACAAAGCATAAACAGTCATCACTTAGATGAGCTTTTAAAACTGTTTACTGGCAGCTAGTAAATGCTTTATAACTAGCTGAATTAGTCATGAGTTACAGTAAAAATATGTGCTAATAAAACATTTATTATCACTCTGAGCAACTGTTACTATGTGTCTGAATAATATTGACGATGAATTAATGTGCTTTCAAATAGTGTAATAATCATTTATTAACATGTTGTAAATGTGAATAATGAATGTTAAGTCGTCTACAACTAATGAAAATGTTTTTAAAAAATTTACTTTTTACTATTTAAATAAATGATTAACTGATTTTCAATAAAGCATAGAATGAAAAATTTTAAGCATATTTCTTGCTTATGAAACCAAGAATAAAGCTTTTAAAGTTAAATTTATGAATGGCTTACAATTAGTTACCAACGATTTGCTAATGCTTAATTAATTGTTATTAGTGTGTAGTTTTTATGTGCTACCAAAATGAATTCTCCAAATTCAACGTCCATCATATTGGAATGAAATGTAAAACTAATCCATCCTGAATGATTTTCCTTCCTTACAGTTGAAGTGACAGACTGCACAGTTATTTATTTATTTTTATCAAGGAACTTCAAATGAAGAAACAGGGAAAAATTAATAATTTTTAAAAACAAATAATTGGGTAGTTAAGTGTTATGTTTAGTTATTTTAAATATATGCCTTGCACAGTTATTAAAATAAACTAGAGATCTCATCTGATTTTATCACGCAAACAGCTAAAGCATCACTGAGATTTTTTGGATGACAAAAAAAATGTTTGCCATTGACCTGAAGCCGGATTTAGCCTTGTTACCTGCCATAACCTTTATGTCATCCTAATCAAGTCACAAAAATTCAAGTAATGTAATCTCTGATTCAAGGATACAATTTTGATCAACTTTCCTTTAAATAGTTAGATCCTGCTGTTCATTAAAGATTCAAACAGCACTATTTTATAATGCTACAAAATATGCTTACATTGAATCCTGTGTGCATGGGATTGTAGAATAGTGAATGAATACATAAAAAAATTCTGTATATAATTTACATATGAAACGTGTAAAGAAATATCAAACATGTAATGACAGTGATTACAGCACTGCTTAAAAATCACGGCTGATTTAAACCCATACTTAAAGCACAAACTAATGTTTAATCCTGATGTGTGCATGCAATATAATTTGGTATCATTTCCAAATACTTCATAGCTCAAGAACTGCCCCTGGCCTTGATAATTTCAGTGAATAATTATGGTTTGTAAAAATGTACAGTACACCACTGATGGTGAAGCAATAGTTGGCTCTTTTAAATTAAATCTAAGCTACTAATTATAGAGTGCTCTGAGAACTTTCAGAGGAAATTGCACTTTCAGATTGTACAAGTTTGTATTAGCTTTGTTGTTGTAACTAGGGCACAGAAACCTTTACCCCAGGGTAGAACAACAGGCACTGTTTGGCTGACTGCACTCTGAGCCACTGGGCTACTGCAATAGACCTCGGGACCCACGTCTCTTCCTGGAGTCACTCTTTCTCAGAACTCTCCCTGATAAAATCTCACTTTTTAAGTGAGGGACTCTGAGAGAAGTACTGGCCCAGTGGGAGAGAGGTGGGTGGGGGGCTTTGGAAGGGCTAAAGGTCAAGAGGAACAATTAAAATAAAATCTGGAAATTTAGCCATCAGGAAGCATAGGTTATGAAAAGTGCTGGGTTCGTTCTGACACTGTTACTCTGCTGAACTCTAGTGGCAGGACATAATTTTGCGATTTTAGTTTTCATCAGTTTATGCTGATCTGTTAACATCTCATTTAAAAGGCAGCACATTAACAAACCCATGCATTTCATTTCTAATGGTAAAATTATACATTTTGACAGAATAAACCAAGGAAGGTTATTTCCTGGTGACCTTTGCACTGAAGTGTTGGCCTTTGCAGTGGCCATGCTGAAATGAGTCGGGCTGTTGGGGTGTGGTGGGAGAAAGTGGGGCAGTGGGAGGTCAGGGATCAGTGGAGAGGGGATAGCCCATTCCGGATCTCTCTCAGAAACAGGAGAATCTATGTTTCAGCAGCAGCTCGGGCTCAGGCTTGGGTTGAACCATGCTGAGCTGCTCGCAGGAAGTCACAGTACAGGGGTCGCAGGACACAATTTTGTAGAAAAAGAAAGGAGAGAATGCAGGAAGGATTTAAGAGAGGACACATACTAGCGAGGGACAGAATAACAGTGCAGAGGTGTAATATTTCATAATGGCCACATTTACAGTTCACCATTCACAGACAGAGCAGTGGTACAGACTGAAACTTGAGAGCCGGCAACTAGGCAGCAAACATTTTTACAACACCTACTGAGCTGCACATAATGCACATCTTGTTGGATTCAGGAGTTAGTTACAGTTAAATACACGTTAACTGTAAATTGTGTATATAAAGCATTTAAATGTAGGTTTGGCTGAATGATTTCATGCTCCCTTTTTGAATCAAATGTTATAAATATAACTTAAATTTAGTGGATTTTGAGCTGAAGATAATGCTAACATAGAACACACACAACAGAAAGCAGCAGGAACTAATTATAAAAACACAAAAATGGAACTTTTTCCAAATTGTTTCAAGAGAGAGCATCACCATAGAGCTTTATTCTGCTAACATAAAACACAATGTTTGCTGTTTACAGTAGTTTGATATGTTCTTTTTTTATGAAAAGTTTAAAAGTTTTTGAATTAAAATACTTTGACCCCTATAAGCAGAGCGGGGTTCAGCCATAGAACAATATATTCAATAGTGAAACATGCACAAAATACAATTTAAAGAATGATTTTAAAGTCCAATAAAAGGCAATCTAATTAAAAAAAAATTTTATCCTATATTTAACTTCTCAACAAATTGTGTATGTATGCTGAATTTCTTCATTTTTAGAATGAATACAGGAAGTGTATAATCATTCACTTCACATTGAAGTATCACTGAGCAATCCTACATATAACGTTATCTTTTATCAAACTTGATTTAAATTAAAATTTATTGAATACAGTCCTTTCCCCTTCTCTGTGGCCTATAACTATGTCTAACATACTATATTTTGAACAGCCTAACATTGTTAGATGAATGTGCACTGGGACAGCTCAGTAGATTTCATAACAAATAGTTTTTGGTCATTTCTCAAGCGGTCAGTGTCTGAAACACGTTGAAAGGCTGAAATAAGTCTGATCTGACCTGTCTGCGCAGTGTGCGCGAGAGATTGTGAGTCCGGCGCGGTGGAGGGATTCGAGGGATGCTCTCCGAGTCTGACAGACTGTGAGGACTGATGGGTCGAAACAGATCACTGGGCACCATTAAGTGCTGGCCGGCTTCTTCTGTCTGAGACTGGACAGATCCTGTGGTATTCCGCATGAGAATTACTGATATATGCATTAAAACCAGGTTTAAGTCACATTTCAAATGTAGAGCACCACTGCACCTGTCTGAGTGAGGTGAAGTGAGGTTGTGCGGGTCGAGCTGGGCTTCAGTGGAAGAAACATGTAGCTGTCGTTGGGTAGAGAATGTGTTCGGCCCACTGATGTCTTCTTGACTTGTAACAAGTGCTCATCCTTTGGCTCGTCTGAAGCTTTGGCATCTGCTTGCATTGTGTTCTGGGGGTATCAAAACAGAGGCATGTGAAGGGGAGAGTGACAACCTTTCTAAGGCATTGGGGGGCCCTTATGAGCACAAGGACGTACAGACAAACGCATTGTAATATACATAGAGTCTGGACTGGTTGGATGAAAGGTAAACATTACTATGCACCAGACACAGGGAGAAGACTGATCAGTTGGTAATTTGTGGAAAACCATTTTTTAGGTGTAGCTACGCCCTCTTTTAAATGAGAGTTACAGGGGTCTGCTGGTGCCTATCCCTGCTTAAAATGAAACAATGCAAGGTTCCGACCCATAAAAGAGTAGAAGACCATGGCAGAACTCCATTTGCTTACCAAATCTTTTGTGACCTCTCGTGCATATTTTCTGTGTGGTTAGCAAACAACAAAAATCTAAAACCAAACTCATGCAGATAAGTTGTGTATTGCTTATTATTCTTTTGTATATTATTATTTACTGATTATTGTTATAGTTTGTATGTGATTTTGGTTTCAATTATTTTGCTATTTGATCTTCATTGCAGTGGATGGTTCGTTTTTATTTATTTTTGATGGTTACTTAAGGTTCCATTTGCTTGCTCTCACATCAGATTTAAATCTTCCTTATTGTAAAAATATTGCGTTTAAATAATTAAAGTCCCCCTGTTATGATTTTGAAAGGATCATTATTTGGTTTTGGGAGTCTTTAACAAAAGGCTTCCACGTGTCCAAGGTAAAAACTATTTAAATACAAATCTTAGCAAAAGGAATTGATCGCAATTATATATTGACAATTTTACGGTGAATCTCTAATTAGCTTTTTTGCGACTCATTCATTCTAAACCTCTCAATTATGTTATACAATCATATGTGTTCATGGAGCTGCTGTTGATTCTACACATGCTGTAATGATCACGAGTTTGTGATATACAATATTAAGAATATTTTAAAGTACTACAAGAAACAGGTTTACAAGAAAACCCTAACAAGAAGAATGCTCACTTGATTCGGTGTGTACCACAATATCCATCGGGGAATTTGCAATAACAACACAACATATACCAAAATTTGCTATTAAAGTCAAAATCAAACTACACATGACACAACATTGTTTGGATCAAGCTCATCAGAGAAGCTCAGGGCTCATGAGTGTCCCAGTAGCCTACTAGAAAACTTTCCTCCAGGGTAAAACTACAACTGCACTTCTCTTTTACTCCATATAGAATAACCAATGAGATGCAGAATAGCGATCGCTCTGTTGGTTGAATTGGAGCACAAGTACGAGCTTTCACAAGCACCAACTCTCCTCCTTGCTAGTCCCTGTAATAAACTATGGATACCATTCTCATCTCATATTACCTATGGAATATTGCAATATTATTAATTTTATTACAGGCACATGTACAATTTGTGGGGAACATCTGTATGTACACGCATAGTTTGCATCTATTAAGTGGCTTTGGGACACAGTACTGTACAGTGAGGAGGTACTCTTATTTATATGTTAGCACAATAAGCATGCAGCTATGGGAAGCGTTACAAACAAACTAAAGTACAATAATTGAAACGCATGCATTAGTGAATTTGTTATTGAGTTATTTTTGGATCTTTCTAACAGAGTCTGCATATTGGAGGGCAGAGAACATAACAAGAACCTTTATAATCGTAAAGGCTGTGACGTATAACATTGTAAGCATATAGATTTGCCTAATTCACCAGCAGAAAAATGCAGAGAGTACAACAAAGTCACTTTTATAACATCCTGGTGGTGTATGGAGAAAAAAATAGAATTTTTAGCACTAACCCTTCAAAGCCTTCTCTCTCAAAATAACAATACATTTTACTGCTAAACTCAGCAAAACAAAACAACAACAAAAAAAAAACAGTTCCTCTGCTTAATGGGACTATAATCCACAATTAAACAACATTGTTTTATTTTTTAGCTTTGGGGAATTGTGGCAGGTGGTGTTAGGTATGTAGTATAGTCTGATGTCACTGTGGAATACAAGATTCACTTTCATAACAACTCTTTCAATGACTCTGAGGCAACCATTCTTTTTAAAGACAATAACTTGATACGTAAATGACATTCTGTCCCTCAAACTTAAGCTAATAGAGTGGGACCCTTAAGCTTATTTTACAAAATTACATTTTAGAGCCTTTGAATTTTCACTCTAGTTTTTAGACAATGATTCTGAATTTAAAGTATCTGAAAGCATCATGCCTTCTCCCTTCTCTACAACAGAAGCTGATCCTGCACCACACTCCAGTGCTCTCTCAGGAAGCATGGTACAAGAGACAAACTGAGCTCTCATACACAGAAGGTTAAGTCATGAACACTGCTGAATATGCAGACAGACAGATAGAACATCTAAATTCAAAAGTATGAACAGACTATGGCTGATGAACATGGACATGTTTACAGGAGTAGCTGTTAAATCCTGACAGGGGGGAGCAGACTGGCAGGTGGTACTACTACTCTACTGGACCACACAAACACCAGGCTGGTGGAACATTTTCCCAACAATAGAAAGAAAGGAATGCAAGTTAAGACACCTCCAAGGTACCAAACCTCTCTGGTCTGCAGAATGACTTTTTAGATTGATTAATTGAAAAGTCAAACGACAATTACTTTGGAATTGTCAGAATTTATATGATTTTTTTTTACATTAAAGTAAAATACAAAAACATAAAACAAACATTATAAACTTCCTTCATAATAAGTTAGTACGCCTTGTCTTTTTATTTCAGTATTACTGAACTGAATGCTGCATCTAGCTGCAGTTATGGGTTTTCAATCCACAGATGGCGACAGAGATGGTGAAATCAGCTTTAAAGGCTTCTATATGCAGTCATTTATGCAATTATATAAACTACTGTTAGTCGGTTGGGGACAAACATTAGTAAAATTAATATACTAATAAACTAGTATAGTTTTTTGACAACAACTATGTGTTTATTTGTTAAATATTTTAAATGTAGTCCTTTAAATTGAAAATTGAATTGATACAATGCTAATTGATGGGATCATTGTGTCGAGAGCAAGAGGGTAAGAGAGGCTTGGTGCGTTTGGAGGAGTCTTAATCTATGGCTGGAGTGGGTAATGAACATTGCTCTACTGTTAAATACATTGCACTCCTGATTGGTTAGTGAGAAGGGGTTAAAATCATCTGGGACAGAGTCATCCGTCAGAGCTAAGGACCAGGATTTCTCAGACGTCAGAGACAGAGCCTCCATCTCAGCTAGAGGAATCTAAAGAGGAAGAGACGAGCCAATAGTGAGTAATACCAGCACATGCAGGGTTAGAAGACATGCTAAAACTACTGCACAGGTTAGTTAGAGTTGGTTAACATGGATCGGGTTGTGAGCTATTGGAAATAGATATGCCAGACCTTAAACAAACAAAAGAAAAACTGACTAAGTTGTGATTAAAGACACCAATAAACAAAACAATCAAAATCCCCATTAGTTTAACTAGATTAAAACATGATATTGTTATATAAAATCAAGTATACATTGTATGATAGTTGTTATAAAACTTTTCTTCAATGTTACCATAGAAAGGACGGTCTATGCAAGTCTTTACAATAGTTTTATTGTTTTTATAAAGATTTTAGAATGGTTATTCAATTAAGACATGGCTAAACATATAACTTTTATACATTTCTGGCAAAAATTGTGAAAACAAAAAGTTGTGTTGACAAGTATTTTTTGTTGGTGTTTTTTTTTATCAATCTTTTTAGGCTTTTTAAATTTTATTACAATTATTATGAAGAAATGTGAAACTACTATCCAATTTATATTTGTTTGCCACCTGCTAACAGAGACCACTACACACCTGCAGCGGACAAAACAAAAACAGAGATAATAATTGTTCGTTTTATAGATATTGTAAAAATAATACTGAGTAAAATAAGGGGATGATGTGAAGACAACAAAAGTAATCAACTTTAAGTTAATTTCTACCAATTAGTCATACAATTGTGAAACTAAATTGAAACATTTCAAATTAATTCAAGGAGGATGAATGAAACCACGGTAGATAAACATAAAAGTAACAATTAAAATAAACACAAGAATAATTTAACACTACAGGCTCCTTTAAATGTGTTTAGCTGAAATAGATCATAATAGATTCAGTAGTCTGAACAGCACCTCTTCAGCTCCAGCCTAATGAGTCACTTTTTAGACAACTCATTATTATAAGACTGTGAGACTTTATTCGTGTTTGCTGCACAAAGGAAACAAATAGCAAAATTTAATTAGTGCAATACTTAGCGTAAATGTGTTTCACTTAAAATTACAATACAATGTTTTCACAACTAGCGTATTGTTTTTTGTTTTTGTTTTTCAAAACATTATTAGTGCTGGTAATGTTCTTAAAATGCAGTTACAGGGACTAACTGGACAATCTGTTTGAGAAATGCAATAAATGGGACTCAAATAAAATGCAAAAATGCATACTGTAAAGGTAAGTAAAACTGGAAATTATTTTTAGATTGTTACAAGTTTTAAATTCTTGACAATTAAGTGAGAGGGAAAGAGAGAAAAGAAGAATAGGGTGGTTTGAAGGAAACCGTGAACATTAAGGAGCGTCAGTGACCTGTTTCTCTGTGCAGTGCTTGCTGGGAAGGCGAGGCAGAGCGTAGTAGTGGCAGATTGAGCCAGACAGGTTGTCCATGAGGCTGAGTTCTCCTTCCACTGAACCCTGGATTACCAGGGAAACGGAGTCAAGCATAGGCCTCCTCTACAGGCCCCAGCGATGAAAGACAGAGAAAGAATATACAGAAGAGATGAGGATGAGTAATGTGAAAACAAACAGAGGGAAAACAACAGGCAGAAAGACATAAAGAAATGAAGGATGGAAAGAAGTTTGTGGACAGATTTACAAAAATCAGTTAACCATGTGATTAAAAAAGGAAACCTTGTGTCTTCAAAACTATTCAAACTCTCTCTTGAGTACATTAGATTTGGAAGGGTTCGGTCTATCCTAACCGGCAGCTGATACTTGACATCATTAGCACATTTTTTCACATTCACTAGTGTTCAATTGCCTGATAATACAACTTGCCAATCGCATGACAGCAATTTAATAGATGTAGGCATCCAGACTGAAAATTGCCAATGATATTTACTAAACTGAATGTACAATGGTTGTGTCAGATGGGTAGGTCTTACTGTCTCAAAAACTACTTATCCATTGGGATTTCAAGCAGTGAGGTTCACAAAGAATGGTTGAAGAAAAGATTATCAAATATGCATTAGTGAGTGATTAAATTAAATTAGTGATTTTAAAAAAAAATGTATTCTAAGGTTAGCAGGAAACTAGCAAAAAACACACATTAACCACACCCCGAATTGGTCCTAAAAGCAAATGGAGGTCAAATTAGTTTCTAATAAGGTCCACTATCTAAACTGAGCAGTATCTCCCTCTGGCCATGACCATTACCACTTAAAGCCAGCAGGGGGAACTAGAGGACTTTCCATTCAGATCATCCACATTGGACACAGCTACACTTCATAAGCTGGCTGAAGGGATAATGTCATTGTTAATCTTTAAAATATTCAGAAATAGCCAGCCTGCATTAGAAAAAAGCCCTGTGTCTCTTTCCCATGGCATCAATTTGACCTCAGTCCAATGAAGAAAAACGACTGGCACGTCTCCATTCTAGAAAAACTAAAACCAGTGGAGTTCCCCTCTATAAAAATAACACAGCACTTGAAACATGTCCTAAAATATAAATACATTACTGCTGATCTAAAAAGCCTCATCCTGATGCTAATGTTTTAGGGGGGTAATAACAAAACAAGTGGTTTAAAAACCCTTGCACATAAAAACTAAGAACATGTACTCATCGTCAACTTTACAAAGCACAGATGTTCATTGTTTGGAAACTCGCTTATTAACCAGCCATAGAGATGGCAGAAACGTAGCATTTAGCCATCTATGGGGTGAAGAAAGGGTTCTTTTATCTTGTAAAATATGCTGTCGCCAAGCAGGGCAGGTTTTTTTTTTCATCTTAAACCTATATCTTGGGCTTACAAAGTATGGTCCAAAAATGTGTTTTTGATGACAGAGACTAGGTGGCAGACTGAAAAGATGGCTCTGATTTTAACAAGTTGAAAAGTTGGTAAAAATGTATCTAACTCAACACTAGCAAGGTGTACCTAATATAGTGGCACGTAAGTATGCACTGTATGTTGCTATTAATAATTAAATGGAAATGATCTCTCAAAAAGTATATTTTAATTATTGGTGCTGAAAAACACTAAGCTGTTAGCTGGTTCCAAACTTGCCTAAAAACTTAACATCCAAAAATCTATTTAATAACTTAATAACTGGAATCATTTGTGTTTTAGAAAGACAAAAGCTAAGTTGTAAACTGGTTAAATCACTTTGCCCACCTGTGCCATTATTATTTCTGAATAACAAATTGCATTTAAAGAATAAGAACAGTTATTTAAATCGTGTGACAATCATATAACTAATGCTAAAGCTAGTTTAGTTGAATCTGACAAACTTTTAAGCATCTTTGTCACCTCCGTCTGCTCTAGCACATGTGACTTTCTTACTTGTACTATGCCTGAAAATGCACCCTTTGGCAAATTCAAGACTAAAGAACCTTTATTATTAATAAAACATTTTTTTTAATACATACTAATAAATACAATTATTTAAAAGATTATCACTCTTATTTAGAGATCCAATTATGGGTTTGACTTTTAGTCTTTTAGTCATTGTTGACTGATTAAAAAGTACACTAAAAGCAATGACTTTTAGCATCCAAGCACCGCTTTAGAGTTAATACAATCCCTTCATTCAACTTTCACCATAGATCAGGGGTTGTCCAACGTCGGTCCTGGAGAGCCGGAGCCCTGCACATTTTTGGTTCAACCATCATCAAACACACCTGTGGCACTAATTATGGTCCTCTGATTGGCTGAAGTAGAGTAGTATGCATACTACAGCAGGGTTGCAACTAAAATGTGCAGGGCTCCGGCTCTCCAGGACCGACGTTGGACACCCCTGCCATAGATGAACTCTGGATATTTCTCAAGTGACTACTCTAGGAAGCTACTGATCAATTAGCATAGCTGTGATCCAGCAGGAAAGTTACAAAATGTAAACTTTCTCGATGTGTGTTACTATGTTTGCATACTCCAGGGCACTACTCCTCCACCAATTCTCTTCATATTCACTCTGTTTTCTCCGCAATCATTTCATATATCAGGCCTAGCTAGTGACCACACACATTCTAATCTTGGTCTGAAAAATATATTCAAAAGGATACTGTGTTACAATCTCTTTGTTTTAAATGAGTAATATATGTATTTATCATTTAGGTAATGGAATTTTGGGGTAGTTTTTAAATAATCTATTTATAGCACATTATATTGGGAGAGGTTAAAACGTTGACTGAATTTGCCAGGAGTGCCGTTCACCTTTAGATAGTGGATGTAAAATAAAATACATCACTACTTCCAATAAGCTTACATTGTCTTTGTAACATAATTGGTGCAACTTTTATTTTTCTCTTAATATTTTTTTTTTTACATTCAACTCAAACACAAAATGTAATTCTTGACCTTACTGGAAGTAGGTCTGAAACTCAACAGTACCACGCTTATAGACTATTGACTAGAAAATCATTGAAAAAGCCTGGTAAACATCCCTGAGAACACTTCAATCATTTCTACTCACCTCTAAAGGTGGTTCCAGATTATGTTGCTGATCAGCATCCATCTTCATTTGATCCTCTGAGTCTCTGCGTATATCTGCCAGTGGACTGTCAGAGGGGTAAAGTGCTCCTGACTCCTCTCGGGAGTCTCTTGAAATCCATGGAGAACCTCCTCTTCCACCCATATCACAAGGACCTAAAGGTGACACGTGCCCTCTTTCTCCATCTCCCCCTACAGCTTCCAGCTCCAATTCCATCTCCAACTCTGCCTCCAGCTCTGCCTCCTCTTTGGCTTCTTTGTTACTTTCCTCCAGGTGCTTCATGAGGACAGCGATTACCACATTGACCAGCACAAACTGAGCCGTCAGGACAAAGGACACAAAGTAAATGGGAGACACCACCGTATTGTAGCAGATTGTGTCTTGGGAGCAATCTCTGAGGGTGTCCTGTGACAAGAACACAGACAGTAAGAAATAAAAGCTAATGAAGGTATCATCAATGAGTGTTAACATGCAAATTAGTAAACCAGCTATGTTTAGTAAGGCAATTTCAGGAATTACATGCTTAAATTCTGTTTTTGCTTTAGTCGATTTTGCAAAAACTAATTTATCTGTGCTTAACACACTTTACCTAGCGTTCTAGCAGTCTATTTAATGGGTGCATGTCCTTTTGTACACATAAATGCCAGTCAAGACTATAGACCTTAAATTTTTATTTACATTTTTGAGTAAATCAGGATATTTAAGTGCTCACTAAAGCAATCCATCTTGGGTGATCCAAAGATCAAAGGTTCTATTCCATATTCTTATTTCACACATTTTAAGAATGAACGCGAGCTAGGTTGGGTCTTTCTGAAATCTTGCATAATCATGTAAACAGAATTTTCTGCAAAGCTGGTTTCCTCAATGGTGTGCAAAAACACAGAAACAGTTTTTAAATAAATTATTTGATTTTATCATCATCTGGTTAAATTGTGGGTGTAAACAATGTTTTGAACATAGAAGAGTACCTAAGCACAACGTGTATAAAATCAGCTAAACCTACCTTCATAATGCCATTCCAGTTGTCCCCCGTGGATACACGGAACAACAGAAGGAAAGCCATCCCAAAATTCTTGAAAGTTGCATAACGGCCAAGGCCTTCGCAGGGATGTAGCTCATCACAAACTGAGAGGAGTGAAGAACGATTTAATTAGTACTATTGAGCACATAATTTTATTCAGTATTGACCCAGTAAATTAAATAATACATGCATGTGACATCAACTGAGCCAATGTGCATGCAAAAAAAGAACACAAATTATACACAAGCAGTTTAAGTCAATAGTTATTTTGAAAAAAAGTTTATATTTAAACCCATTGGGACTTTTGGCCAACTTTGACAAGTGAAATTACTTCTCTCCCGGTCTGGCTCCAAAATCAAACAAGAATGAAGCCTTTAGAACTTTGGAATGTCTAGGGGTTAGTGATGACCCAAAAAAAAACCTCCCTCACTAGAGCATGTTGTTTTACTAGCATCAGTTTGATCAATCAATCGATCAATCAAAACATTTTCAAATTGTGCTTTGTTTAAGCAGTTGGATCAAAGCAGCTTTACAAAGGCCTAGTGTGGTTTAAGAGTTAAATAGAAATTCCTATTGGATACAAATCTTATGGGGTAGAAATAGAATTACCATGTAATGCTACGTTAGGGATTGTAAAGTAAAGTTTATTAGTATGATGAAATTGTTCATTTAAACTGACCAGTAATCTCCTACTTATTATAAAAGCCCAGTTTAAACTAATTTTGTGGTGAAATAAAGCAATCCAAATACACTTATATATATATATATATATATATATATATATATATATATATATATATATATATATATATATATATATGGGAGGGATTGGAGAACCCAGAGTTAAAAACCCACACATTTGCAGAGAAAATTGTTGTTTGATTGGCAGTATGCGCTGATTAGAAAGTCTTACTATAATTTTGATTAATATTGTCATGTTTCATGTAAATCTGTCAGGCTAATGCTAATTATTTGTTTTCTTGGTAAAAGAATATTCCGGCTAGCAACTCTGACTAATCATTTAAGTGAAACTAGACAAAAATGTTTGCATTGGACACAATCGCTCTCAGTTCAGACAGCACTAGTTCAGTATTGTATAACTAAATTATGAACGGTCTGTGTTGATCTTGAGCAGGGGTGGGCAAATATTTTTTCCATTGGGCCACATGAGAAACAGAAAGTATTGTAGAGGGCCAGACCAAAATGCTGAACTCAAATCTGCTTAATGTTAATATAATTTCTTCATAAAAAGCTGTAAATAGTATTGTTTGACAACCTGGCATGAGTAGGTTATTTGTTATAATTAGGCATTAATTTACAAAACAAATAATTTATTAAATAAAGTTTTCACATCTGCTCCAAAAATTATGGAGAATGAAAAGAGTAACAATTAATGAAATGAATAGGTCATTTGTTGAATAAATAAATATGTTATTACATAATTAAAAGTGGAATCAAATAAAGAATTAAATATATACATGTGTTTTTAGATGTGTAATAATTAATTAAATACACCTTTTATTTAATAAAAATTATTTCTGTATTAAATTAATGCATCATCCCTGTGAAGGCAGTTCCAGGAGTTTATTTTATCTGTCAATCACCCATTAAAGTCAGGTAGGCGGGGCTAAAGCGGATCAATTACTTGACTTTATGCAACACAGCATTAATTAAGATTAATTGTTTATTAAAGAACATTCTTTATTAATACTTAACATCCGTACGTTCTTGTGTGGAAAGGTTGCTGGCGTAATTAGCATACTTGGTGGAAAATTATGGATGATGTATTCTTTAAAAACCGCAACGGCTTCTTAGCAAATAGAACATACTGCCTTGAACCAGACTTCAGTAAAATAGCATTTAGGCATCCAGTCTTTGTTAACCACCATGTACTCGCTGTTGATCTTTCTTTTCTTTGACATCGCTGCAGATGGGTTCTGATCTGACCAGTAACGGTAGAAAAGAGCGATAATTAGAAATGGTTCAGACTCCGCTAAATCAAATCATTGCGCTCATTTCAGGTCAAAATTAAAGGAATGTGATCGTTCACATCAACCTTAATTATGTACTAATCTTCAGCCGGAGCCCATGGGCCGTAGTTTGCCCTCCCCTGATCTTGAGTCAACAATTTGGGAATAAATTGAATACCAATAAATCAATGACTATGAGACAGGCCCATGCATTCACTGGACTATTGATGGGATAAGTCTCCAAAATTAGTTAAACTACTATTATACAGATTAAAATTAATAATGTGTGTTATTTTTTATTACAGAACAAAACTGAAGATATAATGGAAAGCTACAGAACTCTAAATTACTTAATATGACTTATTTTACAGGGAACTTCATTAAACCCAAAACAAACCCTACATTTTGTTAGACGTAAAGAGTAAAATATTTGAATTCAGCTGTCTCTATAAAATATTGTGAATTTTATGCAGGTGTGTGAGAAAAGTAAGTTTTCATATCCTTGTTCTTGAGTGAATTAGATCATGAGGAAAGATGTTCTTGTTTGTGTGTGTTTGTTGTGCTTACTCAGGTCCCCAAACAATTCAACTCCCAGAGCAGCGAAGATGAAGAAGAGCAGCATGAAGAGGAGACCCAGATTCCCCACCTGTAGAGAGAAAGCCAGGAGAGCTCGTCATGTAGTGCAGAGGAAACTGACAGAATAGCCCTAGAATTACCATCTGTGAGGAGCCAATAACAGCAAGCCTAGAAGTGAGAATACACGTTCTGATTAGAACCCTGAACTTCCCTCTGACCCTGGGGCGGATTGTAGCATGAGTGCTAAAATAATAAATATGATAACTGTAGACACTGTGATGAGAACAAAACTGAGTTTTTTCACTTCTGTTTCCACACATGAGATGCAATTACAAGAGGAATCCATTTGTGTAAAATATATCTAATTTGTTAACAAGCTGCTTTTATGTATATGTAAGTATGTGCGTGCATATATTTATATGTATGTGTATGTATATATATATATATATATATATATATATATATATATATATATATATATATATATATATATATATATATATGGAAATATAGGAACATATATATTAATATATTTGTCTTCTGAGTTTTTTTATAAACGTCAGGTTGTGTCTATTTGTTTACATTCAACATAAGTGTTGTGCTTATGTGGAGATTTGGGCTGGATTTGAAACACATTATTATCTGCTTCGCTAGTCTGCTTTTCACACATACATGCATATTCTCATTGACTTTACATATATTTTTTTCCTGGTATTCAGTGTGAAGATTAGAAGACTTAAAGCAGCAACTGGAAACTGCAGTAAAAGATGTGAGATGAAATCAAGGCGCTTGAAGCTCGAAAGGAAGTGATTTAACTGTAGTGTGCCGAGCGGCCGCTTGAGGCTGACTCCAAAACAGAGCAAGTTCTCATTCACTCCGATGATAAAACTGTCCAACTTTGGGACTGAAAAAGAATGTTTCCAACCCTGGCTCCATTAGGTTTGTTGATTCAGATTGGTAGTTTTGACCTTCATGGGGGGTTAATTATTTTTCAACTTGTTTGTTTAAAATATATAAAAATTAAACGTTCAGCTAATCGCGTTTTTGAGTGCTGGTTATGCCCATTTTGAGCTTCATTTGACTTTGCCAGAACCATATGTCTGACGTCACAAAACTCTGTCCATGTTATAAACAGTCAATGGATGAAACTGAAGAACACCGTCATGTTGTTACCTGTGCCAATATACTGATATACCCATATTAATAGAGAATAAAAGCATTTTTTTACCTTACATACACATTAACCTGCTGCTCCCAGATCTTCATTCAACCTTCCAAAATACTGGCACTTTAAGAAACTGGTTGCTATGGCGTTTGGTTTGTCTCTCAATCATACATTCCCCATAACTGCTCTTTTGACAGATCACTACTAGCAAGCATCAAAGATTGGATCAATGGCACTGAAGCACAAAAGAAATTAACGCATTAGACCAAACACACTTTGACCGAGTGGAAGGATGTGATTCTAATCCAATCAGTTACAAGAAGTTCAAATCAAGCATGGCATATCTGGTTATGTAAGAATTTTTCAGAAGTTGAGGATTGGGATTAACAGCGTGTCCCTTTGCAACTCTATCAAGTCGCCAGCAGCTAGCAACGGAGACTGATGCTATCAAAGTACGACACTGCCATTCCCCATCACTGCTCTTCTCGCTCACAGAATGGGATCAGAAGGGAGAAAGTGTTGTGCAATACCTGTGGAAGAGCCTGGATCACTGTGTCAAGCAGAGCTCTCATTCCCACAGCCATCTTTAATAATTTTAACACTGAAAAAAGAAGAAAATTAGTATAAATACAAGATCTGAATGGTTTGTTGAAGACAATATGTGTAAAAGTTATGAGAATTTAGAGAATGCTGTAAATTGATTTGAATTTTAAATGTTTAACATTACTGTCTCTTTCATCAATAAACAGATTAGTTTATTAGATGCAGTCAAACGTTATGATTTAAAAATTGTTAGGTGTGATGGGCCACCATTGAAACGTGTTGATAAGTGTGTACAGGATTGCTGATGCTTGGTTTGCAGTGTTATGAAACATGAAATGCCTAAATTTCAGCTTAAGAGTTTCAAATGGCTTGATATTTTTTTATCGTTTGAAATATTTGAACATATATTAACTATTTGTTAAAATATGTTCATTACTTCACATAACCTTGAGTTGAGTACATTAATTATGTACTCAACATAATTAATAAGCATGTGGAACTTTTTTTTAGTCAGATTCAACTTTGGTTTTGAAATGCTCCCAAAAGTCAGTCTTTATTGAAGATAAAGTTTTCAACTTGTGTTCAGCTGAACAAGCTTGAGAGTGAAACAATTGTTAGTAAAGACTGGCAAGAGAATTTTCCTTTATAAAAGTAATTTTATAACTAATTCTTATCTTTGTGTGAGCTGTATTTCCAAGCCATTAATAGGAAGCGCTGAACTCTGAATTCTCAGCTCAGAGCTGAAAGAAGCTTCTGATTGGTTGATTTAACTTCAATAGGTGAAGAGCCATCTGCCCTCTACTGGGTAGACAAACTCTCTGAAATGTTTCAGATCGTTTTACCCCATCACATGGGGACCCAGATTTATTTTTACCCATATTCAATTGGACGTAAATATTTGTAAACAGGGTAAAAAAAACAACAAAAAATAAATAAATAGCCGGGTATATGTGGACGGGTCCTGAACTGTAAATCAATCTCAAACCAGGCAAAGTCTGGTGTAGGTGTGAACTTGCATTCACCATGCTACAACATAATTATAAGCAATTGGTATGAACTATAATAAAAGGAATGTTTGTAAAATAATTTAATGCAAAATCATTTCTAAAATTGAGAGCATTAGACATAATGCTAATTTAAATTGGATTTTAGATATTTACATTGTAACCTACTCTTTGTTACTGTGTTAATCTTTGTAATGCAAATATACAATTTCCTACAACTCTCAAAGAGACTTTAAATGCAATATATTTCCAAATGTCTAGGAACCCGGTGTACAGAACTGATGCACTGGGTTTTTTTTAAATGGCTAATTCTCATGTAATGCTCTCAGTGGTCAGACCACAGAGCATTATTATTGAGGTCATGCTGTACACAAAGAGCTTTAATGACATTGATGAGATTGCTGTCCTGCAATAGCAGAGATGTCACTGTAGAGGTTTTGTTAATTGTAATCACTGCCTAAAGAAGACGATGCCTGTGTTTTTCATTAAATGAATCCTGGAGGAAACAGACTATCTATATGATGCGCACAGTTGCACACATACACCCACACATCAGGATGAGAGCACAGATATCTGAGCAGGTGTGTTTGCTTGGCCATCTCTGTTGAGGGAATAATCAATAAAGACTTGCCCAGAAGCTCTTTCATTAGAGGAAGAATAATCGTTCCAAGCTTCCCACACCACGTGTGTTTATGTGCCCAAGAGATTGTGTCTCGGTGTGTGTGTGCGCGTGTGCGTTTGAAAGAAGTAGAGTAGCTGTGTGAAGTGAAATTCTCATTACAGCCATCTGGACTCTATCTCCTCAAACTAGGGCTTCTGCAGATCACTATGAAACAACAGGAAAGCAGAGGGTGACGTGTAGCCTCTGATCTACTGACTGGAGAAAGAGAAGAAAGAGCTGAATGATGAAGAGCAGCCACTGTTACTATGTGTTCACATAGAGAACAGAAGATTTACCTGCTATGTCGTGTATTGTTGAATCCATGCAGAGAAACCATATGCGGGGATTGTAAGTTTTACCATGAAAGTGCAAATATCTAAAGTTTGGTGTATATTTAGAGCTACACAAACCAATCAGGAGCTTTTTACGGTACAGTTCTATAAATTAATTTTTTTTTTAGATTTGAACTGTAAGGAAAGAGAGTAAGTTGAGATTTTCACTCAGTGACCCTTCATTTACTTAATTTTGTTCAGACCACAGCTCAGAGGAAAAGAAAAAGGGCTAATTGAAGATACATACCGCGAGTGATCCGCAGAACCCTCATGATGCGGATGATAGTGGGATTGATGGGAAGGGAGGCATTGACTTCGATTTCTTCCAGTGTTATTCCCATGATTGACAACAGGACGATGGCAAGATCTAGTTGGTTCCACCTGTGTAACAAAAAAAATTTTGTTACCAACAAAATCAAAATCACAATAAATATTTTATATTCTCCCTTAATACATGTACATCAACCATGTCAGTTTTTATATTACATATTCAAGGAAATTATCCAGGTTTTGAGAGCCTGCATATTAAAAGTTAATTCCCCAACACTTTCAGAGATGTTTTTACATGTTTAGAATATGTTCAGTTGTTTTCCTGATCTAAGAACTGTATAGCGCTTTTAGCATTGCTTAGATAGCCCTGCACAGTTTTGTTCCCACCTTAACTGAACACACCTGACTCCACCGATTGAGCTCCTCTGGTTTTGTTTGAATCTACTGGTTTGTCTCTTGAAACAGGGGTGGAGCAAAAACCCACAGGGGCTGCGGCCCTGCAGCAATGGAGTTTGAGACCCCTGGCATTAAACTTTGAATTTAATTAAACAACACAGTAAAAAAACATACATGAGATGTATTCTCTTTGTCTCCCCATTTTTACACAACATCTCACTTTTCATTAACGCTTATCAGGACAGACTATCATGTATGGTGAATTCATCAAACACACCATGCAGTATCTCAATGTTCTTTTCCTTTCCATGCCTTTCTGAGTTCAGATAAATATAAGGTAGAATAGGATCCCTAAAAACACTTTTGTTGAAGAGCAGAAAGCTGACGATGTTCCTGCTCTGTTCTCTGCATGTTCTATATCTAAATACGGATTTAAAGTTTGCAGCTAACTTTAAATAACTTCACCCTGCCTTCAAATCAAATAGTGTCTAGGGCGAGGTAGAGCCTCGAGGCTGTTTTAGGACACTTCAGTTTTATAGTGCCTGCAGCCATGAGAGGAGTTTCATTCGATTTCAGGAAATTCAAAGCCAAATGCAGTCATTAAAAGATCAGTGATTAAAGCAAGTACTTGTCCTTCTTCCATTCCTCAGCCCTTTAAACGGTTGAACAAAATTATAATATAACCTTTTTTTGCAGACTTCACTTTCCTGGTTTAACCTTTGTGTGGTGTTCATATTATTTTTACAGTGTTTGTGGGACTGGTGGACTCATTTTAATCCGAATCGAGACATTTTATGATAAAATATTTAAAAGACATTTACTTTAGCCAGGAAACAAGTGATTTAAACAGCAAATTTACTTTATTTATTGTTCTTTACCCTTATTTCTTCAAATGTAGAATTTAAACCATATGCGGTGTTCTCATTATTGTTACTTTGGCACGGTTGGTGGGTCTGTCTGAGCCATTGCATTTTGGGCCTTTTAATTCAATCAATCATAGAATTTTATATTAAAATCCAAAATGTTATGTTTATATGTGATTTATGTTTGTGTGGGAAGACTTTTTGCCCTGGGTCCAGTAGATCTGAACACCTGAAAATATAAATGTGTAGAGGGGTATACAGTGTGGGGTCATAGAAAAATGTGCAAAATGTTTTCCACAGAAAATGAGCCAAAGCAGTGAATCTCAGTTTCAAATAAAAATTGCTTGTATAATTTTTATTTTGATGAAATCTGAAAACGGGTCCCATAGACCCCACAAGAGTTTACCCAGATACATTTACAAGATTTATAATACATCTTATTTAGACAAATGTTTTTACTTTTTATTTTGTTTAGAGAAATCCATTTCTATGTTCAAATATACAGTAAAGTATCTATGTTTACAATAACATTTTAGTTCTGTTACTGTAAAAAAAAAATATTCTAGTTTTCAGGTGTTTTTTCATCGATAAATTAGAAATCGGGCAATATATATATATTTATTTATTAAAAATAACACATCTTTAGGTTTTTGGTTCAAGCTAAATAAAATCATAGTTCGCATCATAATTTATTTAAATAAATGAGTTCCTCTTTAATTCAGATTTAAAGAGCCCTAGGTGAAAGAAGCTTTGGGGTGAAGTTTATTTTTTTTATTATATAAAATTTGTCCCATCAAAAAATATCTTTAGTCTGCAAATAGTTGCTTTAAACTTCCCTACTCATGGATTAAACATTTGTGGATTCATAAACCAGTCTTCCCACTATTATGCAAGTAAAATGTGATTACACAAGAGCTTCAGATGGTCCATCGTCTTCAGAAAAAGACCTCATCCTCATGGCGACCAATAACGTCTAATTAAAAAAAATAACAAATCTTTCAAAATCAATTTAAAGGCTTCTATGCTTTCAGAAATCGCATTTTGCACATAATTCAGCTTTACCATCACCCACTTGGCACTTCGTGTCTATTTTAAAGGGATTAAATGTAATTCAGTCTGTTTTCTCATTGTTATGGCCTCGGGGATTGTGATCATGGCAGGTTTCTTTCACCAAAACCTCAAGAGATATAAATCTGATTCTCATTCACCACAGACGCCAGTGGAGTGCTTCTGAAAATCGAAAGGCAAACCATGGAATCTCAAAGCTGTGAGTTTGCATCTGCAGTAATATAACTTGCAGCCACTTTTACGAAACAAAAACACAGTAATCAGCAGCACGGTGACTGGAGAACATCTTTGTTAAGATACCTGTCCTTGAAGAAGCGCCGAAATCCAAACGCCAGTAGCTTGAAAACAGACTCCAGCACAAAAATGACTGTGAAAACGTAGTTGCAGATCTTCAGGGACTCACTCAAAACCTGTCAGGAGAAAGTTTACATACATAAATGGAAAAAGCTTGTGAGACAACACAAATGGAATTCCGGTGAACAGCTATCAGAAGGGATTTAAATCGAAAGCTAGCATCTTCAGGGATGATGTTTAAAGAACATTGATAGAGAGCTGACCTGCCCTCGTACACCACATACTAATTAAAGCCAGGCTTAGTGTGATGATGCACCAAAAAATCAATTTCTCAAGTTACTAGTCAAAGCCTTCTGTGCTCCACTTCCTCCAAAATTCCGCAGGCCATCAAGACTCTAATTAAAACAGACTACCAATTATAGCCAGAGGTGAGGTTGCAGACCTCCAGTAATAATGGTTGAAACCATGTGGGGGAAAAACACATTATAGCTGAATGAGCGATACAGCAAACTGAAGTGCTGATGTTATGACAAATATGACAAAGTTGGTTTAACAACATTATATTAACCATGTTATTAACACATTCATGGTTCCCGCGGGATCTTAAAAAGTCTTAAAAGCCTTCAATTTGAAGCTTTGTAAATAAAGCCTTAAAAACCATTTTAAATGTATTCTTTTTTATGTCTTGTCAGAGAAAAATTACAATAGTCTAACTTTTTTTTTTAGTAAATTGTTGATTTGAATTTTTTTTGTCTATGGGGCTGCGGAGAAGGTGGAGAAATAAGATATTAAATATTGAAAATACATGGTCCTAAAAAGGTCTCTAAAAAGTCTTAAATTTCACTTGAAGAAAATTATTATTTAGCTATTTGTATAAATGTTTATTTAATCTTTATATGGAAAAATTGCAATGTATGTCATATTTAAGGTATTGTACAGTATTTTAGAAACGAGAGGATTGGGGATTTTTAAAGCCTTGAATGAAATCAGATTTTACCCTGAACTCAAAATCCTTAAAATAATTTTTGGTTTAAAAGACAATTCTTTGTTTATATTTTTTTAAAGTAATTTGTTGTCGATAAAACTGTTATGTTGTTAGTGAAAAACATAAACAAATGCAACAAACAAACTATTCATTGTAAAAGAAAAATATATAAATAAAACATTTTCACAAAATGTGTGAAGGATAAGTGATAGGATATTACATGGTTCCTAAAGGGTGCCTAGTATTTAGGCAGATGTAATATCAGTAAAACTTTAATTGCATAAAGGCCCTTTATCCATTTATAACCAAATACTTGTGACTTAATTAATAGTTGCTAGGTGGTCCTATGTTTATTTATTTTTTTGTCATGTGTTATGTGCTTGTTTTTAGTGTGAGTGAGGTGGGACAAAGTATAGCAGCATGTGATGATGTAGTCACTATTGCAGAAAAGTTTTAAACTGATGCCAAGTTCCCAACTGCAGAAAAGTATAACTGCACACTGGACTTCTTACAAAAGAGATCGGAAAAAAGTAGAATTTTCCAAAAGGAAGAAAAAAATATAGGGACATATAAAACATTGCAGTATTTTTAGACAATCCAACAGCTTCTCGTCAAACTTTTTTAGGACTTGATTATAATACATTGTCTACATAGTGCCATGAAAGAAAAAAGTTAAAAAATAATTTACAACACAAAAGGGGCAAATAATAAAAAAAATATATACTCTCATTTGATATGATCAAAGTTCATCAAAGAGAACACAAATAATGACAAACAGTACCATTCAGCAAATGTGCAGTGTAAACACACCACCACTGAGATTACAACCTACAGTATTTACAACATGAAAAATAAATATAAAAGTACCTTGGGTTGCTGGTAGTGCTCCATAGACATGGTGATGACATTGAGAGCGATGACGATCGTAATGAACA
This sequence comes from Danionella dracula, assembly GCA_900490495.1. Classification (NCBI taxonomy): domain Eukaryota; kingdom Metazoa; phylum Chordata; class Actinopteri; order Cypriniformes; family Danionidae; genus Danionella; species Danionella dracula. Next base: position 3,644,645 of record UELW01000489.1, read on the forward strand.
GGTCCAGATAATGGCTGGTGCACATCTTATGAATGAGAAGCCGAGCGGGGGAGTAATCGGAGTAATAGGGTTTACTCTGGGCTTCTGGTGAACCATGGAACAGGAGGAAGCATGAAAAACCATATTGAACATACAGGTTTTTATCACACTCAAGTTCACACGAGAAGAAGGGCAGACGGGAAGAACCAGTAGGAAAGGGAAGAAGCAACTAGAGATAATGAACCAATGGATGTCAAGAAGTTCACTGTGTTTTTGTTAAGCTGTTCCAAAAAATACAAGAAAACAGACAGGGGGACCAAGAGACCCTGAAATGAACTCATTCCTTAAACAAAACTCTGATGAGACAAACAAAACTATGTGTGTATATGCCAGTTTGTTCGATCTGACACTTTTCTTTGTGTGTCATACAGAGAGGACTGGAGGGAAGCAAAGCAGTAGGGGCCGGGGGGCTTATCAGTCAGGAGTGTGAACGACAGATGTGTTCCCTCAGACCTCGTCAGCCCATTAGGCAGGCTTTTCCTGGCACAAGCCAATAGAGCCAAGAAGCAGGTGCCGCATTCAACCTTTCCTTCTACATGTCGGACGCAGCCACATCAGCAGTATTTGTTTAATCACATAGCTGCTCTACTCTGTATACTCAGGATCATGACTCATCCAGACAAACGCCAAAAGATTCCCTTCTTTAAAGTGATGAGTCATTTTTGGGTGTTAATCTTATTTTAACCTTGAGAGGAACATCATGTGAGGCCCTGTTATACTGTGTGGAACATAGAGACACTGTCTTAGCATTGTTCTCTCAACATTGCAAAAGCGAAACCTTGGCTGAATAAAAGCTTGAAATTGAATATCACATCTTGAACTTTTCTCCTTCAGATGCAGTATCTAGATAGTGTTGAAGGAATATTTCGCTTATTTTTAAAATATTACAATTTTATACTAATTATTTATTTGAAAAAAAGTGATATTTCTGATACATTCACAAGTTTCCTTTGGATTACTCAATACAGTAAAGTTTTTAACATCAGCTAAATAAATTTTTTGCCCAGTCAATTACAAGTTAATAGTAATTATTGATCGTATTAGTTGTAGCATTGTTATAATTGGTCAAAATACAGGGTGATTTAAAAACAATACCCCAACTTTCAAAATCTGTAATAAACCAAAGGAACCTGACAGAACCTTGGGTTATTGATTGATTTAAGGAAGCTCTGAAGTTTAAGTCCTCTTCACATTAATGACAGAAAGAGTTTAGCTCTCCTTTTCTTCTTTGCAGAATTCTCAACTTTCACAGTTGTGGTATTATTTTTAAATCCCCCTGTATGGACATTCCATCGTACTTAAGAACAGTTTTTAGTTCCCTTTATTTTATATTTACTGACCTAAAAATAAATACTAATGAATGAAACAAATGCCGTAGTGTAGAGTTTGTGAGTGTTTTTTTTTTTTAATTGGTTTAATAAGAAACCAATATATTTATGCTGCTACTAATTGTTCACACTTTAAGCTTGAATTGATAACTTTGACTTGAAAATTATATTAACTTAAATGTCAGCTTTTTTTTTATCACAAATTCAATTACCAACTTGATGTATATATTTCATGCTTAATTTGCAATAATTTCTTACATTAAAATGCACATAATTATTAGTGGTTTCAGGTTCAATATTTAGTATACAATTAACAAAAAATCAGTAATATCTAATTGTCAATTCTACTACTAAATTCAAGTATATGGTTTGAGTTTGTTTTTTACCTTGAATAATCTTTTAAATGTTTGGCAAGCTAAAACATTTAAAAGAACATGTTCATTCCTTTTTTTCTTGGAAGCTCTTTAAATAAATCTATCTTTAAATAAAAAGGAAATATACATTTAAAACATGTTCATTTAATAGTGCATAGCTCTTTCCGCTACAAATATTCAAATGTGTTCACCAAATAAAGGCCTAGTTTATAAAATAACTTTGTACCAATTGGCTTTTACAGCATTTAAAGTTGTCAATCCAGCCTCACATCATTGAACCAATGTAACAAGCAGTGTAATATACCTAGTTTCATTTAAATTAATTCAGATTTTTTAAAATGCCTAACCTCTTACATATTTAACTGACGTTCATAAGGTCACTCTAGTGCAAGTTCTCATGACAAAATGCCAGCAGTGCGGGTTCTGTGGCTAATTACCACAAGAATCTTCAAACCCATCTGGTTTTCATTCCACAGATTGGAACCATGCTCCTCGTGATTTTAAAAGTGCTGACTCGACGTTACCTTTGCTACATAATGTACAACTTATGAATGTTAAACGTTCATACCTGGCTCAACATCACCATGTTGGTAATTATTCCTTTATTTTCTTTATTTCTTGTTATTTTTTTATGACTTCTCGGATCTAACCAAATCTGCAATGATGTGGATATTCTGCTCTTTAAGCCATGTGTTGTAAATAATTTGGGCTACATGTGGACAGCAGCAGCCAAGGGGAGGCAGCAGCCCTAGACTTCCACAGAGGCTGCGCCAATTGCCCCACTTTCAGTGGCGCTCAATTACACAGGACAAATGAGTTGGGAACAGGTGGATGTTCACAACCTGCTTTTACAGTAGACAGGTCAGCTCCCAGAGGACCCCCTCCCCCCACACACACACTCATCTGCTTCCCTCCTGCCCTCTTTAGAGAGATGCTCCTCCTTTGTGCCTTTTCATTCAGAAAAAAAATGTTGTACTTTTGGTCTAAATGTTGATGCCAATTGTAATAATAACAAGTGCAAATAATGCATCAGAGGAAAAGTCTCTCATTTAAGGGTATTTACATTGTATAATGAGTACTGCACTGAGCAAACACTTTAAAATTAGATAACTATCTGTGCCCCAACTATCAATATTTTTCAGGGAAGTGAAGGACTGGCATTGTGTAGATGGAAAATGGATTAAACTTAGTTTTGGCAGCTGTTTTTCTCTGATCTCATGCCAGTGCAATGGGTTCAGCAACCATCCACATTAGCCAAATCCTCTTAAAAAAAATGTAAGTGATGGGAAATGGATCAAAACTATTTTTAACCAGCACGAGAAGAATGAAACGGAGCAGTGACAGTCGGCATAGACGATGTGTCTTGTATAGCTCTTCAACTATCTATCTAGTTTTCGTGGGCAAAGCTAATGATACCAGGACTATGATTTAATGAGACAATTATTTTAAGGATGGATATTTTTGTCAGCTAGTATTCCATCTCTGAATGAACACTCATCAGCCAAATAATTGGGAGAAACAATTGAAGGTTTTTGAGGTGAATAATCCCACATTTGAATTCAGCCACAAATCTCTGATGATCCATCATTCCTGGAGATGCTAACAGTTACAGCTCAATGCAATACCCATTAGTCTCAAATACGCAGCAACAAATCTTTCTCTTTTTTTCCCCATTGAGACATCATGCCGGTCTTGTAGCTTTCTTCATTCTGGCTTTGCTGCAGTGGACGTACACTTGAAGGAGAGAAAGTCTAGAAATAAACTAAAATTAGGAACTCTGGACCCCATAAAATGATTTAGTAATGGAAAATTCATGAAAACACATTGTTTAAAAAGTGAATATAATGGCTGGATGCATCCCTAATGTTGAAAGATGAAATAGTCAAACATTTGGAAATGTCCAAGTTTGAACCTCAAATAAAGATATATTCACAAATAACTAAGATCTGCTCAATTCAGACACATTCCATTTGTAATATATAAGCAACTTGTTTTCAGAGGGACTCGATGGTTTTTGTTGCCATTTTTATCAAGACTGCAACACGTTGTGGATCATAATCAGAACCACTAACACAGGGGTATTTAATTAAAAGTCACTGAGGTTAAATTATTAAAATTTCCTCGAAGAAAAAGGTCCAGATCATCTAGCTTATTTGTATAACCTATTTTATTTCCACATTTGTATAAATAAAATTATTCCCAGTTAAATATATGTACAGTAAGGCCTTTATTTTTGCGGAGCCCATAGTCTGTGCGACTAAACAAAATTTCCCATTTGAAGTAAACTATTCTCACAAATTTATCAGAAACTGGTCATGGGTCTTGGTGATAGCTGCACTAACAGAAAAGCATACTGAACCATAAAAGTCACCTGTTATGGATGATTACGTACCATTCTTATTGTCGTGATGAGGTCATTGTAAAAACTATTCAAATCAGCCATTACTGCAGCCTATGCTTAACCTACAGGCAGCTTTAGTGGGTGCCGTGGCAACATTTATTCAACCACATTTCCACATCAGAGTTTTTTTATAATAACAATGTGTGCTAGAAGAAATCACTGTTTTCTTTGCCATGAAATCAGCCCTTCAATCAATTGAATGGAACAGCACCTCTACTATTTGTTGTCTATACAATAAACTTGAATAATCATCACTTACATCTACTGAGTTCGGCAATTTGAAAAGGTGGGCATCTATTGAAACCTTTGAGTGGTGTTTATAGCGCAGCATCCAAGCCAAAAGCAGGGTTAAAGCATGTTTTTAGCTACAGTAAAAAATCTATATTTATTTAATCAACTAAATTTAAATGAAAAAAAAAAAATTAACACAAGGATACAAGGATATTTGCATTTTTGCTCGCATTAAATGCTGTTTGATCAGATACTGTGGGGGAAAAAGGTATTTCCTTGAAAAGTTTTTAACTTGGACATTTCCAAACTTTGACCAGAGATTTCTTATTCATGTGCATGATAAGAATTGTCAAAACAGTTAAACAATTTAAATATGTTTAAATAAAAATACTGTACATTAAACTATAATCACATCGATTTATTAAAAAAAAATCTAAATTTAATTTAATTAAATGAATCAATATCTTTTAGGAGGTCCTTTGTTCTCTCAGAATATATTTAATAGTATAGCATAGAATATGAAGGAGTGCACAACATGTAGACAAATGCAAGAAATGCAAGAAAAAATGCATACAGCAGTTAGTACTTTAAAAAGTCAGTTGGGAAATACAGACAAACCGGTCTAGAAATAACAAAAGCGCTAATAATTACACACTCCTCATCAGCTAAATATATTGTGAGAGAGAAGCTGTGTTATATTAAGATTTGAAGCAGGACAACAATGACTATCTTAAGGTCTATGTTTGTCTAACTAACTTAGGACCGTATATATAAGAAGTCTACCATGGAACAATGTGTTGGAGTCACAAGGGGTGAAAGTCATGAGCTCTGGGGACTTGTGGGCAGTGGAAAGACTCGACTGTTATTTCGAGGAAGAGCCAGTGAAATATTTTAAAAGCTGCATGGTAAAATGTCAGAATAAAAATAGAAAGGAGAAAAGCAAAGATAAAAACAGCCATGTGAAGTGGAAGGCAGGACATGCAAATCACGCCTTCATTGGGTTTCTCTAATTAATCGAGGCTGGTTTTACCTCCCTGAAGTGCATGGTCAACGAATTGTTCTTTAAATAATGAGTCTGTGTCTGCTGGACTTATTGCTGATGCACCCCAATCGAGAGAATCATTTTGGCAGAAAAACTGCATTGCACACTTTTTATATGTTGCAATACGCCAGCACACACCGAATAAAAACCAGCAAACCAAAGCCTTCCTAAAACAGACAAATAATTAGAAAGATCAGGAATTGGAAGCAAAACAACAATTACTGTAAGAAAACAATGGTGAGATGGTAAAGAACCCACACAACAAGATAAAATATAAGCACACAGAAGGAAAACTAGGAGTGAGAAGAAAAACACATGAACACACAATATCTCTCATGCTGGCAGACAAACCACACTTTCTTTCTGAGTCTGACTTGAGGAAGACGAGCCGTCTGAGATGAAGAAGCAGAGGCTGGTGGATGGTAACAGTGATGATGTGCAGAGTGAAGTCATTCGACGATAGGCCTGACGATCTCATGTTAGATTACTTCACACATCTCGACTGAATTTACCAATGTATTTATTAAAAGTATAACAATCCCTGTTCAGTTAGCAGAAGAACTTCCAAATGCAAACAGGTTTAATGCAGTCTGAATATATTTTTAACTGAACATCTTGGAAGCTCCACTACACTTCAGAAGGATGTTTTTTTTTAAGTGCCTGAGCAGGGGAGACTAAAGCTAAACTTGGACACAAAAACATGGTTTTATTTTTAATTTTTGCACCTCACACAAGACTAAAACATACTTTCCAGTGTTTTTCTTACAGTCCTCATTGAGTAAATTCAAAGTTGTTCTTTTTAATACATGTTCTGATTTATGTATTTATTTTCTTTCGTTTTAACCATGCACACATTGGATAGCTTATTTAATTTGATCTTTTACCTAGAAATGGATACAAGAATAAATGTTGTAAACAAAAATATTCCAGAGATTGACTGAAATAAATGTCTAATTAAATATTCCTGTTTTTAAACAACAATTCTGTCAGGTAAAGCTAAATTCACATTATGTTATTATAATCATGTATCAATCCACTGTGATTTTTAACTAAGCAGATGAATAATAATTAAAATCATGTTTAAGTCATTTATCTGGCTTTGTACAGTGTTGATGTTTAGTCTATTAATGAAATTCTGTGGAAAAAAGTCTAAATAAATTGAAATGTATTAATGTACAAATATGTGATCTTAGAAAAACATTAAACAACATCTGAAAAAGCCAGAGGTAGATCGAATAAATGTACATGGAGAAGCACTTTTGAAAATACGTGCTCAAGTAAAAATAATCATGTTATTTACTGAAATGAAGGTACAAAAAAAATAAAAAAACTTTTATTAGATAAAATAATTTCAAATAAATGAACACCATTGAAGTTAGCTGCAAGTTACTTCTGGTTTCAACAATATGAAGTAAAAAAAAAAAAACCCAGAAAAACAATTACATGTAAAATGAGGTATGGAAACTATTCCTTAACAAAGATGACAAGAAGAAAAAATAGATATGTTTCTTAAATAATAAAACATAAATAAAACATAATGTAAATAATATGTGATTAAAAAAAATCACGTTTGCACTTTTACTTTATCCATTTTTTTTGTTGGTATCTCATTGACAAATATTTGCAGAACTAAGACAAATTTGACCACATTTAGCACAGGTGTAAAATAAGTAATATTAGTATTGAAAAAACAGATCTCTTATTTAAACTAAAGTGTATCTGAGCTCAGTAAAGCTAACCCTGCTTTTCTCACTCAGTCGCTCAAACAACCAGACAGCATTAGATCCTTCTCGTGTCTGCTGTTTTATCTGCCCTTCTCTCTCAGAGCATGACAAGCAAGTCAGCTGTATCAGAAAAAAATCTCAGCGAAGTTACAAAAGGCTTTTGTCGCCTCGAGAAGCTATTGCAACTCTGCTCTCATCTTATGAGTTTAAAGAGCTTCTCTCCACAGAATGAGTCATGGATATCCAGAAAGAGATTAGATACACATCCTGGCAAATGGCACAAGTCTCCAGAAATCTAGGACACAGACAGTTCTCAGAGCAAAACGAAGTTTCTTTTGCCTTCACTGCATAATATTAAGACAATTCATCTACTTATTACCTACATGGATTTGCATTCCAGTTATTCCAAAACAGCTATCACAAAAAGATAATCATCATGTCATAGTAAATCAGAGAAAAAAAATCTTTACGCTGAAATCTTCGCTCCATCGGTTTGGTTTGCAGGGCTATTGCATGCCGAGTTACATAAAAAAGACTTTTGAGTCATTTTCACTTGCAATTGGAAGAAAGGAAATGGTGTTTGGAGCTGGCAGGTTGCATAAGCGACCGGGCTGCCTTCTGCTGCCAAGAGTGGAGGTTAAGAGACACTTAGTCATTTCATTTTCTTTCGGTCACTTGCTGTCTTCTTGCTACCAGACTATAGACTGCTATAGAGATTAACTGAATGGCAGCAGGGTTTTCCTCAGTTCTACACAACAACTGAAATCCAAGTTAAACAAAATTACCTCCTTACTTCCCAGATGTACATTTACATTAATGCAAAGATATCGCTCGCGTGGCCAGTATGACAACCTGCAAGTCCTTCACTGGCCACTTGAGGCTAACCAGTGGTTTTTGAATTATGGACGCTGAACATGTGCTAGAGTTAACAATAAAGTTATGTTGTAGTTTTATAACTGGTAAGATCATTTTGATCAACTTTAATGATGCTTCAACTTTGCATGAACTACCTTAATAAGATAAAAATAAAGATCCTTAGTAAGATAACAGCAGGAGAGAGGCATGTTTATACAAATAAACATGAGCACCATTCTAAAAACATACAGTTCAAAAGTCCAAGTTTGTTTTCTATTTTGCTTCCCGTAGCTTGCTCAGTGGGGTTGTCCACTAAAGTCCTTTTAATCTTTAATTATTACAATTTCTGCAAATCAGCTATGAACTAAATAAAATACATACATATTTACATAGACTATAAAAATGGGTTGCAATACTGCAAAAATATGAATTAATAATCCAATTGAGAGTTAGTTAAGTACAAAAGTCCTTTTAGAAAAGTGGAACTGTTCCTGTCAGAATCTGTGTGGCGTGCACTGAAGAAGGTCTGACAACAATGCTGCATGCTTCCTGATTATGTTGCATTAAATCAGATTTGTTCCCTAACGAAGGACACCTCTGAAAGATTTGCCTTGTTAATCCAGTGTGTCCGGGCAAACTGCTGGCAGAACACATTTGTGATGAGGCACCTCAGAGAAGGGCTAATAAATGGAGACTGGGGGAGTATGCAGGTAGAGAGAAGGCAGATGGTTCGAGCCCTACTGCAGTGTGATATGATTAACCAGGCCTTTGAATCTACAGCACCAGGACAAGGAAAGCCCTAATCAACAGAGACAGACTGATCTCCTATTGTTGCCAAACATGAACCCAAAAAAGGATCCTACATCTATAGAGATGGTCAATTAACATGTTTACTCTGATTTGAGGTTTCTTTCTTCACCCTAAAATATTTATGCATCTGCACTTAGTCTTCAATGTCGGTTTTCACACTCCTTTATCTGTATTCTAGTAAAAATATCTTCAATATCTGTGCAAAAAATTAAGAACATCATTTTCTTGTATAGAAAGAAATATGTGTAGAGAGTGTTTTTTTATCACTTGAAAAGGTGGCTTTAAAACACTTTATGAAGCCCCCATGTGTCAAAGACACAAGTTTGATAATGTTTTGCAGTAAAAGGTAATTCATAAAATAATTAAATGGGTGGATTTACACACCATACACTGACCCTTCCTGTTTGGATATTTTAATAATTAGGAGATGGTATTGTGGTTAGCCTTACAGGTAGGTGTACTCAACAGTGGACATTCACATTTACAATGTGTTTATGTAGCACTAAACGGCTCAAATTATGCAGGAAAGAACACAAAAGTTACATTGGAAGATTTTTTTTGTTTTTCTTTATTTTCAGGAGGATATAGCATGTAGTGTGAGATTAATCTGGTTTTTTTTTTTTCATCTGGGAGATTTTTTTGGTTGCAGTACCAGTTGTGGCCATAAACTTGTGCACCTTAAGAATCTAGGAAGGAGTCTCCCAATCAAATGCATTACATTCTGTGAAATAAAAATTGGTGCACACTGAACATTCAATGTAAAATGTAATATTATTTTTCATATCAAGTCTCAAAACGTACTAACGTTGATAATTTAGAAAAACCTAGGCCAGCATGACTAGAGAGAGTTACAGTTTCATAATAATCTACCTTTACATGTAAATAAGTCTTTCTTTTTTTTAAGGAAATAACTTCCAAAAAAGAAATGTTTCATTCTAAAGTGATGCATTTCAGCTACAATTAACTTGCGATGATTAATATAGTCATTAATCTTTGATTGAGGCATTCAATCATGAGAATCAAGATTAATCAATTTTGTCACTTTAAACTGTTTTTAACATAAGAGTAAAAGTACTAAAGTTACTTGCAGTAATTCAAAACTATACAATAAATGTAAACTTATTTCTGAACTGAAGGAAACCAACATTTGTTTGGAACACCAAACAAATAAAACAAACACATCCTGTGATCACCACCACAAATCTCATAAAAATCTACTTATAAGCCAAAGTGTAAAAGTATGCCACCCAAATACTTCACTCACACAAATCACAGATGACCTCCATCATGTCATGCAGCCTCTGAATAACAGCACGGTGTGGTGTCGTGTGTAGCATGTCAATAACTGTAAGAAAGCGGTGTCATGGGGCAACATCACAACAAACAATGTGATTCACTAAGCCACAACATCGAACTGATGAGAGAACTCTGAAGCAGACAGATCAATAAAAGCTAAATACATTAACAGTGACACTTTTCCTTTTGAACAGTCAGCCACAGTGCGTCACAGCAGGGGTAAAATTGAGAGATCACCCCCGAAAGGTTACTTCACCAAAAGTATAACTATAGAGAAATAGCATTTAACTCTCGCTTTCTCTGTTGTTGTTCCCCTGTGTGAGCTTGAGGCTAGGCTGGTTGGAACTGGTGATGAGGCGTGGGGATCAGACGAATACACTTCCACAGACATATCTTGAGTGGTCAAATCCGATCGATGAGGTGAGAACATGGCCAGTGATAATGCCCTCCTATATGGTGTCCCTCCCACCCTTGTGCCAAAACTCATCATGACCACCATCACTACCACGGTGAACACATATACATGCTATAAGCAATCTGTACCTTGAGTGAGGTCAGGACTGGACCAACTGACACCGGTCAGCATTATATCTAGAGGAACAAACCATGTTAGTCAGAGGTGCCAAGTGAACCTATCGGCAAAGGAGCTCAAATGGAAAGTGAATGCTGCTAGGTGGGTGTTCCAGCTATTCTGAGTCCCAAAATCTTTATTATATTGTTCAAATACCATTAGCCCAGTGAAGACCTGCTCCCTGGTGTGACACGGTTCCTTCTAAAACGCTTCTACATTCATATAAATCTGTTCAAATGTTGATTTGTTGCACCTGCCAGCTTTGGTTTGCTCAGCTTTGAACAGGATGCCAAACTGGGCCAACCACCTCCTTGAAAGTTCATCTTCATATTGACCCAAACTTAACAAAATCTACACCAACAACCAATAGGAAGCAATCCTTAACTTGCTACCTTTGTCGAAATGCTTGGACACAGCTGCAATATACAAGGTGGATTCTTCAAAAAATCTTTTTCCATTAATGTAAATGGAACAAACATCCTCAAATAAAATTCTAAATCAAAATATTTTGGCTTGAGCTGATTAGTAGAATATTCAAAAGTATTGACCCCTCAGAGAAATACATTTTTCATAATATTGTAGTTTTCTTAAAAACTACAATGTTTTGTTTAAAAAAAATAGTATTAAATCTAAATGATTAGTAGAAAAAAATGCATTGGATTATTAGCTGAATAGTTTTTCAATAGTCAATCGCGAGTGCGGGTTCAATCTTAAACTGGCTGGCAGAACCCGTCATTGTCGGGTCATGTGACCACCCAGTCCTGCTGCTGTTGGTTCTTCTGGTTTGCGGTGGTTCAGACTGTCAAATGTGAGCAAATGAGATCGTTAAACGAGAGTTAGAATCTTGATTTGCGCTAAATTACAGATTTATCATTTTGTTCAAGTTCAAAAGTGCTTTAAAAGCCATGATCCTTACTGGCAGGTTAAGGAGTCAATCTGTCAAGGAATGTAAACATATCGCCCATTCATTCACACTCTAGTTTATTGATATTTATTTAACAACCTATAATAAATAGATGGCGTAAAGTCTATGGATTTACGTTGTTTAATTTCTTATCATGTTTAGTGGGTTGAACTGTCTGATCATATGACCTTTCAGTGACTGGTCATATGAACTGTCAGTAGCAGGACTGGCTGAAAACATGAATCCACAGTGGCTGGACCTGGCAGCCAATTTAAGATTCAAACCCTACTGACAAATGCTTACATTTCAATTATACTTGGTATCAAAAAATTAAACGACCATGGGTAACACCAACCCTAACCCTGAATGAATAATCTAGGATGCTCGTTACCCCAAGCTCACTAGATTATAAAGAAAACACAACTAAAGGTAAAAACTAAAGTTCCCCTGCAAAAAAAGTTTCAAAACTTCAGAGCAGGAAAGACAAATCTGAAAATCAAGTCATATTTCCAAACTGAAAAAATCCAAGTAAACACTAACGATGCAGGTGCAAAACAAAGACAGAAATCAATGAGACATTATGGCATGAAATAATTTCCAGGAGCCCTAATTATATGACAAGTTAATCAAAATCTGATAAAAAGTCCGACAAGTTGTGGTTTACCTTGCATGAGTTTTAGACTTTGATCTGTATTTCTCAAAGGCTTACAAAAAAAAAACTCCTGTAATCAACCATTGCTTAAAGCTTAAACATGCTGTTCCCAAGTCCAAGCCAAACTCCAAACACAAGCTAGCGATCAGACTAAAACTAACAACTTTTTAATGCTAACACCTTGAGCTGAGAGCAGCAGGCAGTGAAACTGAAAGAGAAGCTCATCAACACCACGCCGTGCATCCTGGAGAGCATTGGAGCAGGCAGCTGATTGGTGGAACAAAATTGAGCGACAAGGTTAAGTTTTTACCTAATTGACCTCTCAGACTGCACTGCTCTACATGCATAAGAGTAGGAGGGTGTGTAGATGTCTGGAATTGGGCTCAACTAACACACCCTGCTCTCTCAGTAAGCAGATCACCATGCACGCCATGGGACATGCTCTCAAGACGTCTCCCAGGCAGAAGAGGGGAAAGCCGAGGGGGTATTCCTAGCTAATGACGGCCCTGAGCAACTCATTCCTCTTTTGGGGTAATTCATCTTAGCATTGGCATCTAAATTAGCACGCGGCCAATCAAAACACGATCAAGCAGGACTCAGAAAGGTGTGGAAAGACTACCGACCAGCTAGCTCCTTCTCCTTACTCCTTCTCTTTTTCTCCATGCGTTTAAGCCGCTTCTCTTCGCGTCGTTTGGCTTCTTCAGCCTCCTGGTGGCGCCGGCACTTGTGAAAGTTCTCCACGACCACACCGACGAACATGTTGAGCACGAAGAAAGCCACGATCAGAAGGAAGGAAATGAAATAGAGCAGCATCCATGGATTGTAGTTCATGACGGGCTTTAACACAAACACAATATGAACCAATGGGCACAGAGCATTTATAGATACGCATTCATTACTTAATCTCAACATTAAACTGTTAACAGTGCAAATACAGTAAAATACCTCCCACCCCACATTAAAACAGCACATTCATCTGCCTCTATTTTTCTGTATTACTCTTTCCCTTTAGAAGCCTTCAAACCCATTAAACTAAATTGTTTTTGAAATTTCCAGATTGACAAAAGAAGAAAAATCTAACATTTTTATATTGATTTTATATTTTTAGCTGTTGATTCCCAGTTCAGGAGACAATGTCTTAAAGTATATCTATATAAACGTAGTCAAATTTTTTTTTTTATAAAATAACAACAAGAGTAATAAACAATGCTTCACAAAACCCTCAGGGACAGTTTGAATGAGAGTCTACAACTGGCTCAATTAATCTGTTAATTGTCCTAAATTATTCTGTCTACTACACTGATAAAACAGAGGCAACATGGAAGTCAAAAAAGAAAGTGAGAAAGTCGCATGAATGGCATGGTGGTGACAGATTTTCCAAAAAGAGTCAAAGCACTTCATAAGCTCAGCCTCTTTATTAAGTTTCAGACTTTCATTCAAGCTCATAAGACTGAAAACGCATTGAATAAAAGAAAAAAAGAGATGAAAAAGTAGTTTAGAGGGGAAATGAGGAAGAGAAGCTTTGACGCTAGGATGGAAATGCTGACCAGTGACTTTTGAGCTCAGATTCAGTCCAATCAGGGTTCACCATTCACAGAGAATATTAGCAAGTCAGATTTTTACTCATAATATATTGTGACCCACTTAAATGCCACTCACGTAATGCTAACGAATAACAAAGTCAAAAATGAAAATCTGAATTCTAGTACCTGTTGGTCAACTCCAACAGCATCCAATCCATCATACATGATGTCCACCCATCCATCTTTAGACGCCAGAACGAAGAGAGACATGAGAGCCTATGGGAAATGATAGAATTCAGGAAGGTTAAAGGAAGCTCAGACTCCCTTTGACTGTTAAAAACAGGGTGTCCATTATTTCCAGAGTTAAATGACCAGTAAGAAGGTCAGAGAGAATATCGTTAAATATGGCTAACATTTGTTATGTTACTATAGTGGCCAGGTTAACTGCTTACCTGTCCAAGGTTATCAAAGTTGTACTTGTGTCTGACCCATTTGTAGTTAGCTATTTGGCAGTCTGACTTATTGGTGATATTTCTTGCATCGTCTCCTTGACAAACAAAGAACTTTCCTTTGAAGAGCTGGATAGAAAAAGCAAAATGGAAACACATGATCAAAAGACAATCTTTTATCATTTGTTTTCACATAAAAAAACAGGCACTCATGCAGAACTCTATCTTTAAAAAAAAAAGAAAAAAAGGTTGGAGTATTTAAAAAGATTGACATCTTGTAAAAATATTTTTACTTTCCTTACCAATGCTTCACAGTTACATGTGTATTAAACCTCGCTTTAACATCATTTCATTTTTTTATTCAGTAAAACATCTGATCCGATTATTTCTAACTACTTCTAAATGTCAAATTTAGGGGAGTGAATTTGTTAAAATAGTTATTTGTATCAATCTATCAATCACATGATTCACTCTCTTAGACTACCACAGCAATATATACAAAAATAAAATGTTAAATAGTTGCTAAACAGTTAATTGTTTTTTTTTTTGTTTTGTTCTTGAGGGGAGATGAAGAAGGAGTCAGTGTCCATAAATATGCAGTTTTTAAGTGAAAAGTCAAGGTCAATGGAACAGGACATTCAGCAGATTTCTGTAAATTGGACAAGTATGGTAAAAGGAGACTTTAAATGACTCATGATTCAACCTTGCACGCTTGGAAGAATATGAGTCAATTCAAACAAATGACTGCTGATGCCTGCCCTATTCAACTCACCTCATTCACCTTTAGAGTTTAATGGCAATCCTTTGGGCACACATATTTTATAGAAAAAGTATTATCATTTAAATCATCACTAATACATAATTTAAGTTATGAATGGTTGATTTAGTGCATTAATATGCACTTGGCTGTATGCTAGCAAAGGGAGTTACAAAATACCTGTCTCAGCTTATTCTCAGTAAGCTCATATGTGCTCAAACCTCATTTAACACTCCAGAGAAAGCAGAAAATCTGTTTAAGCTGGTGGTATAGCACGATTATGTATTTATGAACTCACCTGAACTCCCAAGATGCCAAAAATAATGAAGAAGGCACAGCATATGACCACAATGTTGCCAATGGGTTTGAGAGAGGACATGAGGGTCTCCACGACCAGCTTCAATCCGGGAGCTCTGCTGATCACTCTGAGGAACAAAAAAAATGATCACAGTTCAGAGTTTTTAGACTGAAACTCCTCGGCTGCCTTCAATTTCTAGAGTATTCTAATCTCGTTTTTCTAAAATTAAATAGCAACACAGAGTAAACAAAAATGAGCTTTTCTTTTTTTTTTGCATTCGCATCAGATGATGTAAATGTACGTCATAAAAATGTACAGTGTGTTACGTTGACCTTTTCCCCTCATTTTAAATTGCACAAATTCAGCTATGCAATCTTAAGTCCACACAATTACACCCGGATCTGCGATGATGCAGCGTTAGAAAGGCTTCATCAACTGTTCTGTCCTTTACTGCTTGGCCAACGTCTTGGTAAACAGTTCCCATGCTTCCACTGACCTGTCATTAGGCAGCTTTCTCTACACTTGGCATTTCATCGTTGCTATAATCATTACCTGCTCAAGAGTCAGCAAGGCAATTACCAGCAAAGATTTCCAGCAATGGCCAGACTTTACGCTAAGCAACCACAGCACAATGCTACAGGGAAACTTTGTGATTAATTCAAATAGATAGTTTCAATTAATCCAAGGGAATAAAGATAAAGCCTAATTATTAATGTAACAAGATCCTGCATAAAACTGTGCCAGTAAACCTCAACGGAGAGCCCTCAAAAAACACACAGACACCAGCTTTCAAACAAACACAAAGCTAAAGAGAATTCTGTTGCTTTAGGGATTCACACAGGATGTGCAGTCACAAAAATAAAAACTAAACTATGACATTGCAGCATTGCTAGTCAAAATGTTGTAAAAAAAGTTTTCAGATGAAATTAAAATGCTTATATTAAAACCCAAACTTGCGCATTATACACATTCCTATTTTAAAAGCCAACATAGTGTATTCATGCCTCACATATAAATTGGCAAATTAGCGTTTTTTTGTATACATTATTTATATGTTTTTATTTGTTACATTTAATGAAACAATACTTTAAGGATTAATCTTTATCTACAAATTTACTAGAAATACTTGTCGTCTACATACAGAGTGCAGTGGTCAAGATTAATTCCTGTGCTCGTTAACTTTAATAGCAATATACCACTCACATCCCTTCTGTTTAAAACGATGTGGCTCAGCTGTGACACACCAGCACTGAAGAGCACACCATCTTACAGAAGTCAAACTTTTGGTTTTATAGATGTTAAAACCTAATCAATGATCAACTTTACCAGTAAATTTCAGAGTTATCAAGAAGTTAGATGTTATTTTTATGTTTAATGTTATCAAGATTGAGATGAAGAGTGTGAGAACTACAGAATAATTCTGGTTTTTAATGTATGCGTTTTGGACAAGACAGCTGTAAGTGCTGAACATTGGGCACCTAATGTGAGTTGCATGGTGCAAGTGATTGACAGGTAGGGTAATCTTGTTTGGTTTGTTTTTCGTTTTTTAATTAAGCATATCTGTTGTACACTCCATAGTGAATGTTATTGGTTTATTATTGAGCTGTTAAATAGGTTAATTGAGTGAGTTTCCCCCGTGAGGGGCAGTATTATGTCACATGTTGATATGCGCGGCATTTCACGACACATTTTGATATTAAGGTATTTATGTCAGCCTTTGTCTATTTTAGGAAACTGTTACCCTGTGTGGAAACGTTGTGGAAGTTCAGGAATAAACGATCTGTTCCATCTGATGTGATAAACAATTTTACTATCTGAACGGAGTCCTGACGGGGTTAGGGCAGTATGAACACTCAGAGGTCCATTAATACCCAACGGTCACATTGAAAGAAATCTATATATGATGTGAATCTAGGACCATTAAAGTAGCATGGGTTTGATAAAAAATAAAAACAAAAAGTGTATGTCACTTAGGGCTTGATGCTGAACGTAGCCTTACAAGATGTCTTCCGAATAATATTTACAAAGTGCCTTCAACAGACACAGTATTACAACAGAGTTTAAGCTGAGCCAATTAATAAAAAAACATAAAGAAGCCCTTAAGGTGAGTCATTGTTGTTATGACAAATGGTAGGTCTTTTTCATTGAGGTGAAAGAAAGCTAAACACTTTCTACCGTGGTGATTAGAGATTCCTGTGGAAAAGAGAGAAAAAGGGACCCGAGCCAATGTTTTGAACTTCTTAAGTGATGGTATCATTGTCTAATGATGAGGGGGAAGCCATGTTTAAGAAAACATTGTGATTTAGTGAAAGCTATTGTCTGAGAGTGAAAGGTAAAGGAGATAGTGTTTGCCTCAGTCCTGTGTGTTTAGAATATCTGCACACATCTCTGACAAACTCAAACTAATTTACTCAAGCTCACCCGAAGGGATTTCAGTTAATACCTGAAAATCAATTATGGAAATGTCAAACGATGAGAAGGATCGATATGTCTAGACCCGCACTCATCTTTGGCTGGATTTGAGAGTGACCCAATCTGGTGAAAATAAATGCTTTGTGGAATTATTTTTTGCAATTTCATAATATTTAGACCACATAACAGCATAAATGAGCGTGCCATATTTTTCTTTCAAATTTATTTATTCAAATGTATTAAAATATACTATACTTCCCATGATAATAAATCAATTACTTTTAATAATAAGTATAATACATAAAAAGTTAATAAAACTATAAAACAAAAGAAATAAAATTAGTTTGCTACTGCCTGAATTGTTGCAAATTTGTTCAAGACAATCCAAAACAATAGTTTTGTATAAGCAAAAAGAAACTTTAAGCAGCCAAATGAGAGCCGTAACTCTGGCTCTACACAAATTATACTGCATTATACTGCTGTTGCTGATAATGTATAAAAATTAAACCCAGATTACAAAGACTTTCAAAACTATTTTTGTTTTTGTACTTTATGCAAAGGAATACAGCATAAAAATACTCTTGTAATAAATACAATAGATTAAAGGTTCAGTGGCATTGTGTTACTTTCAATAATATGTTGTTCGCATCTAATTGAGAGATGTGATACTTTTACTTATAAAAATCGCATTGAATCGACCTCATTTTCTAGCCCAGGCTTATTCCGGAAATTCGCTGAAATTTTCATTCAGCAAACTTCGTAACCACTCCCCAGTTAATCACCTATTGGTTAGTAATTTGCATATTCATGACGTGTATGCAAAGTTACTGTCTGAGAGTCAACGCAGAAATCGAGAGATATTAGAGGGATTAATTCACTAACCCTAACCCACAAACACAGATCTAGTAACATTGATAGACACTGTAATGGTGTTTGGAGGAACACTATCATAAAACCTTACCTCTATGAGCCAGAGTCATAGAGATCAGATGTTTGGTTTCTGCACACCCTGGAATTGAGCACTTCTTTAAATCCTTTGGGTGATCATTAAAATCCGGGTCCTTAAAATTTGTTGTTGGTAAAAACTTAACTTTGAACATTAGAAATTGGACAGTTCATTAAAATATGTTTCATAGTGAGACTGCAAATATGCAAATTACATTATGGAACATTATGGAACTTCTAGACCAGAGGTCTAAAACTCGATTCCTGGTGGGCTGTAGCCCTACATAGTTTTGCTCAAACCTTAACTAAACACACCTGATTCCACTGATTAAGCTCCTCTGAGTTTGATTAAAGCTAGTGGTGGGAATTGAGTTTGAGATCCCTGTTCTAGACCTTTAAATTAGTGTTCATACGTTAGTCTAGTGTGACCCATTCTCAACCTTCTGTAGATCACTTGGTTTGTTAATGATCTACAAGAGGCTAATTTCGATCCAACCAAATAATTGATCTCATGCAGTTTAATTTTTATGAACCTGATAAACCACTAGCAGTACTAATATGATGTATTACATTGGCCAAGAGCATTAGAAGAGGTCAAGCACTAGCTTTTAGAGACTAATGCCAAGTGTTACCAGTAGAAAGATGTACAGGTCAGGTGTTTAACGTAGATGCTCCTCCTCTGGGACACACCAACACTGGAGGATGGATGCTTCTTTTTATGTGAGATTAATTTAGATCTATGGGGTGAAGTGAAGTGCAACATACAGTGGAGGGGGTCAACCCGCAGGTCAAAGAGCTGATGAATTTACACTAAGCGCACACATCCATCCTCACACAACACATAAATCATCCTGTCCAAAGCCTGAAACACACATCTCTCGAAGAATTAGTTGATAAAAGGTGCACGCACTGACCGATAGAACAAACACAGATGTTCACATGAATGAAACCAGTCAGAATTCATCCAACAGAGACAATCCTTGAGTTTTATCAGTGATTTAGATCGTATTGTAAAATTGAAATCTAAAGGTGGACATCATTAAATGTTTAAATTAAATAAGACAAGTATCAAGTAAGAAAAATATTTACCATTGAGGTAAGGTGAGTTTGTGCACTTATTAAAGTTTTAGTTGATAAGTCCCTTTGAGGTTCACATGTGGTCTGGATTACACCTGAACTCTGTGTAGCTTGAGCAGCAATGCTTTTTTTATTCTGGCTTTTGATTTTAACTTGGACTTCACATGCTCATTAATAAACAGTCTGTCAAGTGAAAGATCAAGAAGCTAGACTTTCAAAGGTGTGCATACAGTGTAGCAGACACACGCACAGTAAAGTTTTGTGAAGCAGAGCACATTGGCAGCTCTGTATAAGAAATTGGAACTCTTTCCCACAGAGAAGCCCTACGGTGAATACACCGACCGCTTCATGTTTAATTTACAAAGCATTTTCCCCACCACATTCCCTGACAGTCAACCAAACTAACTGTAATTATAGATTCTGTGGAACCTTATCCCACAGACTGTTTATAGGTTCCTCATCTTCTGTAACTACACCCCTGTAGCTAACATTATTCAAAATGAAAACATTTCAGTTTTGATGAGAATGACCCTTTTAGAACCTTCTCAGTCAATTAATGAAAATATTAACCCTTTACAGGACAAAGTAAGAAAAAGTATGTGAGCCCTTTAGGATTAAAAGGAGTTTTGAATTAATTGGACATAAAATGTGCTCTAATCTTCATCAATATCATAACTACAGAAAAACAAAGTCTGCTTAAAAAATTATACACAAAAATAATATATTTTCATGTTTTTATTAAAGATAACATGCAAATGTTCACAGTGGAGTGTGGAAAAATATGTGAACCCTTAGCCTAATGCCTTCTCCAAAAGCTATTTGGAGCCAGGAGTGAGCCCACCTTGAGTCCAATCAGTGTGATTATATTGAATGTGTTGTTGAAAGCTGTCCCTTTAAAACACACCTCAGCTTTGGGTTTACTAGTTTCAAGAAGCACTGCCTGAAGTGAACCGTGCCGTGCAGAAAATAGCTCTCAGAAGACTCGCGATCAAGAACTGTTGACTTGCATCATGCTGGAAAGGGTTACAAAACTATCTCTAAAAATCTGGATGTTCATGTGTCCACAGTCTCTCTACAAACAGATAAAGTTCAGCCCTGTTGCTACTCTTTATAAGCGTTGTTATCCTGTGAAGATGACTGCAAGAGCACAGTGTAGAATGCTTAATGAGGTTAAGAAGAATCCCATTTTTGTTCACACAACTATACAATAAGGAAAACATTAAACAAAATTAGAGTACATGTGAGGACACCACATGCTGTCCAAAAAGAATACTGTAACACGTTTTGAAGTTTGCTAAAGAGCACCTGGATGCTCCACAGCTTTAATGGCAAAACATTTTGTGTTTTCTCCTAACAACTTTATTTTAGTTTCATCTGTCCATAAAACACTATTTGTGGAAAAAAAGGCACAGCACGCCGACATCAAAACCTCATCCCCACTATAAAACATGGTGGAAGGAGCTTCATGGTTTGGGGTTGTTTTGCTGCCTCTGGGCCAGGACAGATTGTTGTCATTGATGGAAAACACAAGACCATCTGTGTGCTAACTCATGTTTCACAGAGGATGGGTGATGCAACAGGACAATGGCCCAAAGCATAAAAGTAAATCAACAAAAGAATGGCTTCAACAAAACAAAATACGCCTTTTGAAGTTGTCCATTCAGAGTCATGATCTCAACCCAATTGAAATGCTGTTTCTTGACTAAAGAGAGCAGTTCACATCAGACAC
Organism: Danionella dracula; assembly: GCA_900490495.1. NCBI lineage: Eukaryota > Metazoa > Chordata > Actinopteri > Cypriniformes > Danionidae > Danionella > Danionella dracula. The sequence goes on from UELW01000489.1 coordinate 3,666,062, forward strand.
TGAAACAGTTTTGTGAAGAAGAGTGGTCCACAATGACTTCAGATCGATGTACAGGTTTGATCTGCAACTACCTGAAACGTCTGTTTGAGGTTATTGCTGCTTAAGAGGGTCAACCAGTGATTAAGTGCAAAACTCCTTGTGATCCTAAAGGGTTCAGATACTTTTTCTTGCAACTGGAGATGTTAATTTCATCTTATGATTATATATTTAAAAAAAAATTCTACATTTTTTTGGTTTCTCTTGTTTCTGCTCATTAGGCACCTGTTGTCTCAAGGTCTAATGAGCACTCCTATGTAGTCTGTTTTTTCATGCCCCGTATCGCCGTTTCTAGCGTTCTTTACTCTGTTATATACTACTCAGAAGATATTGCCTTTTCATCCTGTGCGGTGTTTCGTATTTATTCATAGACTGTCACCTTACTCTGTCAGCTCCAGTCTGGATGTTCCAGGCATTACAGAGAAGCTCTCTGGACTATTAAGCTCTCTTTCCCCTGGAGGTGTTTCTCTGTTATCTCTGACTGTGTTCTGCCTGTCGGCCATCTAGTCTGAACGCCCTCTATTTTCTTTTTCAAAGCCCAAGATGCATTTTTGAATAGAAATAAAACACTTTTTATGAACTTTCACCTGCAACTGCGTCCTTATCTGTTGAATACTCAAATTCAAGCCATTAAGGTCAAATCTTCTGATATCTCCCAGACATCTTTGTCTTAGAGTTATAAAATCAACACATTAGAAAGAAGACATATAACACATCAAAAATGCATATAACATGTTTTTTTGTCATAGGAAACAGTATGCTTCAAACACAGTGTAACACTCTACCCCTGACTTTTATATTCTTGAGCATTTACAAATGTTTTCTCAAAACTCTGGTAACCCTAACATGCCTTTTACAAAGTTTAGCCTTTATGGGCATTTTCTCACACTTCTGGCAACCCTAGCCATCTTTTTTACATATTTTAACTAGGGCTGGGAGTTTAACGCTGTAATTAGATAAATTAATAACAGAAAAATAACGTGTTAGTATTTTTAACACAATTAATGACCCTTGCTCTCCTGCAGATCTGTAACATTACATGTTATAGGTCTGCAGCAAGCTAGTAACAAAACTAACAAGATAAAAAAATTTAAAAGACGAAGAACTGCATGGCCGGCTAAAGGGCAATTTTAAATACAAAAGATATGCTGAGCCATTGATAAAACAAAAGTAATTTGGCAATCATCGAAGCAGTTCTAGTTTGAAACACCACCTGAACTCAAAGCATGTGTTAGGATCTCGATACTCACTTCACCACTGGCCTTGACAGTCGGCAAGCTCCACCAAACGAGTCACAAAATAATAAGTCTACGTTGCAATCATTAACAAATGCGATATCTAACTGTATTACAATGGACTGTAGCCCCAATAATGATGTAAAAGACAAGGGGCTCATTATTATAGCTGCCTCTGATACAACCTACACACGTTTGTGTTCAGTAAGTTAAAGTTGTCATATACTGTAAACCAATTTATAGGTTTGTTTTCAGTCATTGATAAAATGTCACGACCATTGCAGCCCATCTTATAGGTTCGTATTCAATAATAAATAATGCAAAAACAGCTCTTTGTAATTGTGTAAGTAGTGCTGTCAAGCTATTTTTTTTAATCTAATTAATTACATTTGATCTATTTAATTAGATTAAAAAAATTAATTGCTTGACAGCTTTAGTTTTAACAATTAGGAGCATTTTACCCAACAATCACTTTTATGATTTTGAGCATTTTGACACACTTTATTAATCTCTGGCAACCCTTACCATCACATTCACAATTTTTTTTACATTTATGACGCTTATGTAAATTTATGGCAACCCTAACCATCATTTTTATTTCTTTGAGTGTATTCGAGCCTTTTCTCAAACTATGCAATGCTAAACGTCATTTTCATGTTTTTGAGGATTTATGAAAGTTTCTCAAAGTCTGGTTTTCTCAAACCCAGACCTTTATGTTGTTGAGCATTTATGTACATTTACACAGACTATAACCCTAACCATATATATATATATATATATATATATATATATTTTTTTTTTTTTTTTTTTTTTTTTTAATTATTATTTTTTTTTTCATTTAGGAGTATTTTCTCATTTTCCGGCAAACCAAAAAAAAAACACTATATGAACTTTACATGGAGATCAGAAAAATAAGACATGTGAACTATTATTTAAAACCTGCAACAGCGAATTTAATACTTTTTAAGGTCTAAATTCTGGGTTTTTACATTTAGACTTGCTAAGAGTTTTTAAGACCCCATAGAAACCCTGCTTAGAGTCCATCTGCTACATTTTTTTTGAGTGCCAAAACGCAGCTTACACAAACATCAAACTACACAAAGTAAAAGTACAAAGTAAAAACATGAAAACTTCCCTCAGAGTTTCCCTCAGGATATCAATGACAAATCACCAAACAACAACCACTAAACACTCTCCAGTTATTATGAGCATTTATTTAATAAATATTAAATCAAAAACAATTTGTTAAATATTTATACGCCTTTTCTCAATAACGCATTTCAAAGCGGAAAAACTGATAAACAAGAAATAAATATTTGATCTGTATAAAATCAATTCTCAATTACAGTTTCCAATCTGCAGTAGTTGCCATCAAATTGAAGTTTTTGTATTTAAAGTGAAAAGGGAGCAACTAGGGTGAAAGTCCAGCGCAAGCATTTTGAGGAACAAATTGAGTAGAAAATATGAATATTTGAGTTGCGTTTTCTGCTCAAAAATTCTATAAATATTCATGAGCAGGGAAGGCCTCCAGAAGTTCCCTTTGCAGGAAGACACTTATACACACAAATACATATGCATCAACAAACAGATGAAGTATATGGTGGATCAAATAGAGGCTAAAGTAACTAATGATTAGAAATTATTACAGCGCTACAGTTACCGCATAGTTTGTCCAATAAGTATGCCGCTTGTATCAGCTGAAAAAGAGCATCTACATACCTTGTGAATTCTAACCGAAGTAAATGAATTGATTTCATTGATCAATGTGTAATTGAGCTGTGCAGAGATCAGTGTACCTGAGGGGTCGAAGAGTCCTCAGCAAGCGTAGGACCCGTAACATGCCCAGGATCTTAGTCCCGCTGTTGGAGATCAGCGATACAAGGATGTCGATCACTGAGATCATCACCAGCATGCCATCCAGAATGTTCCAACTGCTCTTAAGATATGTCTTCTCACCAAAACACCAGCCTAAAGCAACCACCTTCAAAACACAGACGACATGAATTAAACATTTAAAATATCTCCTGCAAGATGTATAGCTTTGCATTTATTATTTCCTTCATGTTCCTGAAACAGACACAGAATAAATTCTCGAATCATTTCTAGTTTTATTTTCCCAATAAAGCAGTCGTGAAACTAAAGAAATATTACCAGGGAAGCACTGGAGAATGCAGACTGATTTAACAATAACATTCCTCTGTTTGAAAGCGCCGAGCATTTATTTCACATATCTCCAGTTATGTTTCGAGGCCAACCAAATGTCTCGAGTGTACGCTACAACATATGAGTGAGTAATTAGAGGGAATTCATATTTTTGAGTTAGCAAACCCCAAAAGCAATATTTCATAATTGCATCCTGTGAACACAGGAAAAAAGCACATGACAATAAGCCTGAGTAGACTAAAAACTAATAGAAAATCAGAGATCAGAAGGCAACAAAAAAAAATTCCTTTGTCAGATAACATTGGCATTTCTGAGTACATATCAAGTTTGATTGGCATGCAGTTGGCATTTGAAACAGAATACAAAAAATATTGCTGAGAAGAACAAACATTGAGGGAGAAACATAGTGACTAAAAAGAGCACAAAGTAAAATTAGATCTTCTAATGATGCTATACTATCAATCTACTTGGCGATCACAGCTCCAAGTGAACAAAGCCACGTCAGGAAAACTTAAGGCAGGAGTTTCAACAGCCCCATCATCTTCATCTGGCAAAGTTTTTTTGTCAGTCCCCGTTAATTAACCTCCAGTGAATATGATTATTCTCTGCCATGATTTTCATTTGGATGGGTATGGCCTGACATTAAGCAGGGCCTCAAAATAGAAACTCTAGACCTTTGTGACTGGCACCTTTGAACTTTTCTCCCTTCTCTAGAGAGATCTCAACATGTTCTTCCATTTCAACCACAGCCTTTTGAATATCTGGCAGACAATACTCATCTATTTCATATAAAAGTATGTGGTGGAGAGTGGAAAAATGAAAGCAGGGGTTGCTTAATAGATTTTTCATGTGAGTCTGCCCATTGTACGATCTTTATGGGTCTGAATTTGTTCAAATGTTTAATTCAGATGGCTGGTGGCAAACGAAAAAGTCAGACCTGGATTTTAAGTTTGCTACATGAAAGTCTAGGTTAAACATTTTGCACAAATAATTCAAATCTTGACCAACCACTCACAATGTCACACCCTTTAGTCACATGGCGTACTAACTAATTACAACTGTATTACACAGTTGAATCTGCGTAAGCTCATTGCTGCCACACATATGTATTTTTTCCCACTCAATTATGTCATAATAAAAAGTTATTTTGAGCTTAATTATATTTTATTTACCAAGAAAATAACATTCTATTAAGACATATTTTGTAGTTTTTACATGATCCACAAGTCATTGTTATGAACGAGACCCTTTATAATTTTTTTCTAGTAAAAATTAAGTCGTAAAACAACAAAATTGTCATAAAAACGCCATAATAATGTTATAAAAACAAAACTGTTACATCCTGGTACATCATAATTTGTGCCGTTTCAAACCTCCATTTCAAACTGAGCTCTTCGGAGATAGCACATCAGTCATTGAACAAGTCAACCAGACAGCATGAATATTTTATATCTTTAAGTCTCAAACATTCAAATGGTGATGATCCCATGGATGTTACTCAATGCTGATTAACTGCTTTTGTGGTTAAGCCAAGGAAAAAGCAAATCAGTTCATTTAAACGTGCCATGTCTAGCCAAAGAGCAGGAATGGCAAAAATGTAACAATGTCACAAACTATTTATGTAGTTTTTACTAGTATTACTGTCGTTTTTTTATAACAATCATCTCGTAAAACAACATGCATCATAAAACGTCAATTATCTTGTAAAAACGACAATTATCTCAACAAAGATCTTGTTATTACAAAATCATTACATGGAAAAAATGGCAGCAATGAGCTTCAGAATGTAGCAATTGTATGACCCCATGGAAATTAAGTTTAGATTTCACTCAAAAAACATTGTATCTGCAAAAGAAAACCATGTGATTGACCCACAAATTTACTGATCTAAAGATTTTAGTTATTTCCCTTAAAACTGAATGACAGAGACCACCACTTGAACATTTTAAGGGTTTAGATTTACAATAGTTGTTCAATGTTTGTAACCACACACTGTGTTGTTTTTTAATGGCCATTAAAGCTATTTTGGTAAAACTCCAGAATCCATGGTGAAAAAAAAGAAATATGGCCATTTTAAAGAGCCACAGAGAACTGAAAAAAAAACATTTGGTGCTCTATTCAGAGTGCAAATTTACCCTCTGTCAAAAAAAAAGACACCAATTCCAGCCCATGACATACCTTTACAGTCATTTCAGTCACAAAGATGGCAGTGAAGATGTAGTTGGACAGTGTCAGAAAGATTCGTTCCTGTGAAGTAAAGAAGACAAGTGGAGTAAGTGACTGGTGAGTCAGAGACAAATCACAGAAGATTCATGAGTGCGAGTGCGGCGCACCACAGTAAAGGTGCCTCCTGCGAAGGCATATATTGGGGCAACACTCTGACGGTGCTTAGAGAACACCACAGGCATTAACATCACACACACCACAACAGATACAATTAATCAAACACACCTCCTGGAACCTAGAAAACAGAGGTTGACAAATACATGGAGAACCTCTTCATGACAATCTTTCATGTGAAAATAAGCAAATCAACATACAATGCAAATGCTTAATTTATCATTAGTACTCAATGTGGTTTTATTCAATCAATATGTCCATTTATGTTTTAGCATGGATTTATTTTATTTTATTTGAACCTGATTTAACCACTTTTAGTCCATATGATTGGGCTGAAAATAGTATTGACATTGTTTGGGTAAATTGAAAGCATAGAGTGGTGTTGAGAGGCTTATTCGAAGCGATCAGACTTTGAAACCATATAAATTTAATGGAGGAAAATTCAATTCCATTGAGATAAATGTGTTCATAGCCCATAGTTTTACATTATGAATGATTAATTATGACAGCTGATTTGTAAAAAAAAAAAAAAGTGGATTTATTCCAGCACAGGGAAAATATCCAAAAAAGTTAAAAGTTTTCAACTAATGTTTCTTTCTTTCTTAAAAAATGTCAAATACGTGTTTCTAGGACAATTTATGTCAGTAAAGGGAGCTTTTTAAATATAGGAAAAACTTTAAGTAACATTAAAAATTACCTGAAATAAGTGCAGGTGTTAGACTTTGATAGATGTTTAACATTGTTAAAATTGTATTCCCTTGTCCAATTAAACTAGAGACACCTTTTAAAAAAGATTGTTAAGAAAAAATATCATTCACAACATGAAACCATCTTGCTCTAGAAAACATTTCCTTGCAGCAGGTGCTCTACAATGCTCTTATAGAATTGAACTTTTGAATCTTGTACTGTTTCAGCTCAGACACATATTAACCAATATGAGTCAACATTCATCTACTATCACAGACAAAACAGATTCCACTCGAGACTCTGGGTAGAATTTGAATGTGACATACTGTACAACTGTTCCTTTCATGGTTTGATTCCATTTGAAACTAGATAATGGTCTCTTTAAAGCCCTGTACGCAATCAATATGATGTTTCAGAATCAATACATCGCTTAAGTTTTGATGCAATTCTTCAGCCTTCCACCGACTCTGTCTACCCTTCATATAAATGGTTCAGACTACTGTAGCACATATTAAACACACACAGGGAAGTTTACATTTATCAGATTTATAAGTTAAGATTAATATCCCTGTATAGTCTACATTCTACATGCTCTGTCTTTGTCGGGCAGCCATGCATCATGAAAGCATAATATACAAAAGCGAGCGGCTTAAACAAAAGTTATTAATCAGCTCCCAGTTAGGGGTGACCCAGTTACCAGGAGACCTGCTAAGAAGATCTCACACTGGTTTTCCTTGGTGTAGAATAAATCATTGAGTTCAGAGCCGATGTTCCAAATCAGACAATTTCTTCTATATGAACATTTTTGAGAACGACTTGTAATAAACAAATAATGACTCAAGTTAGTTTTTATCTAATGTAGCAATTGTTTTAGGGTTTCAAATATGTATATTGCATTATTAAACAAATGGATGATGAACTGAGCCTATAGTGAGATAGTGAAGGGTGACTTGATGCCGCAGTATATGATCCAAGGTCATAAACTAAATATATAAACTATATAAGTCAATAAAAGTGAGAAGGAACTTTAATATTTTAAGATGGGTAAATCTTTCAGCCTGCAAAATTAAACCAGCACAAGCATCGGCAAAAAATTTAGATCATCTCAGTATACCAAGTGGTTATTTGATTTTAAATGCTGAAAACTATATATTTGGGTTAACTATACTGTACATTGCTTGTTCAATTTTCCTAACTTCTAATTTATAAAAAAAAATCTGTCTGTTAATATTGCAAAGTGTGATATTACACTTTAAATTATACTATTTTAAAATATACTGACTAGTTTAATATTAATAAATAGCTTTACTTTATTGACAGATCGAGCATTGTTTTGCTTTTTTTTTTCGTGAGATTTTCTCCTAAATCTCCATCGGATTCTTTTCTCTTAAAATCTGAACTTTTTACCATGGACTGCTCTCTTTTTCAAACAGAACTTAACAAGATATTGTATTTGAGAGCAGGGAGATGCTCACCTGCACATAAATCCTCCTTCAAGCAAACAAGCCAACCCCACACCCAAAGGATTCAAGACTCAAACTGTGGAGCTTCTCGCTTGAGGGGAACAGTGCAGTCCCCAGAGCAGTGGCGTGAAACAATAACATAATAATGAAACATAAAAGCACAGTTGCTGTGTTTACTTGATCATTTGCAAACTAAGAAAATTTACTTTTCTCGTGAGCTGGTTCACTAACATTCAAGCTCCAATCATTTGTCACATAAGCCTGTTCTCAGTTGGTTATGAGCTGTTCCAAACAATAAAATAAGTAAGGTAGTAAACATAAAATAAGACTAGACTAAATAAAAACATGATGCCAGTACAAATCATTTTTGATCCACCGTACAGCTTTTCAGGATGTTTTCAGAGTAGTATCTATACAGTAGCCATCTACAGTATCATATTCTGACTAAATCAACAAGTTTTGTTTATCGTATCTTAAATGTTATGAGTAATCTATTTTTTCTTTGCAGATTTTAGTTCTAGGTACAGAGGGATGTACAAATAAATGGTGTGGAAACAAAATAAGCAGTGAGGATTTGTGGAGCAGAAAGTAAACTCTGCGCTCCTGGATTTATTGTCCTTCTGCTACTGAGCAACAAGACCCAGAGGCTGTCATTCCCATGACCCCGTGCTAATGCATGTTGGATTGGGTCATGGCACCATGTTCTAAAACTCCTGTTGTCTCTGAGAAAACCTCCTGCTGACATAATCATTGAAATTTGTATTGTTTCTCACAACAGATTGACGTCTTTGTCATTCCTTTCAACTCTGAGTCATGTTTTCATTCAATCTTGAGTGAACAGTGTTTATGACTATGAGCATTTGAAATCTTGAATGAGGAATAGCATGTCTGGTGAACTTTATGTTTGGTCATGTCACAGACTACAGAGTCTATTCTCACGTTCCGAAAATAAAAAGAACTTCAAAGAGCTTGAAAACACATATATTTACATAAACAATTAGCTATGGTATATTAGGGCTGCAGCCATTTTAATAAAGAACAAATATTAATATGTAAAAAAAAATTATATACCCTTTTTTGCAGATTGAAGCTTTGTGCAATAAAAAAAATACCAAATTCTGATAGGTATACTTCTTAATCACCAATCATAAGAGTACTAAATTGCACCAGTGGCAGAGAAGATAAAAAGCAAGCTATTTAGTAAAAGTGCCAGAAGTTATGTACTTCCTGTTCAGTGCAAGTCACTTCACTGAAGACAAACGAGCATTTGCTCAACACTCACGTTAGTGTGAATAGAGCACAGGAAATTCAGGTTGGAATGCCTTTATGTCTTTCTTTTTTTCATGATCTGTAGTGTGTTAATGCTTAACTCTATCATTTCTGTCTTTTTCACCTTTAAGGTTAGAAATCCTTTAGCATTTTCAATGTGAACAGATTTTCTCTTTGTTTGCCAACTCATTAGTTGTGTTGCATACCACAGCGAGTTCATAGTGAGTTAAGTTAGATTCTTAAAAAACACAACTAATGTGGTTTTTTACATATTAAGTAAAATATGGGAGATGGAGACTCCCTATGAAACCCAGATTAAAACCCAGTCCCTTTATTTGAATACATTTGAATGCTGTAACCTTTCATTATTAAAAAAAACATTATTCTGACATCTTGATCAGTATTTTTGTAGGAATGTGTATTGCATATTTTTGTAAAATAGCTACTATCTGTATAAAAACACATTTGTATTATGACTAATTTCTGTGGAATTCAAACTTTTTCCAGTCTTTAAGGTCAGTATATAGTGAGGGATCTTGCAATACGTTTTATACTCAAGTAACACTTTCTTTATCTGCCTATTATATTAAAATTGTTAACACAACTATTGTTCTTAAAGCTAACTTTTGAGGATCTAAAAATAAAGTTTCAAAAACACTCCCTGTTCTCACTTTTTTAGAAAATGTAAATTAATGTTCCCGAAACATTCCCTGTTGATAATTTTTTTCTCAATGTTATGAGAAAAATAATAACGACTAAAATAAAATTGACTCAGTGTCATTAAATGATACACATTTGACAACTAATCCAAGTCTTGATTCATCAGTAAGAGAGATGCACCTTGATTCACTTGAGTTTGTTGGTTAACACCTGTCCAAAACAATATGAAATTTGTACAAATTTAAATGTAAGTAATACACGGTTAAGTATTAAAGTTTTGTTTTTAGAAGAAGTCTGCATTATTTCGACCATAGACATGAATCTGAAAGGATCTTTCTGAATCTTGAAATTGTAATTACGAATTAAGATCAAATTTTAAAAACATACCTTAGTAATAGCAACTGGTCATACAGATCCAATAGCGTAATGAAGAAAGCATTAAGCAAAGTAAAGCACAAGAGAATGTCCATAATCAAAACCGTGATCAAACTCCTATTTGTAATGCAATTTTGGTTTCCCCGTTACGTATACATGCTTGGGCTTTGTCAGCAGGTGAGGAGGGCTCAGGTGGGTAGTCTGATGGCATTATGCAAACCCAGAAAAAGTCTATATGAATTATTGAGGACACATCTGAGCTCAATGAGATACCTGTTACAACAGATCAAATCTGCCCATTGAGATGAGATGGTTTGCATAGGGTCACCCGGTTCAACACTGCTGTTAATTTACTTCAGATAAACTATAAAAACTATTTACAGTACATAAACATCTTCACGGGGCAAACTGTTTACAGTGTGAAGAAGAAAAAGAAAGTTAAAAAAAAAAGAATAAAGGTCTGGAATATGGATTTGATTTCATAGTCGTTCTATTTCATTCTTTCAAAAAAACAATTTCCTGACAAATTCCTACTATTGAAATAGATGTTAAAAACACCAAACCTATATCTTAATACAAATAAATATCTGCACGTTGAAAGTTGTCAAAACCATAAACTTCTGCTCAATTTGAATTTCTCTAGCTTAAATGTTAATCAGTTTCCTGGTGAATGCTCAATCACTTGTGTCAATATTATACATAACCTATTTAAAAGTTGAGTTACTGCTAAAATGTTCAGCCCTACAGTGAGACAGATAAGAAATAATCACATTTCCGTCTGTCTGGTGTGCCCTGTGGGAGCATGTACTTTAACTGCTGAATGTAGTAAACATACGTAGCTATAATGAGATGGGCCAAAGCATTTAACCAAAGCTGATGGTTGGTCTTTTGTGTTGGTAATGAAACAATTTATTGAATGAGTCCACTTTCGATGTTCTTAATGAACTACAAAACACACCAACTCCCATACTGTACAATAATCCCTGTTTGTACGCTCAGAATATCCAGTTAGATACCGTTATAATCACCTCACATTGGACATGCCAAACTAGAATACTAATATTATAATCTCCCAGCTTTGCAATCTGTAAATGAAAGATAATAGGAAATGTGCTGTTCTTTGACCTGACCACAAAGAAAATAATTTTCTATTGTGAGAAATTATTCAAAGGAAAGTCTGAGCCGACATCCCAAACTAAACATTTCTGATGACTTGTGTCAGAAATCACATTGTAATAATGAGCGAGGGCAAAAGAGTGACTCAAGTAGAAAATATATTAGTTAAAACGTGTAAAGGAGTTGCTTGCTGGGGTTTGAGGAGTATTTTGTCATTGAGATGATCTACTATGTTTTATTTAATTCACTTAAATTATGATTTGATTATGAAATATTACTTTACAGGTGACTCTTGAATGTGTGGTGTAACTAAATAACTTTGGGCATCGTATGTTGAATTTATCACCATCACATGTTATAGAACACTGATAACAGCAGTTTAAATACCCCATCTTTTTATTACCAAGGGTGTGAACGGAATGGTCTGGAATGGCTATATGAGGATGTTTCTCTAAAATGCTCATCAAAAATAAACATGAAGTGTTTGTTGAAGTGTATTGGTTATCTCATTTTTTTTACATATGACAGCAGAATGGCAGCCACGTCCTGTCAGACTGTCCCAGGGCAGCTGAGGGCTACCAAGGTAGCTTATTACTACCAGAGTGTGAATTTGGGGTGAATGAATAATGCTCTGATATTTGTAAAGCCTCTTTGAGAGTCTAGAAATGCACTATATAAATTGACGACATCATTTTTACTATTATTATTATTATATAAAAAAGAAGGGGTGTTGTTTCAAAATGTATTGTTATGTCCAACCTAAATGTTTATATATATTTTTTTAACAACGTTCATAATTAATATGCCTTTAAACACTCTAGACTAGTATTTGATATCACTCAAAATGATATTAGAATATCCTCTACTTTAAAGACCAAAACAATAATCACTACATTCCAAAAGCTGTAAATTGAACATGAAATGATTTTATAAAAAGTTTTTTAAAAAACAAGCATATATCCATAGTAAAATGTGAATCTGGATAATATCACTATTTATACATTGAGCAACTGTTGTTTTGAATGCCATGAGGCTTGTTTGTGTATGGCTTGGCATTACTCACTGCACTAGAGGGGTCGATTCTGGGTCTCTCCATGGCAATAGTGATGCAGTTGAGAAAGATGATGATGAGAACCACATGGTCAAACATCTTGTGATTGATGATCTTATTGCATGTCACACGAAACCTGAAAGAGATAATCATAGTTGACATACATTACACAAGGCAACATTGTGCAGATAAACAGAATCCTTTATAACACACTTTCAGTTCGAGTGAGCTCACAAAAATCGGATTAGCTATGAAAACAAAAGCAATGTGGAGTTATTTCTAGATTTATTAACCTATGTTATATAAAATTACTATTTCTTTTTTTATACGCTCTTTAAATGAGTTCAATAGTATTTTGTTGTGTACTTATGTCACTGTGATGACATGTATGACGACTTAACCAAGCTGATGCGACTGCATACCAGTACGGGAGATAAAGGATTCATTAGCTGTGTTTCAGTGTTAAAACAGTTATAAAAATAAACTCTTTCAAATGAGAAATGATGGGCCCCAGTCTCTTGTTCAATGGAACGAGGGTCAACATGGGAAATACAAGTGGTTTTACAAGAGTGACAACTTTTGCGTGTCCCCGGCATTTCAAAACCCATGTCCATAGTGCTCCAAGGGAGGAGTACGACAGAGATGAAAATAGGTGATTCTATTTGTTTTTTTTTGATATATCTAGTCAACTCTATCTACTTAGTCGGGTCAATGAAGAAAATATTTACAACATTTTAATACTTAACAAAATTTAGGCGAAAAGCCCATGATATTGCTTATGATAACCATCACAACCTTGGGTTTGAAGTCCCATAAATATTTTCTTCCACTGCACACCACATTCTGTGTACAAGAACATCAATTTACACATTTAAATATTATTACGCCAGGGCTCGAGCTCAGCTTCAGGTTCTCAATCAGAAAGGGCATGGGTTCGGGTTTCAGAAGTGTGTTCAATTCCTTCATGCTCGAGTTGGGTTGAATTGTTAAGGCCTAAATAAGCTTCACTGTAATATCAATATCAACTATCTCTAAATCTGATTGTGATGTATAAGCTGCTGCGAAAGCTGCTCCCTTTCTGAGTTCACATATTATGCCTGCTTCCTCTCTGAGGAAGTTCATATTTCTCCTCCAACAACATAAAATATAAATTAATTAATTGGATACTCTGTGACCATATATTAGGCTCATATAACACGTTAATGGTTAAACTAAGGATTTCATGAGGTAATATAGGGTTCCTAAGTTAACCATAAATTGTGATTTTATTCTTACCCATAAAATTAGCCAATATGATTTTTAAAATGTCAATTACTTTAATCCACAGAAGTCCTCTTGTTTTTGAAGTTTCTTTAAAGCAAAAGCTATCAGCGACATATACATTTATTTTGATGTATACCAGAATCAGCGACGATGGTGGTTTAACACATTTTAACACTTCTTTTGCATACATCATCATGCTACTGTGTAACTGTAATTGTTTGAATCAGTGTTTGCACCATAAGTTTGTAAAGATGTTACTTCCTTTATATATTATTTTTCTTTTTTAATGTGGCATTAAACTGCCATGCTTGCAAAACAATAATAGAATGAGTTAGCTCATGTTTCTATGCTAAGTTGCTACTGGCATTTGTTACTAGTGAAAAACTTCTGCTGACCGTGCATCAGTTTGCTTTAATGTCTTTGAGACATTGCCTGATGTTAAAGAATTTATACTCAGTGTGTGGGAACAGGCGGCAACCTCGGCTCTGTTGTCATGCCAACCTCCAAGAAGGAAAGTGGTCATGTAGGGTGATGCGGGGAGAGAAGATTAATACTCTACCCAAAATTGATATTGCAGCTGCTATCACATTCAGGTGTACACAATTTGTTAGATATCAACAAGTAAATATCTATTGCCTACAAAGTTCTTTCATTTCTTTAAAAAAAATGAACACAACATTCTTTAATTTAGCTTATTTGTATTTAAAAAGGGTTTGCATAGTGAACATACATATGCAATACATACACGATACTTATCGTTGACTATAATGACACCCATCTATACATCATAAAACGTGCAATGGGGTGAGAGTATCTATCTTCCATGGCTCACACAGGAAGCAAGAGGAGGATCTGAGCTTTGATGTTTAATTAGTAAAGCGCTGACAGAGTGCAACATGCTATGCTGAGTTCTTTTTTTTCATCTCTCCCTTTAATAAATGAAATCTCTGCAGAGCTTAATGTGAACAGACATGCTTTTCAAAAAAGGAGAGCACTAGAAAGAGATGGGAGGAAGAGGAAGACTAGGGAGATGCCTATGGGAGAGACTGAAAGTACACGATTTCTCACCCTTTAAGCATCATAATGAAGGTAACTCCTACAGCTTAAGCAGACACTTAGACTACCAAACTAAATGTGAGTCACATTATACATTAATTGAGCAGGACAGGCTGTAATTTGAATATGGGGGAAGATCATCTTCCTATGTATTAGAAAAGGTGTCTTGGTGATTCACATTTTTTAACAAATTTAATGTAACTAAATGTTAGTATTAGGATGATCCAGGTACAGTTTACCAACTGTCCAAAAAGATAAGCTCCATAACTATTTACTTTATTTAAAACCTTGACAGCAAGATGCCCATTTATTTCATGGCTTCATCTTCACACAACAATATACATTTTACATATTCAAGCTTACTTTTTCACATTTTCACTACTAGTTCATTTAATCCATTCTTGTTTTAATGAATCACTCCACAAGGATTGAATAAGAATTTCACATTCATTATGGATTTCCTCAAGATCTTGTATGGTCAGATCTTCTGTTCTCATATTTGTATATTTATAGTTTGTACCAGAATCTATTTGTGGAAACGATATATGCATTAACTATCTCCACATAAAGGTGATGTCTTTATTTTTATAAGAAAACATGGACGGTTAATTTTACCCAGAAACATGAGTAAAAAAATGTTTTCTATTGGTTTAGAGCATTTTACAGCAGCTTCAAGCTAGAATTTTAGTGTTTTTGGTCAAATAATTGGAAATGGAATGTAAAATGTAAAAAAATTTTGTGACTTGACAATTTGACTTGAAAACTGCTGACTCACCGTGACTCTGGCGGGAACAGGTAAAGGGACCAGGTAACCCTCTGCCGACACCATTCGGGCTGCTTGTGTTCCAGATAGCGGTAAAGACGAGCCACGCGACTCTAAATCATAGATGATATTATGGGAGGAAATTAGATTATATTTGAAAAGTGTTTAGACACTGCATCGAACCTAAAAAAAAATATATATTATTCCATTACTAGGTTGCCTTCCTCGTCTGGGTTGTCATCCTCACTGTGGTGTTCATCAATAGAGAGCTGTGTGGTTGCTGCAGATGGAGAACTCTTGCCATTGCTGAGGAAGCTGGGTGGTCGGGTGCTGTGGATGCTCCCAGACCGATGTACATATGGTACCTGCAACATGTCTGGATGAATATCAATGGAGCTGCGTGTCTCAAGGGATTCCATGCGCCTGTGTCGAGGCCTTTGGCCAAGGGAGTCTGTCCTGGTGAGGGAGGCATCATCAGCCTCAGACATGCCCCCTGCGCTCTCTCCCGCATCTCCCTCGTCAGAGCTGGAGTTACCGTCGCCAGAAAGCAGGGAGCGGCGCTCACCAGACTGTTGTTTCTGCCTCTTGAGGCTGGGAGCTCGACCTAGGCTGTTCCAGCTAGAGCGCCGGCTGTTCCAGCTACTGGCCGAGCTCCAAGGGGCATTAGGGGAGCTCCGAGCACTCGCCTGCAGAGAGAAGGGGTTAGACTAAGAGAGATCTTCAGTTAGACTAACTGGCTAAATTAAAGTGGGAAGCATTTGGAACAAACTTCTTCTCAGGTATCCTATGTGTAGGAACTTCCAAACCTCCTAGTCACTTTTAGAAGCTGTTGGCTCCAGAAAATGTGTTTGACGAGTGTGCAGGTTGTGTGACTTAATTACCTTGACTTATGTTTCTTGTGTTTCTTGTGTTGTGTTGAGTTGCGTACAGATGTGTGTGACTTTTGTAGTTGTGATTATTGTGTGCGAGTTGTGCACATTTTCTAGAACCAACAGCTTATTGTCAACAAAAAAAGGCTACCAACCACTTTTCCCACCTTTGCCACAGGTGTTAGTGTGAGCGTATTTATGCTCTGACCCCATGCTCTCACTCATTTTCTCATAATCAAACTATACATGACATCATTACAGCACAGAAGAAAGTAATAATTAAATTAAAAAAACAATTTATGGCTCTTACACTATGAATAAATAGAAATATTGCAATTTCAGTCTGAAAAGTATCTAAGATGTGAACTTTCTTTTGTGATGGAACAGTTGATCTGAACTGGGTCTTCACCTTTTTTTCATAAATAAATAAGTCAAATTGGAAAAAAAAAATTCTCTGCTGGGATCTCAGAAAAATAGACACTCACAGGAGATTTATCTTGCCCGTTGGGCTCCATGGAAACACTGCTTCCTCTGCGACACTCGTACCCAAGCACCAGTTCTCCTCCTCCTCCAGAGATTTTAGGAATAGGCATGGGTGTTGCAGCAGTGTGGGTGATGAGTGGAGGGGTCAGGCTGCTCTTCAAATCCACGTGACCATTGATGGGTACAACTTGTTCAGAAAAAAGATGGGGAACAACTGAATGGGATGCTCAACACCAAAACTGATGCAATCAAACATGACAGAGTGTTAAAAATGCAGTAGGACCCTTTTAGACCAGATTTAATGTTATAGAATGTTGTAGAAAAACCTCTGGCTCATTACGATCCAGGATAAAATAAAAGCTAGTTTCATACATTGAGTCTTGACTAAAACAAAAGCTCTTTTGTGTTATTGAACAGGTCTCACCAGGTGATGCAGAAAGATCTCTCTTACATCCAGAAACATCCTCCAAACTCCGTGCATAAAAATCTGCTTCAGAGTCAGACTTCGATGCATCGCCCTTCACAGAACATGAAACATAAATCATTATTGTTGAGGAAGACACATTGTGTGGAGAAACTGAGAAAGGGTGTTCTCTCCCCACCCCAGTGGACCTCAAAAATACCCAAAGGGTGACTGGTATCTAAGAGAGACGACGTGAGGGGGTTAACCACAAAAACAAAGTGCTGCATGCACTTGACAGCACTAAACTGCCAAACCACTCTGAAACCACCGGGAGTGTGTGCTTATATTAGATTCATTGTATTTATTAGCAGATGATCTCATGATCTGGCCATCTGCTATAGTAGTCTAAGACATATCCACATGCTGATAGATTTGAGTGGGTTTGTCTTGGCTCTTTGGATAAGCAGTACTATAAAACCAGGCACATTCAGCGATCAGTATGGAGAAATAGACAGAGCTATTTTTATCTTAGGACTCATCGCATTATTTGGCCTATGTTCTGCACATCTTTAGGAGCCTAAAAATGGCTTCAGGCCGAGGTTTGAGTGTGGTCTAACACAGAAATTACACCAAAGATGGTTTGTCAAAACAGAGCTGACAGGAGACTGGTAAGATCAGTGAGCACTTGACCATTAAGCCAGCCATAGATAGTACAGTACCCACAGCAATGATATTTTTAGTTAGCACAAACCAAAATTTAATTCAGCAGAAATCTACTGTTCTGAACAATCCGAAAAAGAAAGCTTTAAAAACCTGTTGTATTATTTGACATATTTTCAGCATGACAATGGGGTACATATGTATGAATGATAATCTCTGTGAAACACTTTTATGCTCATATTTGTCTATACGATAGAGTGAAAATTATTTCAGATTTCAATATTAGACAAATTCCTTTATTGCTTACCATTCCAAGATATACACAAAGAGCTGAAACAAAGAGCAAATATTTTTATCTGGGAGGTAAACAAGTTAAGATTTAGGTCCAAACTCTGATATCATGTTTGGCTGAAAAATATAAGTTAACGTTGAATTTTAGGACTTACTTTGACATATAATAAAGCTACTGTGTTTGCAATTTTATTTTTGAACATATTTGTATTATTTAGATTTAATAAAACCACCACTAGAACATTCACAAAATGTCCACTTTTAGGACTCAGTAGAAACTATTTTGACAAACCATTCAGTTACTACAATGTAATGCATTGGCTTCACATCAACACAGAGCAGAATCAAAACCATGTCGATCGGTCACTGAAAAAATAGCAATTCCTTTATAATATGCAGGTTAAAACTTAATGAACAAGCAACGAAAGCTACTTTGAGCTGAAACCAATGGGATCATCACAACACAACACAATAAAACGCCAAAGAAGTTAATAGGATTTTAACAAGGAATGACATGTAAATAGGAAAAAAAAAACTTGGTTATGATGCATGAGTTCAACTGTAAACAAAAACACAAGAAAGACACAAGAGACCTCTTTCCCCAGAGTGAACATTACAACAAAGCACAGCTGTGATAGGTTGAACAAGCGGAGAGGCTTATGAAGCTCCTTCAGAAACCACCACCATCTTTAGAGTGCAGTTAGCAGTTGGCTTAGCATCAGTCCCTATTCTTACTCACTGCATGCACGGAACAGAAAACTGGAGAGGTTGTGTCTGCGTTGCGCTCAACAATCTTCATTTCCACCGGACGTTTCTGATCCATGAAACATAAGAAAATCATAAATAACTACTGTAGAGATGTTTTTTGTAATTGGTGGAAAGAGCTAAAAATCAAGGAGAAAACAACAGAGAAACAATTACTTTATTAAGCAATTTATTAATAGAATACTTTTAGGTTTTTAGATTTCATCAAATGCAACTGTGAAACATCAACTTACTCAAATGAAAAAATCCTTGGCAAAAACATACTTCTCTATTTTCCCAAAAATAATAATCTCACCGAAAAGAGCAGTGACTATTTTTATATATGTTTTATTAACATAGTTCTAATTGATCTACAAAGCTCAGCAATACCATCAAATGTAGAAGAGAAAACAAACTACACTTCTGTATGTATTGACAAATGTTAAAACACATACAAGTAACAATAAGGCTATGCCATCTTTTTAAATAAGCAGTATGTGAGTTTTTTTTTTTTTATGTTTTACTTAGTTGCCATTAATCAACAGGAGCTGTTGCAACAAGATATGGCTTTGAAAGCATCCAAAATACCATACCACACCTAAAATGTACAGTATTTACAGGGCTGATGAACTGTTAATTAGTTTGTTGGAATTACTGTGCAAACTTTTTATTTGAGAATTATACTGGGCTTGACCAACCTTACCAATAAAGTGACTTCAGGCAAGCTATAGGTTAGGGTAGTTACAACAAAGATTGAATTTACTGTACCAAAAATTATGGATGCAAAGGTGAAGAATTGAAAGTCTAGAGCTTACATGAAACCCATTATCAACATTTACTCTGCATTGAAAGGCCTTTCGCTGCATGTGTCACCTAGCACAGCTGTTTGAAAAAAAAAATATATATATATATATACAAACTAAAAGCACAAACAGACGAGTCTCCGCAACAGGGTCAAGAGCTTCTACTTCCAGATCTACCACATTTAATGGGGTCATAGATAATGGATCAGTGCATGGCTTCAGACTTTCTTTGAAATAACGTGTGATTAAAAAAAATAATTTTTATTTCAAACTTATTGTAACTCTGCAGGATAAAGGTTTGGGATTGAGACTTGAGATAGGACTTTCCTTTATCTCAATACTTCCCTGCAAATGGTTCCATAAAGGTTTGCTCTTTGAGCAAGTGAACCTGATGAAAGACTTGGAGACAAGTCTGCTTCGACAATAAATAATCACAAATGGCAGCGTCCAAAGACTCTGAGATCCTCCAGGGTGAGTGTTACACTGGGTTAAATCATGCAGTGTGCAACATACCCCTGAGTCTACAGGCAGCTGAATACAGCTCAGCTGGCCATGCAAATCTTCCCTCTTGGTCAGTTCCTTAAGTGCCATGATTAGTTATTTATCACACAGAAATAAAAGGTAGGAGATATAAAAGAGAAAGAAAAAGAATTAAGCAAAACGGTGTTAATCATTGGACAGAACTAGTCACAAAATGATTTTTGGACAGAGTTTAAACATCTAAATAACATATTACTGTCAGTCAAATCCAAACATTTACCACATTTCACCTCTGCAGACTGAATGGGATACTATAATAAACATTTACAATTAACAGTTTTCAGAGATACATCGAATAGTTCAACTAAATAAACATAAGCACAACCAGATATACATTTACATAATATGATGCAGGTTGAAGTATTAATTCTACAGTCAATAATTACTCAGTATTGGGCATGAGTTGAGAGATATGGAACATTCCAAGCATCAGATCAGATGTTATCAAATTCTAACATCATATGCACTTAGCAAAGCTCAAGTTACACGGGGTCAGCTGGGTTTGTGATGCGCTCTTTAATTTAAGAGGAGAGAGTTCATTCTGAAAGCTTCTGGGGAACAAGGTTGACTCTTAACTGCTATGATTAACTCAGAAAGCCAAAGCAGGCACACTCATCTTACAAAACATCCAAGTGTTTTGTTGTCTATTGCTATGCAAATGAAAAACATATGACAAAACATTTTTCAATTTACATGTTTAGACGAAACAATTGGTTATGAATTAAATTCATATTCGCTTTAGTTTGATTGAACTTTTTTTGTAGGTTTTTATCGGGTTTAATTTTTTTTTAAAGCTTTTGTTGAGCAAATGTACTTTTAATTTAGGTTGTCAAACTCATTTTATTTTAGGATCCATATGTTGTAATCCTTTGTACTACTTGCAAAATTGTTCCAGAACATTCTAAAACGGTTATTTCAATGAACCATAATTGTATAACGCTATTATCTAATGAACAACATTCAAGGGAGCACAACAGTGCAAGTTACATTGAACCTTATACACAAAACATTTAGTCTCTCATTTGGACTCCGTTTAACCTTTAATTTTTTTTTTTGCATTAAATGCTGCTTTTCCACAACTTGATTTTTCTCTCTGTGTGACACTGTGTACGTTTAGTGGTTGCCTTCTGGACCCCTACCAGTACTTTTTTCACATTTGGATGAGGTTCTAAAATGAGCTTGTGAAGTCATAATTTATTTATTTTTATTGAGAACAGGGTGCTATACGACACACTGATTGGTCAATTGCTAAGCTCAACAAATGCCCTGAAAAAAAAAACTTAGCAAAGTTGAGTGTTCTCATGTTTTTCAACAATTCTTCATCTTCCTGCCATCATCTCTATTTTAAACAAACCGTTTTGTTTGAGCCTTAGAAGCTGCCACATATAGAGCTTATAGAACAACCCTCCTTCAACGACCTTCATTGTTCCGTGTGGTGTGCAATCAGCTTTTTACTTTTCCACTGCATACAATATTCATCATGCAGAACTAGATTGGCATAGATGAGGGATGATTCTAAAACAGACCAACTCAGAACTGAGACTGGAATACTCTGAACAAACAAAAAAGCAAACCCAAAATGAGCTATGCAGAGACAGCGCACTACTAAAGTCTTTTTTTTTTCGATTCTAAACACTTGACAAAAACACATTAAGCACTACACTTCAATTCAACTAATCTTTGTCAGTTGATTCAGATGCAAATTTGAATGCGAAAGATGCAAAGTCACTTTGTAAAATAATCTTATATGTTGAACAGAGCTCCAGGTCATACTGTTGGCAGCACTGTTATAAACACTAACATCAATGGTTTCCATAGAGACAGTAATAACACATCCAATTAAAAAATACACAGAGAACAATGAATAAAGGATGCACTGCTTGTATTATATCTCTTGTTGATCTATTTTAATGTGCGAGTCTGTCTTTCTATCAAAAAAAGAATTGCGTCTATGCATTGGGAGATTAGATGTCTCATAAAATCATAGAAAGAGGTGATAAAGAAAAATCACTTTAATTCGCTTAATGTAAGACACCTGGTTAATAATTAATTCTGCTTTATGTGTTAACAAGAACAAAAAGACAGAATAGCATGTCCATCTTAACCTGCAGTGACAGCTACTGTTCTTGTCAGATCTATTGTATTGTTTGTGTTCACTCAGACATCTTGGAAATGTTCCCAAAGAGTTACTCACAGTACAACTGCTAACATTTTTCATGGGGTGTAAAAAAAGCCTTCTTAAAGACAAGTTTTACTTTTACTCTAACTTTTAGGAAGAATAAATAACCATTCTAAGCTGGAAACAACAAACTGTCTACAAACATCCTATTAACATTCTAGTTTGCTTTCAGGGAATGTTATAATCTTTGTTTCATTTTTGTTTTAATATGTGTTATTAATTTGTATTGCCATCCAATAAACTGTTGTATATTTGCATTCATGATTAGTCTGTGTTTTAACATTTAGGTTAGGCTTTGGTCCAAGTGTTGACATCAACTGTTTTCAATTCACTTCTTGTTGGTGGAAGGAAAAGCCTTCCTAATTGGGTCTGCCCTAAAATTTGCAAACAAACAAATTTGCCATGCATAAAAGGAGCCTCTTCGTTCTTCTCCGGAGTCTTCTTGGGGCAGACACTCATGGTTTCTTTGTGATGCTAATAAATGTGAAAGTTGGATCTAGTTTGCTTCTTGCTTAGTGTCAATCTGTGTTGGAATGTGTGGTTGTGCTGTTCGTATTTGAATTCATTTTCTCTGCGTTTCTGAGCCTCTTCGCATTTGGTTTATGCTCAAAGTTCATCTTTAAGTATTCTTATTCTGTTTAGTGTTATTGTAATAGGATGGATAGTTGACCGATGTTATTTAGGGGGTTCTAGGGGAAATGACACCTGTCTTTTTTTTTCCAGTGTAGTCGGGTAAGTTAGATTTAGTTTTACTTACTTAGGTCAAATAGCGTTAAAACTGAGTTTTGTTTTGTGCTGCATTTGTCCTGCTCTGATTACTACCCAATTTTCTGTTGGAAAGTTTTAAGATAAAGAAATGTATTTATTTTTAAATATATACTTTTGATCCCCATGCTGGAATAACAGAGACAGAGGTGCTTTAACAAACAAAGTCAAAGTGGAGGAAAATTTGGCCAATTTAAACTTCAATGCTTTGTGATGTGAGTCATTTTGAGTCTATTGATGCTTGAAGGAGACTCTTGAAAGACAATGTGTGTTGTGTTACTAGTTTCACGCCTTTCTGCCGTGGAGTGGACTGAGGAAACGCAAAAAATGGATTTGTTTCATCAAGCGGCTTTCATTCTGTCAGCATGGCTGGAAATCTTTTTACTTGAATCCTGTCAAGTCGTGCATGTCTAGAAGAACATGTAAGGCAAAAAGCTTCAGGAGAAAGCTAGAATAGAAATGTGTTTGCATATGTGCAAAGCTCTCAAAGAAAAATGGGGAGAGACAGAGTGTGAAATTAAAATGGCAAGGATTGGTTAAAGGTTGGCTTTACCTCGGTTTGGAATCCCTCTACTAAAATAGCCACCAAGAGGTTAAACAAGACATAATTCCCAAAGGTCATGAGGGCGATGAAATAGAGAGCAGCCACAGGAGAGGTGGAGGCCATTCCGTTGTACAGCACTTTATTCCAGTCCTCTTGAGTTAAGATCTGATGAGCATCAACACATTTAAGTGAAGTCAGAGAAACTGTTCAATTCATCAGATTTTACATTTTATAATTTGAAATTATAAAACGGAAAAGTACACATATTTAGTTCAATTTTAGTCAGCAATTAAAGGGCAATACTATCAAATAACTACAATATCATTGTTATATAAGGTTTAATATAAATGTTAATATCATTGTTAATTAAACTTTAGATATAAAACAAAAAAACTGTGATTAAATGATCAAAAGTTAAACAAAAGTGGAAATCTTGCCTGAAATACTGTTACAATAGCCCAGAGTAAAGAATCAAAGTTCT
Source organism: Danionella dracula (assembly GCA_900490495.1). Lineage (NCBI taxonomy): Eukaryota > Metazoa > Chordata > Actinopteri > Cypriniformes > Danionidae > Danionella > Danionella dracula. Next base: position 3,690,301 of record UELW01000489.1, read on the forward strand.
TTCGGTCAGGAAGTGTGTCTCCATCCCTCTCAGATCCAAATTTACACCCAAACAAGTGCATACCAAGAATACTGAAAAAATTTTTGATAAAACACTTGAAAATCCATGGTTCAACTATCAAGCACATCAATTTTGCATCTGGTCTCTCATCTTGCCTGAAAATGAATATGAAAAGCATCAGAAGCATGCAGAAGGTGGCAACATTGTCCATGGTCTTCATCAGGACGACTAGCTGCCTCTGCAGAGCAGGCATGAAGCGGACCAGCTTCAACACCCGCATCAGCCTGAAGGTCCTGAGCACAGATAAACCTCCACCCTGCTGGCCAACGATCTCCCAAACACTGCAAACACAAACAAAAACACTCCTGGATTCTGGCCAAATGTGCAACAAGGGAGTAGAAAGATTGATTAACGTGGATTACTACATTCAAAAACTGATTCCAAAAATTCTGAAGCCTTTTCCGCAACAAAAAGTACAAGTTGATTAATATAACAGAAAGCCAATGTTCAGATTTTTATCAGAGAATGGTTTTACACATTACTATTGTATGAGGGTGTGTGTTTTGTGAACATCTTTGCTGGACTTATAGCTATTAGAAGGGTTCTGAACTGGTTCAGAGAATGAAAAGAAAGACCGTAAACAAACAACATTTTCAAAAGAACAAAAACTAAAATTAAACTGTTAAAATTTGAACTGCTTCAAAGCAAACATATTTATGAAATGACCCCTAACTAGTTAAACACCTTATCTTGCCATTCTTTTTACTAAAAGTATGTTAAGCTAAACATGAACTGGAACATATGACGCTAACGTAAATATTTCAAAATTCTGTTTTCCAGTTCTACATGTTGTCTATTGGATTTTGCTATCCGGTGATATTTGCCTACCGCACATGTTCAGACAATCATTGTTTTAATTAACACAATTATTATTTTCACACCATAAATATTTGTGTTGTAATGTTTTTATGGCGGACATGCCCAGTTTTAGCAGTAGCCTACCTTAGTCTGAGGAAAAGGTAGTCTGGCCTGACCAAAAGTATGTCAACAATAACATATTCTACTTTAAATAAAAGTTAAATGTAACCCTTTTTTAATATTATCTTAAAGACCTATAGAACATATTTTGCTTGCATTTTGCAGTTGGGATTTAAATGTAAATCGAAGATACAATCAAATTTCAAATGATTTAGTCGACTTTCAACTCAATTTTAGATGCTAAATTAAACTATTTGTAACATATCATTTGCTTGATTTAACTAAAAGCAAGCAGATGTTTTCAGCTTCTCTAAAACACACATCCATTCTATGAGCAGATGTGCTTGAGTGTCCCACGTTGATCCTTCATTCCCATCAAAGCTATCAAAACAAATGGTATGCTTGTTTAGATGCATTTGTGCTAATTTCTATCAATTGCGAATAAATGGAAGCACGATGGCAGTGATAGACATCCGCATGGACAGCCAACAGATGCCCCATCAGTCAGTAATGGTGGCAGTCAGCCTCCCTGTCGCTCCTGTGAAATAGCATACTACCATTGTACACTTCAAGACGAAGATGAACACGCCAAACTGTGGAAAACACACCAGAATCAGCTCATTGTGTGAAGTAACTTTAAATACAATACCTGATTATGACAATAATCCCATCAAATATGTTGTAGGGGTTCTTGATGTACCCAAAAGGACCATAAACCAGTAGTTTCAGCAGCATCTCCAAAACAAACAAACTGGTGAAGACAATATTGCTTATTTCCAGAGCATTTGTCAATTCATCGGGCTGAAAAAGAGAAACACAACGAGAGGAAATCAAACACTACTATAGGAAATAGCAGAGAGCCACAACACGGTTGTTTCAAAACAGTTTACCACCTCGAAATGTAGAAAGGAAGTGGAAGAGAGAGCAGAAATGTAAATACACGTAAAAACATGGTGATTGAATTAATCTGACTTTCATTTGTATTTATTACTTCATGCTGAAAAGTTGAACTGAAGAAGAGACATGTGGCCTAGATCATATTTTGCTTCAAATTTTCGATTGTAAAACTGACTCTGGGCAAGAGACCCAACACGCATAACACATTCTTGAAACATCACAGCTAGCTGGGTTTAATGAACAGCACCAGAAAGTGAAGAAAGCGAAACACAACATCCCTGAGCACGCAACTCAGAAAACCAATGGTGATTCCAGGAGGCATTTAGACAGCTTGCTGAACTACAAATGATGACAGAAACGATGTAATTGTTTTACCAAGATCATCGATTCTCTAGAGTAATGACTAAAAGCATAATTACACACAGGGTATGAAATGAAAAACAACATCTGTATTAGCTAACAGAATTAAATGTAGTCTAATCAGATTGAGAAGTGGTCCGCGGAGCACAATGATTAAGTGTAGGGCTATTTGTGGTCGTCGATGTGTTTCACAGAGGTAAGGAATGAAGCCAAGAGGTTTTTAAGTTGTTTCTGGAACCAAGAAGCCAGGGGTTGGGCATTGTCTACCCAGCAGGAGCGTTTGCTCTTGGCCTTCTCATAGCGTGCAGCCTTCAGAGTTCAAACCAGGACTGCTTGTGGGAACAACACATACGAAACCTCTGCAGGGGTGTTTTTCTGGTTAAGTAAAAAAAAATGCTCAACAAACATTCTTTAATCCTATTTTGAAGTAACGGTATCTTGTACAGTAAAATAGCTATGGATACTCCATTTAAAGGGGTCAAATACTCTATACTCTAAGCTATAGAAGCTCTTTATCTGGGAGCTCAGACGAGCTTGAACTTTGGACCCTCTTCAGGTGAAATGTACTCAAAATAAACTCTCTAAACACCGCTTTCTACTATCAGAGGCTGCTCATTGCTCATCCAGCATATAGTTAACAAAAAAAAAACTGCATTGTTTTATCTGTTATCACTGCTCATTCTAGCTTAGGAAGCACTATTGGGATGGGCATGTTAGCTCAGATCATTGACAGTAAATGTTTGTTTAATGACCATCAAACAAAACAAAAAAAACACACAGTTGAATAATCAAGTACATCACAAATACTTATATAGGTATGTGGTGTTATTTTAACTCACAAAAAGGTCATTATAATAAAAAATATATATGAATTTATACATTAAATAATTTTTATTAAATATTTATTTACTTTATTTAATCACTTAAATTCACCGAAATGCCATCCAAGTGCTTTTGTCACTTGTTTTTGAATAGGCTGAACCTAGACAGACTACAAAATAAGTTGGCAAAGAAGAAGTAGATTTACATCAGATATATGAATCCTGCAATTGATATTTAAAGTAAAATAAACATATATTATTTCAAATGTAGATATTGTTTTAAAAGGAATCAACTGTCCAGTTCAGAATTTTATTCATTTTCATACAGGCTCCTTGGCCCTTACCTTTTTGGTAAACGATATTTAGTTTTTGTTCTTTATGTGTTTTTGTGTAAAAAGTGTTGAAATTGTATAACTGCTGAAGTTGTAAATAATTAAATTAGCATAAAAATAGATAAAGTCGGCAGACATACTGGAAATCAAAAACTACGGCAGTCATTATTATTATTACATTTAACTATAGTACACACAAATACAACTGTCTTGAGCTGAAAGAAGATAAAGAACTTTGATTGGGGTTTAAATAGCACTCCAGTAAATGGGAGACAAAAAGGCAAGGAAAAAAACCTTGGCAATGATCACAGCTTTCTTGGCTACTCTCTGAGAATGAGATATGCTTATGCTCATTAGCAACAATGACGAGCACATGCTTTTTATACAGTTCAACAGAAATGCGATACAATCACACCATGTGGACAACCAACATAATCTCCAACAAATAAGTATGACAAAATAAAATAAAATGACTCAACCTCAAATCTAAAAGAAACATTTTAGAGGTAAATAAGCAGTGCAAGAATGTTTTAAGACTCCAACATACATTGCAAGATAATCAAGGTAATCACCTCATCAAAAACATTTAACTATAGATCATGTTCCTATTTAGTTAAATATCGGCAGGCCCTCCTGCACAAATTATTCTTTAATCCGAGAAATTCCTTTATTTACTAGCAATTATTACTAGGCATGGCTGTCATTACAAAGACTGTGTGAAGTCCTAGGGCAAGAACTGAAACAAAACAGCCATCTCTCGCTTCTCATTAACTTTCATTGCCACTGTAACAATAACCATTATGGCCCGATAGCACATTAAGAAACAGAAAGGAAGCCTTAAAAGTATTAGTGTGGGAGAAAGAGTGTAAAAGACCCATAAGAGGTAGATTCCCCACAGAAAATCGTGTTGCATGGGGCAATGGGTTAATAAGAGGCATGAAATTGAGTGAACTTCCTTTATATGCCATGCTAATAAAAAAGTAAAGGCAATTTATTTTATTTATTTTAACTCAAAGGTAGCATGCTGTTCATTCTCACACATGCACACACGCAGATAATTCAGATACTGCACAGCGTATCAGACTTATGGGATGCTTGAAGGCGATGTACTCTTGGATCCAATGTTGACTTTTGAATGCATAAATCACTCTAAGACAAATACCTGGTCCTGTGCTATGAAATCCTCCAGTTATTTCAGAAACCACGGTTAAAGTCTGTTTTATTTTATAAGGTTTATAACTTGTAAAAGTTTTGACAATTTTGTTAAAATGATACAAAGCTATCAAAAGAAAAACTGTCACAATTATTAATAACACCAACATTTCATGAGACTTAATTTAAATAAGTGTAGTTTTCAAATAGACAGATGACATATGAACATGTAAATTAATAAAGCTATTTTGTTAAATGTTTAAAAGGAAAAAAAAATTACTTTACTACTCACAACTTGAAATTCCCCTAAATGTAGTTTGTTTATTTTACACCCTAGTAAAATTGGAGGAGAGAAAGAGATTGATTGAGAGTCTTTGGATTTCATACACATAACTACAAAGAAAAAAAAAACAGAATTCTGACTAAAAGAACAAAATGATGTTTTAAACTAAGCTTGCACCATTTCAATTCTAAGAATGACATAAAAAGCCAAAAACTGTTGCACTCAAACACTTTGTCTTCATTCTAAAGTGGGGTTATAAGAAATACGAGAGTTTGGTGATGCACGTAGAGTAACTAATAAAAATACATGAAAAAAAACTTTAAAACAAAGTAAGCTTCAAGAATGTGAAATAGGACCATATGCAAAAAGCCAGATTGGAAGTTTTATGAGGATCAAAAAGCCCATGTGACCTTGTGCATCCAAAATTCTTGCTCTATCTCAGAATGCAATTCTCCAGATGGATAGCTGTGTAAAGACGCTGTTCGGTGCCAGAATTCTCCAGGACTTTACAGGGAACAAATGTTAGGAGAGACAAAAGAAGCCTTGAAGGGAGGGGAATGCAAATCCAAGTCTGAGCAAGCTTCTTGAGACAAAAACACAGTGCACTGAATTTGGTTAAAGGTCACTCTTAATTAACCTATTAAAACTCTGGCATTTCCACACCTAATTCTAAGAAACATTTGCCAACAAATTGTACAAACATGATTTTTACCCATAATTTAGTGATAGTTTCCAATTTGGTCTAAACCTGTACAATATAAGGAACAATATAGAGGTAAAAGAAATCACAAGTTCATTTAATTTTTTGCAGTCACAGCCTTTGTGCTTAGATCCTGAATGGTCAGAAAGCCTGCCTGCTGTTTAACAAGCCACCTAAGGTCCATGTTTTTGAAGCATGACTATTATACTAATCTGGCTTTCGACTGAATTGAGCCAGTTTAGCCAGGTTTGCAATTCAACCTTGCAAAACATAATATATATTCAAGGTATTAAAATGCCAAAGATTAAGAAAGGACATGCTCTTCCAAAGTATGATACCGTGCTAAGTTGGAAAAACAACTGTGCTAAGATATGCACATATGCACATATTTTAAATGAACAAACTCCAGTGATTGCTCAAATCTTAAGACTTGAGATCTAAACTATTAGGCTACGTTCAGACATTCAGTCTAAAGTGACCCAAATCTGACTTATTTTGCCCATATGTGACCTGTATTCTAATTTTTCAGGACAGTCTGAAGCTTAATTATAACTAAATTTGGATTTTTTTTTTTTCAAATCCGACCTAGATCATTTTCACATGTGGTCCTGAATCCAATACATAGCCTGTGGATGCGTTCCAAATTGGATTCATACGCAGGACAGATACATGTCGCATATTGTGTGTAATGGGAAAGAGCACAAAAAAATAAATTTCGTTAAAAAAAAATTAGCATTAAGAGCTGCAGTCAGAACGTAGCCTTACATTGACGTTATTGCTAAAATTAGAATTAATTATCATAATCAGAGGTACAGAGTATAAATGCTGTTTACTTGACAAACTTATCTTCATTCAAAGAGGACATGTCTCATTAAACACAGGAGACCCTCCTGATTCACGTCAAAGCCTTGAAATATAACTTCAATCACAAGCTAGGAGAACTGTTGCAAACAGTCATGCACTGTGGCGTGCTCCCTTCAAAGGATCTGAAAGACAGCGAAGCATGCGAGCACACCATGTAAACATTCTGGAATTAATTTCACATGTGTTCTCGCTGCTCTTTCAGTGCAGTTCAATCCACAGACTCGAGCTCTCGCTCTAGTATGGTGAGTTACACCCTTATCCACATCTTTAACAATGTGCATACAGAAATTCAACTTATTTATACTTTTCATCCTACTTAAAAAACTAGCCTGATTGTGCACATTCACCTGTTCACTCTTACTTATGAATAGCCAAGTATCGCAACCGTGAGTGGCGAGCAATAGGAGACGAACACTAGGTGAGCTGTCCGAGTGAGTAATACACTAAGTGTGGCGAGGGGTGGAAGGTGGGATAGCTTGCACGAACTTGATGTTGATCAGGTGTTTGCAGCTTAAATACACTGGGTAAGTAAAGAGTAGGAGGGATCATATGATTAGTCGGTCAATTATCAGCCGAACCTCCTCCCAGACTTGTATTAACCTCATTGCATATATAAAATAAACTTAAATTAAAGTATAAAACCAAAATAAAATCAGCAATGAGTACTAACCTGTTCATGGTACTCAATGCCCATGCTGAGTGTGTTAATCAGAATGGCAATCATTATTCCTCGTCCAAAATACTTGCTGTCGACAATCTTCCGAAAAGTATTGCACACCAGCCTCCAGAACTGGACCACTTTTGCTGCCCTGGCTCCTAGTGTGAACTTCTTCTTGTTAGGATCCCTGTTATCTCGATAGTGGGAGTCCTGAGTGAACTCATACACACCCTCGCTATCAGACTCAGCAGTCTCATTGCCTTCCATCCCCTCAAAATCATTGCCCGTTAATTTGGCACAATATGGACAAGACTCAGGATCAAAGGTCAAAGCGGTATCGATGTTTGTCCTGCTGCAGTTCTCAAGCGCATCCTTGGAGATGATCTTGCCTGAAGTTTCTAAGAAAATCAAACATATAAAATGTAAAGTTACACATATTGCAATGGAATTACCCAAACAAACCAATGAAAATAAAAATATAAAACGATACAAAGGTAACAAAATAAATGTTTAAAAGCTAAAATGAAGCAAAACTCAATCAAAAAGTATACACTTGTTCACACTTTGAAGTGAAACACGTAAAGAAACATTCTAATAAAATGTATTCACCAGTAGGACCTTGTGTCTCTGACAGGCACTGTGAGATGTTGATGGGGCGTGGGGGAATGTTTAGGTTGGTAACGGTGCAAGTAGGGTAACTGCTTCCTCCTAAATCCAAGATTCTCTGTCTAAGCTGCTCTAATGCCAGCGATGTTTGTAATGTGGGATAGTTCTTGTGCACTGGAGCTGCAAATGGCACGGAGTTCCTTTTATACGTTTGAAGAACAGTTGGAGTAGGTGAAGGGCCCCAGTGTAGAGGTTCAAGGTAACCTGAGGTCTGATACAAACTGTGAACTGATTCAGAACCGCTAGCGCCCAACCTTCCACAAAAGAGGCTCTGCTGAGTAATGGCAGGAAGCATGAGGCGGCCAGAGTTGGTGCTGTTGCCACTCTGAGAAGCAGTTTCCACCTCTCTGCCACACTCAGTCCGAACATTTCCATTTCCGAGATGGTAGTGATGTGGTGTAGGTGATGGTGATGCATGATGTGACGGATAGAGCCTTGACGCTGCTTCTGACGTCGCCTTTTTGTTGGTGGAGGTTCAAGAGGTGGAGAAGCACAGACCCTTAAGCCTGCCCGCCGCCCAGCAACCCGAATGAAATGTCCTATTTGCCTGGTGCCTTTGCGGATGACATGGACAAGGTACTTGAGGAGCTCATCATAGCAACTTCCTGGCTCCGAGAAGCTGTTGAGTGTGCTGGCATTCGACCTGAAGCGCACTCTCTGCTCCTTCATCAGCTGACTTTCCCGTTGCTTGGTCTCAGAGAACTGTGTCGCTATGACAACTAGACAGAGGTTGATCATAAAGAATGAGCCCACCTGAAAAACAGCAAAGAGTGAAATAGTGATAGGTTGTACTGTTCATGGACAACATTAAAAGTTGAAAAGGAAACTTAAAAAAAGATGGTGGTGAATTTGCAACTGTAAAAATTAAGTTCAAATAATGTCACTACAAAAGAAAATAGATGTTTCAAACATCAAATTTTAATCCATCTACTCCCCATCATTTAACCCCAAAACTGGTAGTCGTTACTCTTTAAACAAAAATCTTCCAAGAATAAAAACTCATTATCTACCGTTCTTATTATTATTTAAAGATTAGAAGTCATTTAGTTTTATGCTGTCACTAAATTGTAAACGACTTTAAGAAAGAATTAATAAATGCCTTGTGTGTAAGCAACTGGTCCAAAATAATGTGGATATTAAAGCATGAAACTGTTTGTGTAAAAGCAAAATTATGAAAAAAAAAAAAAAAAAAAAGGACAAACCTCAAAAAAATATTGGTTTTTTTTAATTAATCTTACTGGTTAAAGCTACTGAAAAAAACAGAGTTTTTCAATCAAGCAGAAAACATTCTAGATTTAAACATATTACAAACTATGACAACACAACAATTGGCAAATTCATAAATAATACATCTTATATTTTCCAATTAATGTCATAAAATGGATCAACCTTCAGTAATAACCTTCAATAATTTATGTATGTCCAGCTCACTTCACAGCTACTTACTATTATCAAGAGGATGAAGTATATGAAATTGTAGAAGGAGTGAGAATCCATAACAAAGTACATGATGTCCACCCAGCCCTCCAAAGTAATAACCTAGAAGAAAACAAAAAAAAATCAACAAATCTCAGTGTTTATTGGGTAGTTTTCTAAAACTACAGTTAAAAAAGTAGCATAAACATGAAATTATAAGGGTCCAATTTTATAACCGTGATATGTAAATTAAAAGCATAAGAACTGTTTGATTACATGCTCCTTTGATTGGTTTGGGTTGTACAAACAAGCATGCCTTATTAGGTCGACAGAATAAACATCTTATGCTCCGGGAGAAAAACCCACCCAGCATGCACTATTCATTCCCCTTTGATTAATCTGTCACAAATCAGAGAAAAATTGTGAAAAGCAGATCCAAAAAGAACGAAAAAAAAAAAACCTGCTAGCTAGCTATTTACAGATTATTTGGAGTCGCTGCAGGATGTCTGCAGTGTTTGATAGTTAATTCGTTTTCACAAAATAAAAATTAAATGGTTGAACACAGATACAGCCGTTTGCAGACGGAAGATTAAGTCACTGTTCCATTCAACCATTCAGTAAATGATAGTATATATAAAACTAATACACAGTATCTCTATTTGCAGTGTTGTACACATAAAAAAAATATCTGCCATTAAAATATGTGAACAAGCACTGGCATTTGTGAAAAAATTAGAACCTTGTGCCAGTTTTATGCCAGCCACATGATATAAAGGGTAAACGTTTCTGATTCCTGTATTTGTCTGCAAAGCAAACTAAACTAAAACAAATACTTCTTTACATGCAAACAGAAACAAATTACAAGGACAATCATGGAATATAGCCCAGTACATGTTTCATAATGAAAAATTATGATTATCTTGCACTGGTGTATTAGATTTGGAGTGTTTGCAGTGTTTTATTTTTTTAATGCAGCAGTACCTTGCTATATCATGGTTCACTTTTTTTTGGTAGCTTTTTTTTAATAGCACACAGGGTTCCAATTGGTACCCGCTGCAGAGACAAATGGAAATAGCCTGGAGCTCTTGCTTGAAGGTCAACTGATATGGGTGTCTTGGCAAAGGCTGAATTAGTTGGGATTAGGAAAATATTACACTGTCTTCTATACGGTATAGAATGTGTTCAGCTTGCCAAGTCTCCATAAATAATAATTTCCAGTGTGTGACTGAATTTCAGTGTATAAGCAAAAATTCCGGGTAGGGGTCACTCCAGATCTGGCTAACTAGTCACTTTTGCGTTCATAATAATGGGTTTTTACAATCTTAAAACATAAAAAAAAGGAAATATTGTAATTGATTTTGTTTATCACATGTTATTTTTAGAACGTAAATCTGGCTATACAGGAGGAAGCACTGTACAGGAAATTCTAGAGAAAATGTGGGATACACATTATTTCACATAAATCTGGGAACATTGTTATTTTGAAAATTACTACCAATTGGTTCAATTATACAACACACTAAACAAAACAGGTGAAAAAGTGTAGGCACTTTTTTTCATCCACACCTGATATCCTAAAGGCTTCACATCTGAATGCATTATGTTTATAATATTATGGTTCTAAGAAATCACAAACCGTGTTTATCTCCAACTCAGCCACTAACTTACTTTTACTTTGTATTTTATAATAAAAAAATTGTTTTCCAATATGTATTCGTAAGGCCTATTTGTGTTGTTCTTGCTGAAATGCGGTCCAGTAGTAACCAAAATGAGTTCATAAAAACAAGTCAATATTACCACTTATTGGTAATAGCATCGATCACTTCTCTGTGTCAGCAACAGTTAATAAAAACTGAGTATATAGCGTGAGTGTCACATTAAAGTGTGTATCTTTAGATGAGAGCATTTAAGGTAAATAAGAAATTATCCTGGATTGTAGTGGGGATATTTCATGCATGTATGGGTGTTCTGAAGGGTTTGTATGAGTGAGATTTCTGGGGGGCCATATCTATATAAAGGGAGCCGCTTTTGTTAAGAGTAATGGTGACAACACCTCTGTGGATGAAGACTCTCCATACCGGTGAGACTGATCTAGTTTTTCCTGGCTTGATATTTCCCACTGTGATCACATGTTTTTTTTATATATATATAAATGGACTGATTTTATGAGACTCTGTGGGGAGTGGGTTTAGATGTGATTTGGGACACTTTTTAGGGGCCGTGGGATTTTGTATATTGTGAAGGGGAGCGAGAAAACTGTGGTGACCCAATACAAGCCCTGTGCCGCAAGCATTTATTCCTTGTGTGTTTTTTATTATATAATTCCAGGTTTCCTCCGAATACTTGTAATACTTCTGGTATCATCCAGAGCGACCCTTTAGTGAAAAAAATATTATGTCAGTTATATGAATCTATCTGAATCTTACATGATGCCTACTCAAACTTTTACCAAGTTAAATGCATTTTTAAGGAAAAAATCTACAATTTTAATTGATTGTAGATTGTGATAATTACAATAATTTAAATTGACCTAATTTTTATTGACCTAATAATTTGAATTGAAAGTAATTGAGAGCCATTTAGAAAAAGTATTTCCGAAAAACAGTAAGAAATCTAACATTAACTACATTACCACTTTTGTTTTAACAATCAAAATATCATCAATGACAGAAGACAAAGTTCATACCTGGAAGATGGCAATCCAAGCATAACCAATGTTATCAAAATTTATAGCCCCCTTGAAGGGGTTGGCCTGTCCAGCAGAGCAGTTGGTGTAGTATTTGTTCCAGTTGACGCAGGTGGTATTGTCTGTGCTGTTGTAAGCTGCCATGTCCAGCTGGCACTGCCGGCCCTCTTCATGCAAGGTGGGAAGAGAGGAGCACAGTCGCATGCCATTCTCTCGTGGTTGTGAACAGATGAATGGGTTTTCATCATCGTTTTCTGTGTGGTAGTATTTGTACAGCTCTTTACCAACAGGCCTTCAAAAAAAACACAAATCATAGTAAAAAAAACATTTCCTAAATGCAAATAAAAACCAGAATTAGGTTAATTTAATTAACTGAAATAAAGCATTAACCCAAGTGAAAAGACTTTTCTGAAACTACTTTATAATGTTTCCTTATTACAGTGTTAAAACCACTCTTAGTATGATAAACTAAATTGATTTGGCACATGAACACCCTTCAAGCTGTATTGTTACTGCAACTTTTGTTCAAATCTTCAAATGTAATGTAGCTCATAACAAGGACACATGAATTCATTGTCTGTGGTCTGTGTAAGTAAAACTTACACAGGTCTGATATCACTGTGCTATGAGCATTCAATCAACCAATGAAGATCTCTGCACTCTGCTCAGCCTCAGTTTTTCCTAGGGCTGGGCAAACTGCCATTTAAGCACCAGTCAGACTGCAGCAAGATCAGCACTAACTATCTCCAGACGAAAAGCGATTGAACAAGGCCTAGCTTTAATGGCATTGGAACCGACACTGGATAATTGGGCCGTCTGTCAACACAAATTCACCTCAGAGAGAAAGTGCCACGTTAAGTTAGCTATGCTAGCACCTTCAGTTACTCAACGAAACAAATCCTAGTCTTCCAGAGAACCAAATATGCATTTCATAGAAGCAATCTAAGAGTGTAAAACAAAGCCAGGGATCTCATTCTTCTTGATTATGTTAACAAGCTGGCATGGTGACATTAGCGGATTAATTCAAAACTAAAAATGAAAAAAAATAAAATAAATTCTCATTAAGTATAATCTCAAATTCATCATACTCACAGGGAGAAGTTTTCAGGGAGGAAGCAGCGGTTGCGGAGGAGCCCCGCCCAAAGCTGAACTCCTACAATCCCAAAAATGAAGAAAACAAAAAAGCAAAGAAGCAGCACATTGCCCAGCATGGGCAAAGTGTCGAGTAGAAGCGTCACAAGGATTCTCATACCTGCAATACAAGAAAAGATCATAAAGTCAACAAAGTCTCTCAAATGTGACTTTTGGTCTGTACAATTGGTCTGCAAAATGTTTTATCTAGGCTCTTAATGAACTGTATCAATGCAGAATCGATGCTCTGTTTTCCAGACTCTTTTGTTCTGAAATTTCCAGTTTATCTGCCCAGTGTCAAATGACAATTCCAGCTGACTGGAGTGTAAATAATGAAAATCATTCGCTGTTCTGGCTTTGGCAGGTAATTTGGGAAGCCGTGTGCTCAACAGACACTTTCCGCCATTCTGTGGGTGATAACTGTAGCTGTGACAGTTAGGGAGAGTAGATCAAATAAGGTTATTAGCAGAAAATAATGACAATGGGGAGGGAGTGGGTCTGACTTACGGTCCTGCAACCTCCAGCTTCTATATTTCTAAAACCTGCCTTCATTGTGAAAGTCAATAACTATAAAAATAAATTAATAAAAAAGAAAGAAACATGGACAAACCTATGTACGAAACAGCCTACTACAGTCGTGGCGAGCAGGATTTGTCCACCACCATGACAGGCAGGCAGAGACTTCACAGGCGCAGAAGTGATTTACAGGAAACAAGGAAAGTGAAAAAATATCTATCTATATAAAATATCTAGTCTACTGTAGATATCCATGGGAAAAAATCAAAATCATTATTTAAAAAAAATATGAAAAGAATGAGCGTCCTCTCTTATTCACTTAATGTTAGGAGGCGGAGTTTTAAAATATCATGCTGCAGCTTTACTGAGTGTTGGATCAATGTGAAATCAATTGATCAAAATCAAAAGCAGCAGGTCAGGTGAGGCACACCCGGTGAAAGTCTGTTGACAAAGAATCAATCAAATAACTTTGGGAGGAGATGGTCACTTCAGTAGCAGTCTCACAAGAGCTGGCTCCATTTAGGCTAATGAAGAATCCAGTGTATATGACATTGACAAGCCAATCATTCGTTGATGTTTTATCAAGTAAACCCATCCACCACCCCCTTCGTCACACTTTGGAGGCCATTCTGATTTGCTTTCTAAGACAGCTTGCCAGCAGACTTAATAATGGTAGCCAATTATACTTGCAATGCTTAAATTATTTCATGTATGAGAGCACTCTTGAATGGAAACATGGCCTTTGAGGATTTTATGCTTGGAAAATTAGGAAACAATCATTATTTTTACAGCGTGAATCTATTATGAAATTGTTACTTCAGATTTTGAGGTCTCAGCAACACTTTCTTGTAATTAAGACATGTTCCGTGCAGATAATTTGTGCTGAGCTTCATGCAAAGAAAATTTCTATCATTAGTGGCTCAAAGGATGTATGGGTTATTTTAGCACAGAACCGTGGCTACGATTGCCAAGAAAGAGATTAACAAGAGCAGAATCAGTGACAACAGCATAGAATCAAACACAAAGGTAGTTCCCCAGAGAGTGGAGTACATCCTAAGGAAAATAGCCTTGTGGAATTGCAGAACCTTGACCATCAAGAAGTTATAACTCAGAAAATGTAACTCAAAGTGTTTGATCATTTCTTTGACTGCCAAATTTAGCAACGTATACATATCAAAGTATTATGAAATAACTGAAACCCTATATTTGTAAATGGAACTAAGCAAACGTGGCATAAGTTTTAAAAGGTTTTAACAGAAAACCTCCTGTTACGCTAAAATCCCAAAACACCTTTTATCCTTTGGGGTAATATAAAATTCTTCCGATTATGTAATTGACGTCTTTGTTATTTAACACTGATATACAATTACCTATTACATTAACGTAGACAAATAAAGTATTATATATATATATATATATATATATATATATATATATATATATATATATATATATATATATATATATATATATATATTTTTTTTTTTTTTTTTTTTTTTTTTTTTTTTTTACTTTTACTTTTTTGTTATTTATAACAGATGAAAACAATAATTTACAAATTAAAAAAAACACAATTATAAACATTTAAAATGATTACAGAGAACACAAATGCTATCAGGGCATCAATTAGGAACACATAAAAATTATTTCTTTTATGCATAACAGCTACAGTCAATTTGACAAGAATTAGACTTTTTAAATAACTTTTATAACAAAACATCATTATTATAACATCATATAAACACATTACAGTTTAGAAAGCTTCTGTGCAAGCTTTAATAGCGATACAGCTACAATATACTATATTTACACAATACAATAATATATCAATAATATATCAAAGTTCTCGCAATAATTAGTTTCTTCCTCCCACATGTATTATAATAATTATCATTATTATACTTCACAAAGACAAGGTGCAGAAGAGAAAAGCAGAGAAGAGTAGGGACCGCGAGAACAGGGAAAAGAAAGGGGGAAAGGGGGAGAAGAGGACGAGGAAGAAGAGGACGGGAAAGAGAGAGAGAGAGAGAGAGAGAGAGAGAGAGAGAGAGAGATAGAGAGAGAGAGGAGAGAGAGGAGAGAGAAGAGAGAGAATAGACAGAGACAGAGACAGAGAAGAGAGAGATATAGAGATAGAAAAGAAATATAGAGAGATACAAGAGAGAGAGAGAATAGATATGAGATAGAGACAGTATACAGATACAGAGACTAGACATATATATATATATATATATAATATTATATATATATATATATATATAGATTAATATATATATATATATATATATATATATATATTATATTTATGTTAAACACTGAACAGGTTGATCAAGGATAAAATGAGGATTACATTGGCATTATGTGCATTATTCAATAAATAATACTCTATATGAGTGCACTTTATAGCATTGGACCACAAGCCCTCAATGAGTGTCACAGACGCCAACACTGACAAGTAGAATTGGGTATTAAATCTAGACAATTGCTTCCTGTTCACAAATTACCGTTTTCTAAGCCAGCTACTGCATGTCTTGCAAAATTGCTATTCACCAGTGCAAAGGTTTCAGTGCCTGCAGGAGGCCAAACTCAGTTATCCACTCTTCCTGAAAAGATTACTTAAGTGAGTGTATTCCCCAAGTGGAGACTCTAGATTTTGTGCAATGCAAGATCTATTATGTTAAAAAGAATGCCTCCAGGGCCACACAATGTGCTCAGTCCCCTGCGCTATGAAAAATACTCTTGGGATCTTCTGCCCTTTGGTGTCCTACACTTCCACCATACAAGCTCAATAACAAAGCACAAGGGAAAAGGCGATCATACCCACACTTTCTATTTATTTCTCGTAAGCCTCTACAGATAATAAATGAGCAGCTTATACAAAAGTTTAATTAGAATTGGTTAAGGAGACAGGAAAGGCAAACAAACACAAGGTGTATTTTACAGATTTGACCAGATGTCAGGTGTTGATGCTTCACTTTAACTAAGGAGAAGTGAAGTTTATATAACGGTCACAAAAATAATTTTGTGACTGCAGTAAAAATAAAAATATGTAAAGTTTTGTTTTCCTACACTCATGTTGTCCTATGACATCCAATGATTAAATGTATTCAAATGAGTAAAATTAAATTATCAGAAAAAATATTTTAATCAAGTGCATTTATGATCTAATTTAATGGAGTTAATAAAAGTCGGCATGTAACATCTTGTTCACTAAGATGTAATCATTTTGAAGTTGAGGAATGTTTCCAAGTTAATGATCTGATTTTACTCAAATGAAGGAAAACTGTTTGTGTTTTTCAAGCTTGGAGAGACTCAGATTGTGTAAGGTCATGATGTGTTTTCTATTTAAAGAGAATGTATTTATTTTAATAAAAGTATTATTTAAAGGTACTGTTCCTGACCGTCACGGAATGGCAGACCGGAGTGGTGGTCCCTCTTTTCAAGAAGGGGGACCGGAGGATGTGTTCCAACTACCGGGGGATCACACTCCTCAGCCTCCCGGGGAAAGTCTATGCCAGGGTACTGGAGAGGAGAGTTCGGCCGATAGTCGAACCTCGGATGCAGGAGGAACAATGCGGGTTTCGACCTGGTCGTGGAACACTGGACCAGCTCTATACCCTCTGCAGGGTCCTCGAGGGGTCATGGGAGTTCGCCCCAACCGGTCCACATGTGCTTTGTGGATTTGGAGAAGGCGTTCGACCGTGTCCCTCGTGGTGTCCTGTGGGAGGTGCTCTGGGAGTATGGGGTCCGGGGCACTCTGCTAAGGGCTGTCCGGTCCCTGTACAACCAGAGCAGGAGCTTGGTCCGCATTGCCGGCACAAAGTCAGACCTGTTCCCAGTGCGCGTTGGCCTCCGGCAGGGCTGCCCTTTATCACCAGTTCTGTTCATAGTTTTTATGGACAGAATCTCAAGGCGCAGCCGGGGGCCGGAGGGGGTCCGGTTCGGGGACCTCAGGATTTCATCGCTGCTGTTTGCGGATGATGTTGTTTATTTAATTCTTACTCCACCAATTAATTAAACAATTCACTTGTATGTATTTCTTTATAGTAATATAAATAGTTTAGGGTAATATAATGGATTTTAATGGCCTAACTGAACTGGACACAAGCTACACCCCATATGACAAAACAGAACAGAGCTTTTTTTGGGAAACTTTGCCAAATGAATAAATGACATGAAATGGGGAGAAGGTGATGTCTTTACCCTGAATCCCCAAAGAGTCAGCATGGAGCCACATTGAGTAATCTCAAAGATCAAAAATACCATAACATTTATTATCAAAAAGTTCTTAAGTAAATAATAATGGGATGAGAACCCTTGTCTGTCGTTTCTATTTAAAATTGGTATTTAAAACTATAATTGCAAGTTCTGCTCAGAAGGAATATATTTTCTCTCTTATTCACTTAACATCAGGAACATAAAAAAAAAAATCATTCTGCAGCGATCCTGAGGAGTGGATCAATTGATTCTGGATCAATGTGAAATCAAGCAGAAGGTCAGGTAAGGCACACCCGGTGAAAGTCTACAGTATGGAAATAAAATTCAAATTTCTCAATGTTGCCATAAAATGAGTTTCAATCAAACCTCAAGATAAAATACACCATAAACCTAAACACCACAAAAAATCCCAAGTGTTAACTGATTGATATGCTAGATTTAGATAGTATTTGTAAAAGGTACTTATTTTATATTTAAAATTTGACCATATAATTTTTTATTCTTATATTTTTTATCGAGTTCAGTTCAAACAAAAACAAACTTCACTAAGAATGATGACCACTGGTGTACTCAATAAAATAATAGCAGAATACAGTTGAGTAAGTAGCAGAATAAAAGAGCAAGCAGGAGAAAGCTAGGGGGATTTCCAATTAACCTCAAAGCGTCCCCAAGAGTAAAAAAGGGCAATTCTAATCCAGAAAACCAAATGTGAAAACACCCCTGACTTTCAGACACACTAATCCACCAAACGCAAGAGTGAAAGGCCACCAATACTTGGCAATCTCTCTATTACAAAGTGTTTAAGTGTCCTTTTCGAACCAGCATTTCATGCTAAAGGAGACCGATTTATTCAACACAGTAGTGCTGAGAGAGTTTTGATTTGTGAGGGAACATGTTTTCCGCACACACAGAGACGTTTGTCCAAACCCTTAATCAATCAAATGATGGGTTTGGAGGATAATGGAGCGAGATGACGTTTAGAAGACAGCTCCTCAAAGAACACAAGATAGAGGGCACAGAAGTAAGAGAGGAGGACAGAGGAGAGAAGTATGACTTATAGTTTTTACAATTGCTAAGACAGTCTTTTCAATACATTTAACAAGTTTGCTTAACTTTTAACACAATGAATCAGTTTAAACACACAATTGGCAAAACAGTTAGTTTCATTCTCAAAACCCCCCTTTGTAAACAAAACTCCAAAACTCATTTTCAAAATACACGTATTCAGTTTTCAAAACCCTAACACGTTTTCTTCCGACAGCAACATTTAGTCAATAATAACACAGAAAAAAATTGACTGAATGCATTTTATGTCAAAGCAACAAAAAAATTGTTAATTGTATCAGCTACCTAGACAGGTGTTGTGCTAATTGTGTTAAAAGTTTAGCAAAGTTGTTAAATGCATTGAAAAACTGTCGAAGCAATTGTGAAAAACTGTAATAAACATGTCTAAGATTAAATTAGTCCATCAAAATTTTAAGCCATATTTGACAAGTTTTAGAATGCAACTAAAGGAACAAAGCAATCATACAAGTTGAGAAAACAGACAATCAATTTTCACTTAATTTGAAAGTAAATCTAATTAAGAGATTGGCAAATGTTTGCAAAAATAATAAGTTGTCAAAACCAATGTATGACTTTTTTATAGAATCTAACAAATAAACCATGTTCATAAGCATTTATCTACTTAGTAGCTTTTGCACCTTTGTTTTATGAACTGTACAAGTCCACACATGTTCACAGATAATATGCATTAATTAAATAACTAGAAAAACATAGATTTAAACAAAGACTTGCTATTTTGCAACAGCCAAAAGTTTGAACACTCGCTTCGTTGATAGTTTTTTTTTTCTAACACTAGAAGCCAATAATAGTTTATGTAAAATACTCGCTATACTTATGGTGAAATGCAATTAAATTGAATGAAATACTACTTTTGATAACTTTTTGATAAAATAAGTGTTATATTCATAATAGTGGAAAGTGCATTTTCAATATTAAATCACTTTCATTTAAAACTTTAAGTCCTTTCAATTTTAATGTGAACCGCCTTCTTTCCCTGTCCCTCCATTTCTCCTTTTAACCCTCTCGTGTTCTATTTGGTGATTTGGAATTAAGAATTGAATATGAAATTTGGTGATTACTTTTTAGTTAACCTAAATGAAGTGCTTGTTTGACAAGAGTCCAATGCATTTTTGGTAAAATTGGCTCTTTTTGCCTATTTTAGTATTTGAAAGAACTTTTCACCTAAAAAACTTTATTGTTTAATAAAAAAATGTTTTTGTTTTTCAACACAATCTTAGTTGCATAACTGTATAATTATTTCATATAAGATTACATGTTCTTTCATTTCAAAGTTTAATTTGAAGGAACTAAAGATGTACCTAATTTTGGAGGTTTGTGAATATGAAACCTGCCCTCTCCGATGGGCTCTTTTATTATTGAAGCAACATTGATAGAAAACTACACTAGGCCCCATCTCAGACTAGAAGGTCCACACATGGATGTCATCACTTCCACTATCCACCATTTCACAAACCCACCATGCATGCTTGTTTTTTCTCTGCTGGTGTTTTAGACTTTCTGAACCATACCAAGACCCCACACAAATTACCCCAGCTTAAACCTCAGCTTGGCTTGTCAAAACATTCCAGCTAAATGCTACCATTGCCTAATATACATTTTACTAGACTGTACAAATAGGGACATCAAGCACAACTGTCCAGACATGGCTCCTCATGAAACAAGAGCCCAAGGGAACTGCTGGCATCTCCTCATCTCCTTGGCATAGAAGGTGATCAAACATCCTGTGTACAAAAATCTGGCCCAGGAAATAGCATCACCCTGTCTAAGCGAATAAGAGAATATGGGTGAATGTGTGAGCGTGAATCAGTCACTGTTATTCTTTCTCTCCCTCTCCTAGTGTGTGAAGTAAGAGAGAAGCCATAAAATGCACCGAAGAGGAAAATGATCTATAAATCTAGAGTCGCAAAAATGACACAAACCTCTCAGCTACATGACCAAGCTGCATTTCTCTCTTTCAAATGTTGATTAAATTACTAATTGTCTTGAGTGCTTTAATGGTGCAAGTCAACATAGAACGCGCAGAATTCAATAAACTTGATGAGAGCAAGCAATTATTATAAACCAATTAATGCTCCCATCTTCTGGATAGACACATAAATGTTTCTTAATTGAATATTAAATCAGAGCATAAAAAGACAACAAACAGGTGTTTAGATCCTAATTCACACAAGCATTTTATCACATTCTGATATGGTTTGCGTCTTCCAAACTACATTTTTATGGAGTTATAGATTTTTCGTAATCTGAATTCGAATTTTGTTGAATTGAATGATTGACAATTGTAATTTAATAAAACTGAATATTATATGCCATTAAAACAAATTTTGAATTAGAATTTTCTCATTTGAGATTCTTAGTTTAAATTTCTTAATTAAAAGTTATTTATTAAGAGTTATTTATACATGTGTTTTCAAACTTCAGATTTTTCTGCAGATATCCAGGTGATGACCCCTGACCTCCTTTCTGCATCATCTGAATATCATAATGTGAATTTTAGAATTTTAAATTTCATGTTTTGTATTTCTTCATCTTAATATGTAAAACTATATTTTTATAAACTGCATATCTGCAGTTAGGAATTTAGAAAAAAAAAATCTGAAAGTTTGAAAACATGTCTATGAATAATTTTGCCTTAAAACAATTCTGTTGTTTTGCATTTCAGTTGTTCAATATTCAAGTTAAGAAATTCACATTCAAAACATGTTTGAATGTCATATAATATTCAGGTTTATCAAGTTACAATTGAACATTACAAATTCAGATATTATGTCGGATCTGTAGCTCCATACTTTTGAGCGATTCATTGTTAAATTATTCTATCCTTTGGATTATTTAGAATTATTTAGAGTAACTTGCTGAATCACTTTGGGGCTTTCACCTCATAGCTGCTCGGTTTTGGTGGGTATATATTGTTCTGAGCACTGTAACGTAATTTCTCAATATTCACCAAATGAACAACACTACAAACTATAGTGAGGGCTTTTTAACACCTTTGAGCACATCCCATAGCCACAGATGGTGTACTCACTAGGCACTCTGTTGATGGCCCGAAGAGGTCGAAGAACTCGCACCGTTCGGACTGCCGAGAAACTGACATTCTGCAGGTTGAGAGAGTATTCCAGCATCCTGCAAGCACACAGATACAAAGGGTTGTGTAATTAAGCTAAAACCTATAGAAGCTCTAGCTTAACAGTCAGAAACGCATGAAGCAGCACAAGATGATGCTCATTATCAAGTTATACCACAGAACATTTAACCCAGAATTCAATACAAGTCATGCATTTAACACACAGATTTCAGTTTTGATGGATTTGGACATTCTTTTTTGTTCCAGAGTGAATCGGCTACTTTTCAGTCTCCCTCTCTTTCCACTTTTCACCTGCTCATGTTTTACTATAGAATCTAGTGATTAAAGATTAATCACTAGACTTAAATTAATTACTGTATTTGTTTAACTCTTCAGAGTCCAATGCCTTTTGCAACAATTGGCTATTTTTGATAAATTTTTAGTGCTGTCGATCGATTAAATAAAAAACTAATTAATCGCACCAATTGTTTTAATTATTCGTGATTAATCACAAATACAAGATTGAAACTTTTTTAAACCTACAATGTAAAATGTTAATAGTAACGTAAACTGAAGACAAAGAAACTAGTTTAATTAAAAATATGATTGTTTATTAAAAAAAAACTTTTGTTTGACTTGTAGCTCAGGTTTTGTCATGTAAACAACATACCTGCAAGAAACAGTCACTATCAAAACTAACTTTTTGCTTCTCGACTTGTTTTCTAGGATTCTTAACAGCGTGCTTAGTGAAGCCTCATTCCTTTTTTCTTTGAGAAGAAACATTAGGTCTTTAAACCTTGGAACAATTGCAGTAGCGATCTTCAGCCGTTTGAGATTAGTGTTGTCTTTGCTTTTTAGTCTGAGGTAAAATCATGTTTGAATTTAATTATAGGCTGATCGTCCTCTGTTGTCTCCATAGTTTTGCAAGTAGCAAAAGCAGAAGAAAATGTATTTTATTTACATTACATTGTTAAACACCATTTTTTATTCATTATATAATATGTGTAGTAAATAAAAATGTATCTGTTTATTGCTTTTATGTTGAATCAAATGTATTAAAATACACATGCATTTATATTAAAATTTTAGCTTTTTGTCATCTGTGCATGAACATACACTTTTTTTGTAACACTGAATGTTATAATAAACATGAAAATAAGCATTAAAATACCTATGTATTTAATTTCAAGTAAGTACAGATTGTAAGTACAGATGTACTTTCATGCCGTTTTAATCCAGAAAATATCTGGCAGCTGTTCAAATTGTGTGAACCATAGTTTTGTCTTTGCAGAAATTCCAAAACTGTATCTCCCAGTTCTAGAAAGCGCACAAGCACAGAATTTACCCTCAAAAATTATTTTTGCTCACTCAAATATGTTTTTATACATGAGAAGAACATTTCCTTCACAAAACGCACTAAGAATTGTGAAAAATTGTAAATATTAATACACATGTAATACACTCATCCGCTCCAGGCTGAGAACCCAACGATCTCGCGACATTTAGCTAGCACACTTTCAAAACTGCTTAGTGAATGGAAAGTTTGCTGACAGGTTGTTGCAGTATGTGGGCGCATATCATTCCTCACAGCGTGAGCTGTGTTTATCCACCATGCCTTCTCATCAAAAAAACTGAAACTGCATTAATTTTTTTATGTGATATACACTACTTATTTTGTTTATAAGAAAAATGTTATCTAAAAACATTCTTAAACAGACTTATATTTTTTTTCAGGACTATATTAGTTGCATAATTGTATACTTATTCTATTATCTTGACAAACTAATTGCATAACTAATGTCTTGGTCTATCTGCAAATTAAGTTTTTCTGGTATTCTTCAGAATTTCTTCCATTTTTTACAAATTTGAAACAAATATGGACACAATTTGAATATTTACACTACTCTAAAACTGGGTTAAAGTGGAAGATGAGCACTGTGGACAAAAGTTCCAGAGATGACACCTCTCACTACAAGCAAGAGCAGATGCTTTTTTTCTGTCTTGGGACAATAATAATGCAATCATTATTTCTGTTTAAATTCAAATACAAAAAGTCAATACATACATTTACTGGACAAGGATAGCATTTGGAACCATAAAGCATAAACATCTCATTGTAAAGGTAATCACTGTTATTTTTGCAATCATTCAAATGAAAGCATGACAGAAAATTGATCAGAATAAACAACTGACTGCACAGATGCTTCATTAGCCTGTTTTCTATCAGCGATCCAAGGCCATATTGTGGATCAATAGCAAGTTATCTCTATTCATCAAGCAATTAAGCTGAATTGTTTTCAATTAGGTCAAAGAGAGGTGGAAGAAAGGTTAATGCAGAGATTTGGCAAACAAATACACCCACATATGCTTGACACATGTGAACTTTGGAGCGAGGTACATGAAAGAATCCCATGTTGTGGCTGGAAATAAACAGAGTTTGTGTCTTGATGTGCCTCTGAGCTAGCAACCGTGTAATTGCAAACCTAATGACTGTTTCTGGCAGTAAAATAACTTAAGAAGAACCAAAAAGTCGACGTTTTTGGAATTACAGCCCCTATCAAGATAATACACAATGTTGATGTTGATCTGTGCATGTTAATGAGGGTTCTCACGATCATGTGATCTCACTTAAAGGCTGCGTGATTAGTGATGTTTCTCAATCCTTCAAATATGGATCGAGTGAAGTAGATGACGTGCAAAGACTGCGAGCTCCATTAGCCAAGCAGGCCAGTGAGGAAATGTGTTCTGACTTTGTTGCTCCTAAAATGTGCAGAACAGTTTAGAAGGCACTGATTGGGCTTGATGGAAACCAGCTGGCCACTGGACTCCAAAAATAACAACATTGCTAGTGACTAAGACAAAAAATGGAAGGAATTTGAATTGGGAAAACAACAATATGAAAAGTGAAGGGGGAAGATGGAAAGTGAAAGAGAGAGTAGGGATCTGAGACATCGACTGTAAGGACAAGAGAAATTAATTGACTGTAAGGACAGAATGTCTGTAAAACACAGACAGGGCATGCGTGAGGACACTTCAGAAATGTCCCCAACTGATGTGTATAAAGCTAGTGGGCGTGTGGGAATGCATTTTGGTCAACAGCCTCTCGACTCAATAAATCACGCATCCGAATCACTAATAAGGCCACTTAACAACACAATCAAAAGTCAAGGGTTCTGGCATTTATCCAGTCAGGTCCTAGATCCCTCTCTAGTTATCAGAGGAGCTGCAGGACACACCTTCCTGGAGTCTCTCAAATTTCTAACATGGCCCCATAACAAATGACTCACAATCCCAGTTGTGAGGTCATCATTGCAGAAAATGTACAATTAAGCCAAAGGTCTCAGAAGCAAAACAAGATCCATAAGAAATGAGCTTGATTCAATGTCCAGATCATCCCTGGAGATCATGTTGTGTCTTGTTTGAACAGCTCCAGAGCAGGCTATTAAAACGACATGAAACCATTTCAATTCCTGCAGTGTTGCAAATACCACCTCTTTTGGGACATACCCCATTTCAGACAGGAGTTGTTCGTTGTGATCAATGCAAGATACACAACATTTCAGATGCTGCCTCTCTCTCTCTCTCTCTCTCTCTCTGTGTGCATGTATGTTCAAAGCCGTGTTCTGGCTGTAGTTCAATCAGAGCTTGGTGTCTTCCACCACCTGGCAGGTTAATGAGGCGAGAGTCATCCGAGGTTCACTTCAGAACATTCAGCTCTCCACTGAGATGGAGAAGTAAACATATTTTGTCCTCACTTCTCGTGTGTCTGTCCCGGTTATTCCCTTCAAATAAATTAATACATGCCAAAATATACTGATCACTCAAAAATTTAAACTAATTCAGAATATTGTGGCTGCAAAATATGATTGCATTAATTAGTCTTCTTTTGTTTATGTAACAAAACAAAAATCTAGAAAATTTCTAGCAATTTCGAAAATGGCGTGCTTTAATATTTATTTATCCTTAAATAACCACTTCAACATAAGAGCATTCAAGGTTATCTGTGTTTTAACTGGAAACAATGGATTTCCCCTAGAACAGTACAGTGTAACCTTAAATTATCCTTCCTGGTTTTCAACGTTAAACTTATCTTGCATAATAAACAAAACTTCAGATTGTTAACATATTTCAATTGGATTGTTTCCTCAACTGACTGAGTGTCAACCAACATAATAGATTTAAAGTGTTAGGCAAAATAATCTGAGGTTAGAACACCGTCTTTTTTAGTAAATATTGCTAGAATCTTTTTTCAAGAAGCAAAAAAAGCAGTTGCTTTGTTTACATTTTCAACATGTTTAACATTGAGATTATTTAAAATCACGTAAACAATAAATGTAAAACATGTTAAGGTTTATCAACTAGTCTGGGCTAATAAATATTTAAAAAATAAGTTTAAAACATGATCTGTGAAAACACATAAGAGCTAAAAAAAAAATAAACCAATAAGTTTTGTGTGAAATTTCCATTACGACACATAAATTGTAAAAGTTATTAAAGTTGTATTCCAGGGTTCAATAGCATGCTAAAAATGCATCCAAACTCGTGTCAACTGTTTGTTTTTTTTACTGTTGCTGTTTTTTTTTAAACAGCAAGAGTAGTCATGAGTCTTGTCTTGAATCTAATTAGCTTACTCAAATGATAACATCTACATACCACGCACTTTTACTTCAATATAATTGAATGAGCCTGAAAAAAATGTGTATATGTTATATGAACATTTACAGAAGGTTTCCTGTGTATCATATAGAGCTCTCAGGAGTAAGTAAAGTTATATGAAAAAAGTATAACGTAAAAAAGTAATTTTTTTTCAACTGGTTAAAAAAAAAGTGTTTACCCAGCTGTTGGTGAGAAATAGTTCTGCTTCTCTTTTGTTTTATGGACTGCCAGGTCCAAAGAAAGTCACTCACTTTAAATGCAAGAATTTGGTGAAAGATCTTGTGTGAAGCCTTCCCCAGCACACTCCAAAGATACTCTATGTGGTTAGGGTCTGGACTCTAGTTTATGCAATCTCCTTTGTCTTTTTGAGAAGGGGAAAACTTTCCCATGTATCAAGTTTTCCATGACCACGTGATGTGTTTTTGATATTTTTGCTTAAGAAATGACAACATTGCAACAATTGAGGTTAAATAACTTGTTACCAGCTGAATTATAATAATTTATTGCACTAATTATCCAATAGGGGGCTCATACCTATTTTCTTAGATAAATTCAGACGCTGACTGTTTTTTGGCCGGTGTATATTTGCCGTATTTTTCACCGTATGTCTGTTTATTTCTCACTCAACAAGCTTTCAGACACAAGTGCTGTCAAGGGTGCTCTTTTGTTTTCAAAGGAAAAATTTTTGATTTATTACACTCAGAAAAGAAGGATCTGCCCCAGTCTCAAATACACAGCAAAGAAAAGCAAGATCCGCTTTCTTACATAAAAACTGCAAATCTGTCTCAAAACAATGTCAACACAAAGAAAGAGCCTTCCAAAACAAAGAGGAAATGTCTCTGGCGCTGCACCTCCTCGCCATTTTAATGAGAAGTAAAGTCACTTTTTGATCTTTAATGATTCATTCTTCTATTCTTCCCTTGATTCTTTGCACAGGCTACAATGTCAACACTCACCCACTCCAGGGCCCTGAAGTCACTATAATGGAAACTAATGTACACATATAATTCGAGCAGATGAGGAGAAAACCAGATTTGCTCCCTGTGCCTCGGCCAAAAAGCACTCTTCTTATGGGTCAGATATAAATGAAGATAGACCTTTTATAACCTTGCTTCATAATGCTCTGTCCTTGTCTAGTCATAGCGAAAGGTCTGATGAAGCAAAACATGTTTATCAGGACATGGTCTCCTAAGAGACGAAACAGCATCATTAAATCAGAAGCAGGGGTGGACACTCCTTCCAGAATACACGAGGACAGTGTTTTGATTATTAATTGAGCCTTCGCCAGGAGTTTGATTGACAGATGGTGCAGTCATTAACTTGATATAATGCATCCCCTCTTGCTAGCTGCTACTTTATCTGAAAAACAAATCTTGCGGTGGAGTCAGCAGAACAATAGACTACTTGTTTTTGGTGTTTTGAAAGCTTTGATAAAAAAATGGAGATTCTTCATAAAAAAAGGTATCCTGAAACGCAACAGATAGAAATGGCATATGCTAACCTTTAATAAAAACACAATGTGCATTAAAACTATATTTACAGTAGTTTAAAACAAAAAAAAAACTTGAATTCCTTCCTTCAAAAATGCAAATCTCCATTGACCAATCACACTAAATGTGCCACAAGGATAACTTTTTTTATTTAAAATGCTTAAAATATATGAAATTGATAATCAGGAGAACTTTGTCATTTTACTTGTTAAGTTACATTTTGCTAACAAAGTGATCAGCAGTCTTATTCAGGCCTGTGATCTCAATAGACTTTCAATCTTTATTTTATTACCCTCATTTCTAGACACTGTTCCAAGCTGAATATTTAATATCCATGCACACAGCCTTTCCGCCTGCCAAAATATCAACCTCAAAACACCAATTTTCCAGAAATTATGAATCATTTCTTCGGGGAGTGCAATTGGGAAAAGGGTTAAACGTGGCTGGTAATAAACCGTGAGTCTTGCTGAGGGTCAAATGGAATAACAGATGTTAAATAAATTTTGTGTGAAGTTATACAACAATGAAACCATAAGCAGGAACCAAAAAAAAAAAAAACGAAATAACCCTTTTTATTTATATATTAATTACACTATTAACACTACTTAAGCATGTTACAAATGTTTAATCCAAAATATATAATTTAGGTAAATTCATTACTATAAAATATCTAGATATTTGTGTATATATTTATGGGGTGGAAAGATGGTGCAGTGGTGGAGTTGATAGTCTTGTAACCCGAAGGTTGGCGATTCAATGCTAGGGGCATTCTGCTGTTTTGACTCTGGGCAAGTCACTTCACCCACATGGCCAATATGAAAATGTGTGCCTGGGGGGTGTGTCCTGTCAGACTTCCCCAGGGCAGCTGATTGGTACCCAGGTAGCTTAACACCACCAGTGTGTGAATGTTGAATAAATGAATGCATGAATGAATGAACGCACTAAACATTGTAAAGTGTCTTTGAGCTCTGAAAAAGCGCTATATAAATTGAACGCATTATATTGTCATCAAGAGGTTTAAATGTTTATGATTGGCCATCTGAACTGAAACATATTTCTAAATCTTTACACACACATATTAAATCTAATTTAGTATTTAACAAATATTTCAGTATTGTGCTTTCCTACTGCCTTTCTTCAAGTTAGTAACTAGCTCTCAACTTGATAGATGTGTGGGAAGCTCTTGGCCATCTGTGAGTACTCGTGAATGAGTGCTTTATCAGTTCCTGGCATATACAAATATGAGATGAAGAACCCCTAAGATGAAAGGGCTGGAGGCTGTCCAGTGTCATCAACAGCGCCTGGCCAAATGGCATTCCTGAAAACTCTCATATCAGACTTCGGGTTTCATTTAGCCAAGGGAAGTTTTTATTTGCCCTGTGATTCGAGTTTATGGCATTATCAGAATAAATATGGTCTGCTTCTAAGATTTGTTCTGGTTTTCATTCCGAAAAGAAATTAACACACAGTTTTTTAAGTGTTAGCTAAAAAGATCCTGTCTACTTTCTTGAAAACAATAACAAATTTTATAGTGCAATAGTTCCCATAATAAACACTAGTGACACAAATAAGTGCACTGAGTGTAATAAACAATTCCAGAGTGCCATCATTACAACTGTGTCCCTTGTTAGCATAGCAAGTGGTGTTTTAGCTAACTCTTTAGCTAGGCTTAATAAAGCTGAATGCAAATTGAAAGGTCAGTTCATGTAATTTTAATATCCGTGTTTCATTTGGTTGTTTTTATTTAATGTTGAACTTAAAAATAAGCCATAAACATATCATAGTTTACTAGATGAGTGATATTTCATTTCACATTTTAAACAATTTAGCAATAGTTTCAACCTATTTTCATCAATACTTTCACCATGAAAGAGCCTCGCATTTTTTTTTAAATTAGAATACTTCCAAGCCTCTGATCTCAGTCTTTTAAAAGTGGGAAATCTTGTCTTCCATCCATCATGTTGCTTGTCCATGAGAGAGAATTTGCATGTATGTTTTAACCATGAGCAAAGCAAAGTCCCAAAAGTAGTTGAGAAATCGAGGAGGGTAGAAGACAAATGTTACATCTCTATATTGTCTATTTTATATTTCCTAGCATCTACAAATGTATACAACATACCAGAAAAATGAACAAAAACATCTTATAGGAATATAAACAACAGAGCAGTAGCGGTTAGATTTGAAAGTGGAACCTAAAGTATTCATAGAAAGGAAGTAAAAACAGAAATCTTGGCATTACATTCAATGTGGAATAAGTCAAATTCCCTGACATACTCAAATAAGATATCTATTTTAATGGACACTGGGTTATGAAAATAAGCCATTTGAATAACTATGAAAACTGAGTAACAATATGATTTCAATTAAGGGCCAAAATATATTTTTTTACTTTCGTGTTTGAAAATGCATTGGCAAGTTTGAAACGTACATTATTTCTTTGCATAGTATGAGCAGGTTTCATTGTCATACTATGTAACAAACATATTTTCGAGCATCTCTGAAGGAAATGATTGTAAATCTCTCTGGCACGCATGTGAAGCCTCTGTATAAAGGAAAAGCAGAATTCAGCAAAAGTTAAACGTCTGTGGGTATCTAAAGCATATCTTTCTTCGATGAGGCATATTGAGGTTCTGCGTCCTCTGTGGGGTTTTCTTTAAAAGTTGCCTCAGAATCTCTGCTGATCTGACTCAAAGACACTGCAGCAAGATCTCTACAGTTTGATAAGCTCTCCCTCACCTTAGACGGGAAAAACAGATGAATCAGCAGTGTTATATGCAGTAAAAGAGCTCTGAAAAGCCAGCCATCCGCTTGAATAAACGAGTGCAGTTGCTCTGTTTGCTAGGAATTCAAATCAAAACTTTGAAGTTTGGTCAAAAAATATAAATGTAAAGGTTTCATAGATTAAAAGCACCAATTGAAACCTTGAAATTAATTTTCATTGAGCATTGTTTTGTATCTTTCTCATTGCTTTCCCATTTTACCTTCACTTAACACTGAAAGATAAGTCTTCCAGGATTGCTTAAAGTGATAATCCACCCCAAAAATTGAAATTTAGTAATTAATACTAAATTATACCATAATCTTGCTGGGCTCCCCCACCCACGTACATACTCTAGTCAACAAAAAACATTAATTCTGAAAAACTATTTTAATCAGGGTTTCCAAAAAGTTACAAAATTGTAAGTTCATGTGGATAGCTCATTATTAATTAAACTTTTTTTAATTAAACAAAATGTGGCAACATTTTTATTGCATGTTTTATACTTCTTAATAGTGTAAAGCTACCCCACACCATAGCTCAGTTTAACACTTTTCCATAAAAGAAAAAATACAACCACAAAAATAAACACAATTACGTTGACAGCCCTAATTTATTTAAGATACATGTATTAATAATACAATTATTTAATCACTGATGAATGTGAAATTTATAAATCTATCTTTACACCCTAAAAAGTGTGATTTATGAGGACCATTTTCTGTTATGCAAACTCGTTAATGTCTGAACAACATCGTTAGATTTATCTTTTGTGCTCAAAACAAACCCTGTCGAACATTATTGAA
Organism: Danionella dracula; assembly: GCA_900490495.1. NCBI lineage: Eukaryota > Metazoa > Chordata > Actinopteri > Cypriniformes > Danionidae > Danionella > Danionella dracula. The sequence continues at coordinate 3,721,842 of UELW01000489.1, forward strand.
TATTTTGATGGTAAGTAATTCATCTAGATAGGAAGAGAACATTAAGCAAGAGACTAGTTTTTGCAAACAAGGGTGCAAGCCAGCAGTCTGTCACTCCTGTATGGTTTTCTTGAGTACAAACTTTGGCTGATATCTCCTGAATAAGCTCCCGTACACTCCGTATGCTGAGCCGATTCTCATCAACAAAAAATCCTCAGAGACCACCAACAAGACACATGAGGTCAGGTCAGAGGTAGTAAATCTGGCAATAAAGCCCACGTCGTCAGAAAGTCAGGGCAGACCATCTTGAGGGAATAGAAATGGGAGTTTTTATGGTTCTTGGAAAGCATCTCAAGTCAATACTGAATGCAAGTTTTAGGTGTATGAGTGTGAACATAGAATACATGCTTATCTGTTTACCTGTACTTTATTTAAAAAAACTAATCTTTCACATATAACCCAGCTTGTCTTCTGAACCTTGGTAACCTCTGTAAGTTACAGATTGCATGCGTTTCTTTACTTTATTTCCCAGGGCACACATTTAAGCAGCTAACAGTGTGGATACAATACAAGTCGCATTGTTTTTATGTGTTTACAAAACCATTCTCATTGATCAACTGTCCACAATAAACCAACTCACACAGCCATGCGCCCTGCAGAGAGGACCTGAGATCCACAAACAAACGGTGGAAAATATTGAAGGTTATTTTGACACAAAAAGGAAAAAAAACTATCTAAAGGAAACGGTAAGTAATGTTGAATTCAAAATGTAATTTTATATCGTTCCCTCATGTTGATCCAAACAGACATGCTTTCATTATTTTGCCTGTTTGTACTATAAAAACAAGCCTCTGCTGAAGTTAAAACATATTCTTTTCTGCGAAGACAGTAAATTTGTTCATCAATGTCACCATGAACTTTGAAAGGAAAGGCAAAGCAGCAGATTGAGTTCATAAATATGTTCTAATTCTGTAAGAGTATGTTACGTAGGAAGAGTAAATAAATTAACATTTTGATGGACATCTTTAATTTTAAAATGAGAACTTCATTGATGTTAGCTCTGTGTGAATCTAGCCGTCCAGTTCATGAATATATCACAATAATTGTTAGAACTGATATTGCCATATTGCGCATTTGTGCTTTTAAAGTAGTTGAGAAATAAAGGAGTATTATTATTTAATATTGTTTAATTTTATATGTGATAAAGGTGTAGCAAGCTTTTCAAAAGTGAGGGGGATGCCGTTCTTTGTGGCGGTTGGGGGTAAAAACTGAAACTGAAACTTACAACCACAATTAAGTTTATTTACATTTTTTGAAAAATGTGAAAACTCAGAAAATTCCATTTAATGGTTGATCAATGGTTGTCAGATCTCCTTATTGTCAATTGTTTGTAATCAGGCTTTTTTGGTTCAGTTGTTGACACATCAAGACTGAATTAACTGTTCAAAATCTGTTTAAATTATGTTTAGTTAAATATCCTTAGAAATTAAAACAAACTTTACAATTGGTACAAACTCCTTGATCACAGATACAATAAGAAAACCATTGGAGATGTCTCCATGTATTTTCTATTGTTTGGTGTTTTCTGGATGACAAAACAATGAAAAAAAAACACTTTTCAGACAAATAAAGCTTTGCATCAAAAGAAATTAATATAATTTTGTTTCTCATGCAAAGAAAGTAGTTTCAATTAGAACATTTTAGGACTCACCCGGCCAACACTATGAAGAAGTCCAGCCGATTCCAGGTGTCTCCAAGGTAACACTTTTTCCCAAAGATCCCCAGAGCAATCATCTTGATGATCATCTCCACAGCAAAAAAGGCAAAGATGAAATCATCAAAGTCCTGGGGGAAGACAAAATTACATCCAAAGAGTTAACAAAAGCTTTTAATGATGCACAGACCAGTCCTTGCTTTCAAAAGAGAAAAAAGCTTTGCTTTTGATCAGATAACCTTCAGAGCTTACACTTTATTGAGGACAGCCCATAAAAGAAATAAGACTAAATAAATGAATATTATATAAAATATTTACCCAGTGATCTCAATATGTCTCACATGTCTGCCCACAACTCCTCTGTTTGATAGATAAAAGAGGTTAATTGCTCACTAGAAGAGCTTTTGTATAATCTCCTTCTAAAGAAAATTACTTCTGATAACTGGTCTTCTAAAAAAAAAACATTCTGCACTTTTTCAGAGTTGGTGAGTGGAGATTGAGGCTATACTTTGTTAATCCAGATAAGAGAATCAGAATCAGTTTTATTGCCAAGTGGAGCCATCAGTGCAAACAACATAAGAACAATACAAAAAACATAAGTACAGTAAAGTGCAACACAAGTAACTAGCAATTAACATAAGACTGTGAGGTAGAGTATTTTGAAGGATTGACGAAATGTAAACATTTGAACAAAAGTCTATAAAGTGTAATGTGCTTAAGTGCAAAATGCAAGGAGACGCAAAGCTGTGTACCTAGGCAGCCATACGCGGCGTCATCTTGGATTCCATGGTAATGAGAGTAAAATCTTGAAAAACTCATTATACCATGTACTCGTGTTTAGTATTTTCTGGACGTGAAATTAAAATGTATTATGTCAATAAAGACTAACCAAATTTGAAAAGATATATAACTTTCATGTAATAGATAACAATAGGTTAAAAGTAATACTAAACTGGGAATATAAACTTATAAAACAGACATCTGCTTTTGACTGACAAATAACTGTTTTCTTCTCAGGCGTAACCTGGTAACAGCCAAATGCGAGTTTAAAAAAAAAGCTTGTGGGGACTGTGAAGAAGCTAGCTTTGTTCAGAAATAACCAATTCTAATAACGGTTATAGCAAGGATTGTGTTAATGTTCAATGTGCTAAAGTATGGCCTTTGACAGAACTATTTCCAGCTCAGCGTTAGTGCTCACTCGATGTTGACAGCGGGGTTTTGGTTTTGGAGGCAGAGCCTCAACTAAGAGGGACAATTTTGAGAGAAAAAAGTTATAAGGGGAAGATGTGCAAGGAATTGTGGGTAATAGTTGATAAACAAAAAATGTAATAGCTGATAATAAATGTAATAGGTGCTAAATAATGACACGGATTCATCAAGGACCATTAGTCAAGGATGATATCTTTGTGTGAGCTACTTTACCAGCATATTGAAAATAAGAAAACTGCAATGAATTAAAATAAACTAACACAAAGTAGTCTGGAAGCTTCTGATTCTGGACAACTGCCAGCTGTTCAAATTGCTATAATTTTAGCTTTTTAAGTTCATTCTGAGGTTGTTGTTTTTAAACCTATACTGATGTGGATGTGATTTTTTTTATGGAGTGAAGGCAACACAACATACATTTTGTGTTCAACACTTCTTAAAATTCAACCAAGATGAACATGTCTTTACCTTAAACTTAAAAAAGAAGAGATGCTTATGAAAGGATGTTTTCTCAAGACTGAGTGATGAGGTGACTCTTTTCTCTTGTTCTAAAAGCCGATAAAGTTCCATAAAAACCAGTAAACATGCTTTGTGCACCTGAAAGTTCTTGAGTAATGTCCTTGGAACACCGGCAGCCATGCAAACCCAGAGACCATCATTTTCACAAGGTCGACTGTGACAAAGACACCTGGGCATTCTCAACCACGGAGGACATTTGTCAGAGCTATCAAGTGAGGGATTCCCTCCAACCGAAACACTTGTACTCTGACTTCAACAGTGAATGTCGATTACAACAGAGTGGAAGTCATGGTGGACACTATTCAGAACGTAGATCTAATGTTTTACCTCAGTAATACTTGGACTATTTGACTACTATAAAAAACTAAAACACTTAACAACCAAAGGTATTAATAAGACACAATAATGACAAAGCATTCTGTTAAGAATGAGGAGACTTTCTCTCTGCTTTTATGGTTTGAGGGAGGAGACCATCGTTTAGAAAGACAGAGATGGATCTCCTGAGACCAGGCCCTATTTGTTCACTAATTATCTTGCTTAATGTGAGCATATGGTGTAGAAAGAGACAGAAAAAAACTAAATAAACCAACAAACAAACAATGGTGCGATATGAATATATAAAAGTAGCACATAAAAAAACACCTTTTAATAATTGGTGCATTTTTTTAAACACTGCGTGTGTTTGTCACCCTATGATTTTGATTGACACCATAAAACATTTATCTATCAACTTTTTTATTTTGTAGGTAATCAACATTGACTAGACTCTACTTCAGAGACAATTTGGCACTATTTCATATGAATACGTCTTACATGAAGGGAAATGGTTTTGTCCATAAAAATTACTTTGGTCAGGACATTATTGGAATCAAGTTAGGTGAAAAATCGAAAAGGTAGTCTTTTCATCCTTTGCACAAAAGCACAGCTCAGTTTATTTGGGATTGTACAAAGGCTTTAACTAAATATCATAAGCTCAGTAGTGTAGTGTCCCCACAAGAAGAAACCGTACCATTCAGATCACAATAAATGATTCATATATTCAATTTCATTTGATACATAGTAAAAAAAAAAACCTGACTGTTCTGACTGATTAGTTTTGTTACTCTCCGGAAAATAAACCAAAACCTCCTCCAGAACATGTGGGAAATAGAAGTTAATCTGTTGACAAACGTACATTTACATTTAAGAATTTGATAAATGTTTTTATTTTCTTTCATACGTTTTATTGAGTTATAAGCATAAATTACACTTTTTTTTCCCATACCCAGCCTAACTGAACCTCCCATGACAGCAACCAATGGGTTAAATAGAAAAATCCAACAACAGCACTGTAACAACATTACCATATTACAACTGTGTAATTAGATATTTTCCAACAACAAAAGTTTATTTTCAAGTCATCATTCAATAGGACAATATATGAGAAAAAAGGAGATGTGTGTCAATATAATGAACAGTTGAGCAGGTCTTTAAGCTTGACAAAATAATTTAAGATGGGTTTCCAATTTGTATAAAACTTCTTTACCGACCCTCTCAATGTACGTTTTATCTTCTACAAATTAAAGAAATGCATGACCAAAATTACTTTTAAAACAAAGAATGAACTTGATCACTTCATGCTTTTCCTCCTTGGATACAAAACCAGGATCTTTTCGATTACAGTGCAACGCTCTACTGACCAAACAACAGAAAAGCACCATTTGATAAATCATGCCTGCAATTGCATCTCAATGTCCCAGTTATTGACCTAAACCTTTCTGAATATCTTCATGGGAAAGCTGCTCACTAACCATCAGCTTCAATAGCAAACAATGTTGAACGTACATGGTAACCCTATCTCAAATTAGTTTGTGAGGATCATCGAATGAATAATAAGCATAACTTTTTGATGGTGTTGCATCTTGTTAGTTGTTGTTCAAAATAACTCTTGAACTTGTTGACCATGCGAACTATGACTGAAGAAACATTTAATTTAAATAGCTCTGTTTCCATGCTTTTATCAAGATGCTCGTCATCTGTGGTCTCACAGAGCATGGAAACCAGATTGCCCTGTAAAATCCATTCTCAAACATGGGAAGAAAATGGAATAAGACTGTTTAAACCAATAAAATTGAACCAACACCTTAAATAAACAACCTAAAAAGTCTATGTTGATCCCTCCGATTATTGGCCCAGTTGACCGCAGCACCTCACATGAGATTAAAACATGTCATACGTATTATACATAAAAGAGCAGCAGCTGCCCAATTGCTTATTTAATATTAGCTCAGAGTCCATGTAGAGCTCCTGGCTCACACAGCTCTATCTGTGTGTGAGCGTATAAATCTCTACGGGCTGCTTGTACGGTTCAACAGCTCCCTCCAAAGATAAACGATGCAGACCAGGGGAAACCCTCGACAAAGCGCTCACGTAGTCCCCATACAGGCAGAAAGCAGAACTCAGGGCTTCAATATTCTCTACGCTGCTTTTCTCTCTTACACACACACACACACACGCACGCACACACACGAATATCTTCCCCTTTATAACTCCCTGTCTCTCATCTTCTTTGTTTCAGAGAGGCGCTTCCCATATTACTCCTCCCTTTCTTTTTCTCAGCACATTATCCACCCTTTTCTATTTAATACATGTCATCATTCTCTTTCATATTCCTAGGGAAACATTCAAAAATAGCTTGGAGAAAGAGTCTGTCTCACCCATGCGTGTGGAAGCGAGAACGTGTATGGTGATCTTTTGGCACTGAATAAATCTGCTCATGGTGTCCTCTTTGTTGTACAAATAGCTGAGTGGTGTATTGTCTGAGCTGTGGGTAGGCTATTCTAGTTCAACCGATGGCCTTTCCTCAGAGAAAATGATTCTTTAAATCCAGAGCTTCTACAGATCAGCCATCCGCCCCCACAAATACAAACAATCGCACAGATATGGAAGGTATATGCAGCGCACATTCACGGAGGACAAACAAAAATAACTTGTGTGTTCCTCTTACTAATTCATCTAATTAATGTGAGCTGAGAGCAGTTGCTATGCCAATGACATCACAGAGTCTAGAAGGAAAGTCAGGAGTCGTGTGTCATGCAGCAGGAAAATACCAAACGAATAAACAGCTTTACTTAAAGATAAATGTATCATAAAAGTGATAGAAAAAAGAAAGATTTTCTAGTTTTTGTTAGCCTGGTCATGCATGTGAACAAAAGAACGAGTCATTAAAATGTACTATCTTGTTTTCATTGTGTGCGTGTAATTGCATAGCATTTGCTCTTGTGTTACAGTTCGTGATTGCATTCTAGTGTGACTTTAATTGAACTTTTTCCCAAATATAGCAACACACTAGGGCTGGGTGATATGGCAAAAATGTATTTTGATATTGATAGTTATCACTATATTGTTAAATCTTTATTTCTGGTTAAAATAACAACAGGTTTTTGCTCTAGAGTGAAAATTGTGCAAACCTGATCATTAACTGAGTTTTTCAAATATTTGCTTTTGTCAAAAGAAGGCAAACATTTTCGAAACAGTAACAGTTGTATATCATTACTATGTGGTAAATGTACATACACATGTAAAAATCAGTGTCAGATTATTTATTTATTTGTTAATGGTGGGAAAATTGTTATTAAAACGTATTCATAAACTGCAAAAAATAGCACAAATATCACATATCAAGTAAGTATTTATTTGTGTTTAGTAATTACCAATTGTTATTTGTACCCATTTTATATGTACTTACAAAATCAATTCATGAGATTCATAAAACTTGTACATTGAAGTATATGAAGTAATTTGAACTATGCTTTTGCTTATTCAAGTCATGCTTTCCACTTTCAGCTCAACATTATTTGTTTTTTCATGCATCTTAATGGTCTGAAGAAACTGAATCTGAGCTAAAGAGAATGCATTGCTGTGGTAAACTTACACCTATTTCGCCTTGAAATAAACCAAGGAGCTGACGCCACTCTGCACATTTCTCCTCTGCCGTAAGTGTGATCGCTAGTATCCATAGCTTAAAAAAATATGACCGTCAACGAGCTAAACCAATCAGAAGCCAGTTTCAGGCAAGCCCGGCTTCTGATTGCTCTTCCAGCATGTCATGTGGAACATCAATAGGAAGTGTTTGGATGCAGGAACAAACGAACAAAATACAGCTTTTTGTGGGAAAAAAAATATTTTAAAAGTGCAGCGATTTTAATTTCCAAGCATGAAAAGTGAGCGTGTGTCACCTCACATGACTCTGGAGCTAAAATAAACACGAAAAAACAACCCTACATGCAGATTCACATTATCAATATCCAGTTTTTACTCAGCCCTACAGTAAACCAATACATACTTTTAATTTGTAAGAATATGTTCTGAGAATTAACTATGTAAACTCTAATATTTAAGAGGAAGAAATGTCAGTAAGCACTATATACAGTATGTTTCATCTGTTACTATATGTATGTGTTAACAATTACATTTTACATTTATGCATTTGGCAGACGCTTTTGTCCAAAGCGACTTACATTAGGGGAGAGACAATCTGCAATCTGTTACACAGTCAAAGTCTATCTCAGCTTCTCATAATAGAAATTGTATCAACTGATCAATAAACTAAAGCAGTGAGGTAGTAGAGGAAGAAGATAAAGACAGAGGAGAAAAAATATAAAGTTTTTTATATATATATATATATATATATATATATATATATATATATAATATAGATATATATATATATATATATATATATTAATTATTTTTTTTTTTATAGTAGGTGTTCCGAAGAGAAGATTTTTTCAGTTGCTTTTTGAAAGCTGTTAGTGTTGCTGCTTTCCTGACTGGATCAGGGAGTTTGTTCCACCATCCAGGGACAGCGAGAGAGAAGGTTCTGCTGAGAGATCTTCTGCCCTTGTGGGATGAAACCACGAGTCGCTGTTCCTTCTCTGATCGCAGGCTTCTGAAGGGCATGTAGGAGCGTATGAGCACATGGAGGTAGACAGGGGCTGATCTGGAGATAGTTTTGTATGCCAGCGTATTTGAATTTAACCCAAGCTGCAATGGGGAGCCAATGAAGAGTGATGAAGAGGGGAGTAACATGAGCTCGTTTCGGTTCCTTGAAGATAAGACGAGCTGCAGAGTTCTGGATCATCTGCAGAGGTTTGAGAGCATTTGCTGGAAGTCCTGCTAGGAAAACATTGCAGTAGTCCAGACGTTAACAATGATTTACTGGTTATACAATTCAAACTGCCACAATGGACTGTAGAAATCACTCCTTTTCTATTTTGCAGAGGAAAAAAACTGCAGAATTGTTGGAGGAAAAAGTGATATTGTGCTGTGTGGGCAGCTGTTAAGGGTCATAGAGAGAAAGAGATGCCAGCCTTGATGGTGTTTCCCTGAATTCCATTATCCCACCTAATGTCTTTCCTTTCTTTCGAGCTGATGCTCAAAGAGGGATAACCCAAGACATGTCAATATTCAGCCGAGATATGTCTTTCTGACAGTGATGGGAGCTGATTGAATGTCTTTGCAAATTTCTTGAAGCCAGGCTTTGCAATCTTATTCTGGCAAAGCACGCTAATTTGCATATGGAGAACGGGAGAGTGATTTGAAACTGCGTTTGGAGCAGATAATCATGTGCATTCTTAAGTCTTGGAAATGCAAGTATGAAAACAATCCAAAAGTAGGGTTTAGATAGGTTTTTACCATTACATTTAAATATAACCGATTCAATCATAACTGGCCCATTTCCATTAAATTGCAATAAAAACTAGGCCAATGTAATGATGATAAGAAAAAAAAAATATTGGTCAAGCAGGGCTGTTAAAAGAAAATATAGTACAGTTATTGTGGTTTATAATAGCTCATTGTTTAAGAATATACAATGATATGGGTTTATAGAAGGACTCCAATAACAATAACTCCAAGTCTAAAACTTAGAATAACAAGAGTCAATTAAATATGATGTTTTATACCAGTGGTATAAAGAAAGTCTCAAAGTCAGTCCAGAAGGGCCATACCTGAGCACATTTTTTATTTAATCATCATTGAACGCACATGATGTCACTGATTAAAGTCCTCTTGGTTTGTATAAAGCTAGAGAAGTTTGAATAGAGCAGGGTTGCAACAAAAATGTGCAAGGTTGCCACCCTTCAGGACAGGTTTTGGAGACCCCTGCTCTATAGTGTATAAAAAATGGCTTCCTTTGGCGACGGTAGGAAACTATTAAGGATGAGGCAATCATGTTTAATAGATGTAACAAATGTTTTTAACCATAGTGAAGATTTTTCATAGCGGAGAGTTATTTCAGATGAGCCGCCATCCTTTCAACCAAATAATGTCAAGAAGAAATCAAAGAAGAAATATTTATTAGTTCTATTATTTTATGAACTGCTTTCAGCTCCATCCAATGATTGTTGTTAAACTTGCTGACCATTCCCAGAAATGTGACCTCTGTCCCCATTCAATGATTAAAAAGTCAGATAAGTTAAATTGTAAACATATAAAATGTAAAAAAGCTTATATATCAGATTTAGGAACACATGTAAAAGCGACCTGAGTGGAATTTTTATTTTTCTTATTGGAATTCAGTTGTTTAAGCTGTCCTGAAAGTAACTGATGCATATGCAGAAAAAAAGTTTATTTGGGTCACTTAGGGCTGCAGTCAGAAAGTAGCCAACGTGATGATCTGGGGTCTGTACTGAAGGTATAACAATGTTTTCTGAGCACAGCATAATCTATGCTCATTGACTGAATACTGAAACCACTTTTCCCAATTATGCAAGCCTTACTCTTGTTACCTTTCACAAATAAAGTTTAAATTCACAGCGAACGCTAAAATTGATAAAATGATGGACAGTCAACACTTGTTGAGAGCATGAGAACCCATACATTTCAGGGAAATGAAAGCTGGGACTAGCTCTTGCAGACTTCAGTGAATGAAGTTTAACGCTGTTTATCCAACGCTACTTTCAAAGGAATTCAACATTTTAAAATCATTGTAACACAGAGCATTAAATGATTGCACTACAGAATATCATAGTGCCAGGCTGATAAAGCACATCAATAGCGGAGGATCCCGAGCGGAAGAGAGGCTAGCGCCAAGATATCCTTAGGGTATACCACTCATGTTAAACAAAGCAAAAGGAATTTAGCAGATTGAAATCAAAGTCTCTGAGCCATGTTTCTGAATCAAAGCTAAACCAGTGCAGTGTCTTTCCTGAGCTAATCTGCTCTGAATTACAGGAGTGGATCACCACATGTGGTTTGGGGCATTCCTATGTCTTTTGGAAGCGAGTCAACACAACATGCTTCAGGATATCTGGAGAAACCCAGAGCTTCAGCAACAAAGGGACACTGGGTCTCACAACAACCACCTTTTATTGATATTTGAGTTGTATTTCAATTTAGCTGAACTTGTTTAATGTACTATTTAAAAGAAAGCTGGTTTAAAAATAAAGAATTACTCAATTAGAGACTTACCTCCAGTATCTTGCACCGCTCAGTGTCACACTGGCTGTCTTCACATGGGTGAAACATCCCCAACGTAACACAGTTCAGCAGGATCACTAACATGCTGGCCCTCTCAAACCATGTAGGAAGAAGTTAAGGAAAAGTACATTGACAAACACAAACATTCAAGAAATAGCAAACAGTTTGTTCCTAGAGACATGTTTAGCAAAAAAAATATAAAAAATAAATAAATAAATATACATGTGGTAACACTTGCAAATTTTGATGATTTCAAGAATGGTGTCAAAGGAAATGTTCAGGAAGATTTTCAAACCAATTTCAATATGGCAACATATTAAAAATTGTTATCGTTATATTAGAAAATACCAACTTTTCCTTTTAGAAAAGAGTTCCCTTGGAAAACAATGATTGTAACAGTGATTGTTCAAGTAGGCAAAAATTATTTATTGGCCTGGGATTAAATGCAGCAATTTAAAAGGTAACGTTAAAAAGTGAAATAAAAACCATATATTTTTACTGGAATAGTAAATAATTTAATGGTAACATAAAATAAGTGTCTTAAAGTGGAAAATGTAAGTAGCAATTTATTATGACTGGAAGTGTGATAACAGAGGCTAAAATCCCTCCTTCAATCTTGAAAATGAGGTCAGTTTGGCTAAACGTATTACAGGACTTTTGTCATTATGTGCATCATTATTTTTCCTGATTTACTGGTGGGAAATAAATTACCGCCATGTTTTTACTGTTGTAGCTCAGCACTAGCAATTGATCACAGGGGCTTGTACATCAGATGTGTGTCATGTACCCATCCAGGGGTCAATCTCACACATTTACATCTAAATTAAATACAAGAATCCTAATGCCTATACGGGGTGCCGTCTGAGTAAAGTGGCACCAGACAGAAAGCACCTAATTTTTCTCAATTACTGCCAGCCAAGAGCACATAGGGACACAATTAAACCAACCACAACAAAAACATGAGGATGAGCCTTCAGAGACGAAAGAATCCTGCTCTGATCAAAGTCGAGATGACGATACTACTGCATCGTAACTGACTACAGTGCAAATACATGTCAAAAAGTTAATTCACAGTACGAGCCTCTTAAGTGTTCTAAAACAACCAGCCTTCTTTTCATAAAATATACACAAGATTTCATAAGCACCTCTGTGTCTCTTGGCACATTCCGCGTCCTGAAAATATTTCTGGTGTAATCCTGTGACACTACTGCGATGCCGTTTTAAAGTTCTTGACCATAATGAACATCTCCAGTTGCAGAGGCTATAATGTATTCTGCATGAATAATGTAAACAGACAGAAAGTGTCTTCATCCTCCAGAAAGGCGAAAGACTAATTATAAGCTTCTAAGTTCACTCGGCTTCATAGAACTTTACACAGGCGCATAACTGAATCCGAGGATTAAAAGAAGTGAACATTGAAGAAAATACAATAATGTATCAAACTCATAATTTCACAGATCTTTCTAGTTTTGTTGAAACTGCATAAAAATACAATGTAATTTCTATATACTTTTGATGGAAAACATTTTTTAACACATCATAGTTTACATGTAAAATATGGCAAGAACCTAAATTAATGATAGAAACAAACACCTGGGGCCTCATGTATAAACGTTGCGTACGCACAAAATGGGCATAGAAATATGCGTACGCATTTTTCCATGCACATATCGGGATTTATAAAGAATAAACTTGGCGTAAATAAGTGCGCACCGTACGGATGCTCTTGACCGTGCGTACGCACTCTTTTAGAAGAGTATGTGTTTTGGCGACACCAATTGTCCCAAAAAGTAATAGCTATTTAAAATGAAAAACTTCTAAATTATCCTATTACATCACCCAATAAATCAAATTGTATATACCTGAATTATCATTATTAGCATTCTTAACCAGGTGCAAATACTTTGAATTTACTAATTTGTTTTAATGAATGGGCTATAAAAAGGTATGTTTGTATATAACTTATCATCATAATGGATGCTCTAGCGCTGTTAGAAGACTTTGCTATTGACGCTCTATGGAGGGAGCGTGTTTTCAGAGACCGTGAAGATTTCCTTGGTCATGATGATGATTGGCTCATGAGCCGATTTCGATTTCCAAGAGCCATCCTCTTGGAATTGTGTTCTGAATTACGGCCAGTATTGGAAAGACCCTCGCTGTGTGTTCCTGCGCAAGTATTGACCACATTAGGCCACTGGTACTTTCCAGCGAGAGTTGGCAGACCGATCGGGTATCAATTCCTGAGCCGTGTCATGCCATATGTATGGGACGCCATAGTGGGAATGGCACCCCGATACATCCGTTTTCCTTACACACAAGCTGAACAGGCCAACATCAAAATGCAATTTGCAGCAATCGCCGGTTTTTCCAATGTAATCGGTGCTATTGACAGCACTCATGTTGTAATAAAGGCACCATCTGAGAATGAATTTGCTTTTGTTAACCGAATTATTGGTGGTATTAATATGCGGGGAGATCATACATATACTAAATGGGCGGTCTTAACCTCCAAATATGGTTATTTCGGGAGGAGATTGGGGTAAGCAATAAGCAAGTGCACCTGCGCACAATATTCAGATAATTTTGATTAATAAAGCGAACCTTACGCAGGTTCTGGCATGCGTACGGTTTTATGAATCTGAAAACTTTTGTGTGTACGCAAATTCTGCCTTATGTGCGTACGCACACTTTAAGGATTACATCTACGCAAAGTTTTATACATGAGGCCCCTGGTTTCCTGACATGTTTTCTTACCACATAAATGTGTATTCCATTGTAAATCACACTCAAGGTATCAGGGTCAAACTATGATACTTTAATAGGATGTTAATGGAGAAAATAGCAATCTTTCTTTTTCATTTTTTGTAAAGAGATTTATTTCATATGCTATTACTAAATGCAAATAAATGTTCAGTATAATTAATATAATTAAGGTATTAATGAAAAAAAGCACCAATGTATGAGATAAACTATTTTTTTTCAATAGCTCTTCTTTAAGCAGCTTCCATAATGTACATGTTGACATATACAGCTTATTTAACTATAAAAACAAGCAACTTCCAAAACTCATTTTCAAGTTTAAAATGAGTTCAAATGTATTAAGTGAAGCAGCCACTTTGTTTTCAGGACTCCATTTAGTAACATTTCTGGTTATCCTGATGTCAGTCTACACTATTTGATTATTTACTGTGCATTTTATATAGCTACAGTTTACTTTTTATTTGCAGGGAAACATTTTCTTTTAAATCATAATCTGACTCAAGCTCATGAGGACACATCAATCTGGCAGATTATGTCTGGTATTAAAGCAATTCAATTTTAACAGTGACACTTATACTCCTTATCCCAAGGATTGAAAACATTAAGCATTAAGACATCATATGAATGTATAACCATTTAGTGTAATTGGTGCAAGATCAATCTTAGTAGACTTTAATATTAAATGCATGTATGCATTAGAAATGCAGATAATGACACTGGATTCGTGCCTGATACCGACCTACCTGTACTCATACAAACATGCCGATACTCTCAAGACAGCAGCAACAGTGTCCGGTTCAGCATTGTAAAAATACTTGATAATTCTTGCAGTGCTATGCATTAGTGGAAGTACAGTTAACACCAGTTGATTTGTAAATACAGAGGACCGGAGTTAAAATTAGTAGTCTCACTGTTATTATTAGTAAAAAACTCTACTTCCCTAAAAAACAGGCATTGCTATTAGTATCTGGAAAAAAGTATTGGTACTCGTACTCTGTTTTAAAAAAAATTGATGCAACCATAGAATGTATGTACACATGTATGAATAAATATAGCAATCAAATGTCACAAGCAAAACATTTTGAAGCAAAGCCTTAAGCAAACTTTTGCATGATTCATCGTTGTTAAATGCTAAGGACACAAAAGTACCGCGGGCAGCACAACACACAAATCCAATCAACAATAAATGAGAACATCTGAACATGTACTTATCAATTATTTAGTGTAGTGTAACTTTCACTTAGAAAAACAAAGTAATCAAGTGAAAAGCAAGCTTTAAAAAAGCAGTTTGATTCTTAATGGACCCTAGTACTTTCAAAAGATCCTCAGGAGGTCCAGGCACACGTACAGAACACTTCCAGCAAAGCAGACACACATTTTCTCACGTGGAGCTCTGCACCATTGCTAGAGGAGTGTAGGTGGGTTTCACTCTGGCAACACAGACATCAAAACCTCATCAACCATGATGTGTTTATGTGGAGCCCGAATCCCATGCGAGCCTACCTTCATGCTCTAAAAATCCTCACTTTCACTATTCTGACACACTAGGAAAGGTACAAAGCAGAAAATGTAGCATGTTTGCTATGTCTGTTTGTGTCTGCAGGTTTCCAGGCTGGTTTTGCAGACAAATGCTTACAAACCCACCTGAAAGACTGACTGCGATCTGCTGATTCGTCAAGCTCCAGCACAACTTATTTCAAGCTTAATAATGAATAAATGAAGGGTAAAAAACTATTTGGAAATTCTGCAGAAGAGAAACCCCCTGCCTGCACAATAATCCCATTTGTGATGCATGCAGTTTCTATTTTAACACATTAATTATATCTATTTTGTGCACACTATCACATTCAGATTTGAGTTGCTAACTGTCTGTGGTGCATTTGCAGTCTTTAAATTTCTATCTTTCTTCAAAATGTGTTCATGCAGGCACTTTAATGTTTAGTGGCCTTTTCTCCAGGGTCTCGGGAGTCCAAATGGATGAATGCCATGACTGGCTAATAGCCGTATTTCATCTGTCCTATGTTTAATTCAAGGCTCTTGGCATTAGCCATGTTTCATCCCAGGCTCTTCTATTCTCCAGTGACACATGTCCTGATGTGGTCCAGCTCAGAAACCCTTTCAGGATCGAGTCTTCCACTGCCTCTGTTAAAATCTGTCGCTTTCTTCCAATTAAATGAATGTTTGTGTGCTGAAAAATCATTGTGCTCACTTATCATCATCTTAGTATCACTTCATACCTATTGTAAATACCAGAGTGGGTTTTGAGACTGAAAAACAAGGTTGAACTGTGTAAAAGTCAATCTGACTTATTCATGATGTGTGGTGGAGCTGGGTTAGTCATGCATAGTCACGTCGTGTTAGATTTTTAAATACTTTGAAACTGAATAAGCACAGAAAGTGCAAGTCAGTTACTGGCTTGTGGTTAATAAACAATTTAAGTAATTTGCATTTTCATTTTGATTATCAGACAACATTTTTATTCTTCAAAAATGTATATTAATAACCACAGACTATGTTTTAAAAAATTAAACAAAACAAGATTAAATTCTTAATTAAGACATTCATGCATGATACTGATCATATCTTGACCACAGTAAGACTAGTATAGTTTCTATGAGGATTCAATGTGCAAGATAACTGATAACAAACTAATGGTAATGATCCAACTATTTCATAGAGCGGTTTGGGGTCGTGGATGCAGTTGTTGACTGCTGAAAACAAAAGACTTCTGATGTGCATTATGTTGATGAAAGAAGCTGTGAAAGGAAAGAGTTGAGAGCACAGTCTTTTGTTTTTCTCACTGGTACAAATCAGTCCTGCTTGATCTCCAATGAATAAATTAAAAACACCAGCATGATAGTTATAAAACTAAACATTCTCTTGTTTCTTTAAGTATGAATACAAAAGTGGCAAATGCTTTAATTGTTTGGTAATATTTTAGACATTACAAAGCAAACCAAATAGTTTTTTTTCCATCACTTTTTAATTTTTATTATTTTGTCAAATTTTTTGTAGATTGATATTTAAAACAAATCATATGAATTATGTATTTTCTTGATATTATATTTTCGAAATAAATGTCCGATATCCAAGATAATGGTAAATGTAAGTACTGTAAGCTCACAAGTTGTCTCTACACAGTCTACTCTTAAAAAGGAGCTAATTATTGGAAACTCTTGTTAGAAAAATTTCAGGCAAAAAGTATGAGGCCAGTTTTCAACTTTGTCATCTACCTGAAGGCAAACACAGCAGCACTACTTGACATGTGAGAGAATATTACAAAAACTGAGAATATTTGAGAGCTAAAGGGGAACCTACTGAAATCACTTTGATTATCTTGGATTCCAATTTTGTTGGGGTACTGATAAAAGTTTAGAGATATTTTTGGTGCCAATCAAAATGTACTAAAAATTAAGAAGTCTGTTTGTTGCATTTTGGAATAACTGAAACCAGGAGAGTGTTTGACTGACTGTTCCCAGAGAGTATTAAGTGCATCAATAACCCCTTCCCTCCAGTTGTTTGGGTATTGGGTCAATAGGTGTAAGGCCAATTAAGCCCTAATTAACATCTGGTACAAAGTCATTAAACAATAAACAGATCTATTTTCTTGACAATCTGCGGTAAAAATTCAATAAGGAATTGACACCAAGGAAGAAATGTATTCTCAGTTTTCACATCATTGCAAGCCGCCCTTTTCTAGAAGTTTAGAAGTCTCTAAGGACCAGCACAAAATCTTTTGATGGAAAGATGACTAAACAGATGAGATCTTACTGAGGAAGTGCTAAAAGACATGCTCTTTGCTCGCCAGTTGGGAAATTGTTTAAAGCTTACAAGGTTTGCCAGTTCCTGTTTTTTTCTGTTTGACTCAGAAATCCCAAGTCCTGTGCAAATAAAGAGTGAACTTCCGAGATGAGGTATAGCATGGTTCAAAATTAGAAACTCTCCAAGGGACACAACACAACAAACTCTTCAAACCAAAACACATGGACAAACATGCATCACTGAAGAGGTGAAACGGTCACGTTATGAAACTGCTTGGTGGAAAAATGCACAGTTTTTAAAATACTTGCCATGCACTTGCAAATTTTTTTACTTCAACAAAATTGTTGCAAATTTTTGTCATCAGTAACAACTAGAAAAAGACAAAGGTAAATAAATGAAATAAAGTTTTAAACATCTGGTTTACAAACAGAATCTCCCACCATTACGGCCCCAACCAGTTTAAGAATCAAGAGCCATGACATGGTGTTCAGAGGGCAATGAGGAATAATTGAAAAGTCCTAAACATTTAACACATTTACACAAGCTGCACAATCCAGGCATGTTGTGCCAAGAGACAACGATTTTCTGCCATGGAGCATTAGCTTGTTCATCTGCTCAATTAAGGGCCTGTTCATACCCTGCACTACACCAATGCATCTCTGTCTTTCCTCTGTCTGCATCAAATTCTTCAGCGTGTTGAGTCCACTTAGTCAAACAAAGATGAATGATGCACAATTACTACGATGCAGTGTGTTATATACTCTCTTCTGTTTCCCTGTATTGTGCCAATGCGCAGATTTACACACACACACCCATTGATTGATACACTAGATGGGTGACCAAGTTACCAACACTTTATGACTACTTTACTCACAAATCACAACAAAGCACATTAAAATTCACAATAAGGAGAACTATACCAAATATAGGATTAGATTATTCTGTTTAATAAACCAATTTTGCCCTTTCCTGATAATTCGAAAGAAATATTGATGAATTATAAGCTAAATAAATATGCAATCAAAAATAGGAATAAGATTATTGCACATTATTATACGATTATTATAAGACGTAATTGCTAACCACTACAAATCTGGGAGGAAAGTGGCAACTACACATTAATATAACTTTACAACAACCTCACCAGTTAAATTTGGAGTCTACTAATCATCTACATCTTGTGATTTTAAAAGTAAAATGACCAGTCACACCATTTTAACCATCAAACTTGTTAAAACAGTGCTGAATGTTACAGCCACATACAGCAAAGCCATTTGACTGAGCACGGTTGAACATGCATCACATGACACTCCTATTGTATAAAAATGTATTACATATAAAGAAAAGGTAAAAAAAACTTAAAATAAAAACACAATATAAGGGAATTTCAAAACAAGGGGGGATCAAAACAAATTTGCCAGTTAAACTCGCCACTGCTGTTCTGTGTTCTTTGGTGAACATAAACATAAATAATTTCTGAACAATGCATCCCAAGAGAAGCAGACTGTCATTTCCTGGGAAACGTTAACAAACTCTCATTAAATATGTGTAGGTGCTGTGCTCTGGGAAACCATTATATTCTTTTCATATCATAACATTTGTAAAATACACAAAACAAAGTTTTTAATACTCTGTTTTCTGGAGTAGATCTAATGCTGAATCTAATGCTTCAATTCGCAATATAGTCAAAAACCAGAAATGTTATGAATTATGAAATGTTATGAATTTAAAATGGGAAGAAATCCCATACAAGTAGTCATAACATGCTCCTGATGCTTCAAGAGGCATTAAGGAATTAAGTTAAGTTCAACTATCTACTGATAAAGACAATATTTGCAGTAAGAAATTGATTTCCATCAACATTTCTATTCACGTTTACATTTTGTGTCTTTCTCCTCTCTGGTTCAATGTGTTGTCATATTGTCCTAAACTATACTTTGTGAACCGTTCACAGTTATGTGAACCTCAAAACCTAGTTTTTTAAAAAAACTATCATGATAACTTGGAAAAAACAATATGGTTATGCAAAGTAGATACTTTAGAAAGATAAAGATGACTGAATGCAGAGACAAAAATAAAAAGCAGATGCAGAAGTACCCACATTCTCTTGAACAGATAAGCTAGCATTACAGTTCATTTATTTTGTCAACTTGTACACAGGGTTTTCTGTACCATCAATTAACCAGGGTTTCTTCATATGTTTAATTTAAGACATTTAAATACCTTTTAAGAACATTAGGAATCAAATTTAAGACCTATATATGGCAAAATTGGTTTATGGTTGATGTTTGCTCCAGACCCTTCAAATCAGCCTGATGTTTTTTGCTTTTTGAATAAGACCCCAGGGCTTGTACACCTAACGTCCCCAGTTTAATCACTTATTTGCATAATAAGCAGTTTGCTTTAATAACATTTTAAGAAACTGGCCTCATCCAAGCTCTGAATTCTATTTTAACAGACCAAGTGTCGCTAAACCTGCACTTCCCCATCATTAACACGTGTCCGAAAGTTGATTTGGATTGGTGAAAAAAAAACTATGACAAGACAGAATCAAACAACAAACACCAAAAACTTTATTCAAATTAGCTTTACGTGGACATCAGTAGACCTAGAACAGCCATTTTAAGATTTTTAAGGCCCAAATATTGGGTTTGTACACCCCACATGTAGGATTTTATTGCGTGACTTTTTTATGATCCTGCAGAAACCCTGATAAACACAATGCAAGCAAAAATATATTTATTTATTCAGTATTAACTTGTTTCACATTCTCATTTAAAGCTCTATTTTTTGTCCTTTACATACAGACTTTGGATTGGTTGACCTTTTGTAGACCAATTTCATTGACTGAGATAAAATAATGATTGAATGCCTTCTAAAAGCTGTATTTTTTTTTCTGTTATACACAAGTACTTTTTAAACCACAAAAAGATGTTTTTTTTTTGGCCACAGTACTGGTTTTGGCCACAAGCTTACATATAGCAGCTTTAACTTATACAAATAATTGCACATTTTCATGCTTCTATGACATCAGTAACATAAGATTAGTGAGTTTCATGTAGTTATATTCTTTCAATCAAGATACAGACAATTCTAACAAGCATATGTACCAACCCAGGTGCTGAGGTGTCTGTTCAGTAGTGCTGTCAATCAGTTCAGAGGGTTCCACTGATGCCTGCTGCCACCTGCCACGGCTGTGAGGCATGCTTTGACACCTGACACGCCTGATCTAATTGTTCAAAATAACATGAAAGGGCATCCAAGGGAGATATTCACAGAGGAGCAGACCTGATCCCGCATCAGGATGTGTTTCCATGCCACGATTAGCTATTTTGAATGCAGAGACAGGAGATCAAACTCGCAAAATTACTGTGGAAATCTCAGTTCATTATGTGAATCTGCATCTTTCAATCTCTTCTGTTGAAAAAAAGAGCTGACAAGTTAAACGCTCACTGCTATATATAATGATTAACTTTCATAGGCAAAAACTCCATGTTAAATTAAGCATTGTAAAGATAAAAGAAATAAAACTATTTAAAAAGGGAAGCACCGAATACTTGGCTGTTGAATACATTCAGTCGAATATTGCAATAAAAGTCACATTCTGCCTTCGGTGGGAGCAAGTTAAAGTAAAGGAAAATATTGACATGGGAAGCAAGTTTGGATAACTATTCGATATTTGGCCAAGTGTTTTATCTATTATTCGATGCATCCCTAAATTTAAAAAGTGAAATTAGATTCGATCAATATAATAAAACAATATAGGTCTTAATTTTCCAGTGCTTTGCATTAAAAAAATCTCTTTTTATTTGATCTCATTAATCTATAGACATACCCCTCCATTTTTTCAAATAGACTAAGAAATGTTTCAGGACCATTAAAATGCTGGTCATCAAAACAGCAATTGAGAGATAATTCTGCTGAACCATGAGTCTTCCCTATGAAAGGTTGCCTAGCAACACACATTTCAGAGCACAAAGGAGGAGAGGTGTTTCCTGGCTCGAGTCTGCGGTGAGCAAGCGAGTTTTCCACCACCACAATGGGAAATGTTAAATACATAGAGCTAATCACATGTAAGAGTGTTGCCCAGGACAATCCTAAAACTGGGAATTAAGTAATGAGATTTAATTGATCTTAAGTGTTCTTAGTAATTTACACAGAAAAATAAAGCTCTGTAATATTTGAACTAGCTGTACAATAATTATGTACCACATTTTGCAAGACATCTAAAATCAAAGTGCAAGCTGGTGACTTCTGTTTCTAATAGTGCAGAAGGATTGAAAGCGTCAATGGGAGTGCTGAGGCATGGTGGCATCCTACTTTTTCCAGCAGCACCCCTAAGGCACAGAAACAATCATCTGCCTCACCCTGGTCCTCCAGTGAGCATCAGCAATCTGTCTCTTGTGCACAGGTATGGACAGATAAGACATATCCACAGTATAGGATAGGAAAATGTCAGTTTAGAGCAGTTCTTTTAATATTGTGTCTAGGTTACTACCCGTCTCCCAAAATCATCTATCAGAAAAAGGATTCTACGGATTACTAAATCTCATGAGGTGAAAATGGAAGTGGCAATACATCAACTGTCTGCATGAGGCTAGTCCCAGATTTACAGTTTAATCCCAATTTTGTTTCGGTGAAGCATCTTGATCATTTTTAATTTAATATTACACATATCAAACGCCACAAGTTAAACAAGGCTAAAAATTTATTCAAGGACACAGTAAATTCTTTTTAGTAAATCTCTAGTGTCCAAAGTGACACAGCTAAATAATTTATAGTTTCTTATTACTGAGAAAATCTGTTGCACTTCGATAAATGAAGAAAGTTCAGATCTTCATAGGTATGGAACAGAGTGCCTTTCGATTGATTTCCAGTAGGTCATGTCTGTAAAATATATGAGCCAGACTTACTAGAGCAGTGGAAATCTTTGATGCTAAGAGAAGATCATTAATCACAAAAATTGAGGATTGAATATTCTACTAGAATATATTTGTCTGCAGGTTTAGCAGTGATTAGAGACGATCACTGGATTAATTTTCATCAACAGGAGATTCCTCCCATCTTTCATTAGAGTGAAAGTAAAATATCTGAAAGATGTAATGGAAGCGATCATACCTAGCAGCGTTCTAAACTAAATGACAAACTGAATGATCTGCAGATGTGTATTCCCTCGAGCCTAAAGGATAATGACTAAAAGTTTTAAAACCAAACATTTAGACCCCACGAAGATATAAATGCAGATACAAAGGAGCTATATTTTAGATCACAATGCATACAACAAAAGACAAAATTTTATGGGCAAGCTGGTCAAAGATCAGCTTCCACTTTTGATTCACTCCAGTATGCTTCTCTGAGATAAATGCACACCCTTGAATTCCAAAACAGAGGCAAGATACAATCCCCTAAAGATCATTGAACACACTCACATACAGTACATTAGAGGCAGTCATGCTTGTGCTTAATGCTCACAAATCCCCTTGAGATGTACAATGAAATGTGAAGCTTGCTTTGTGTTGGTCTTCACATCCATTTGAATTAATCCGATGCTACTAATTTCAGTAATGCACAGTCATTGTGTTTGAGCATTTTATTATACATTATCTATACAAACCTCCATTCATTCATCAATCAGTCAATCAGCCAGTTCTTCATCCATGAATCCCATCTGGTCACCAAGCATCCGCCCATCAATTACCTTTTAATCATAGCATATACGATTATTTCTATAGTGTTGAAGACACCCCTCAAATTTCTTTAGACATATTAATTTTTTTTTGATAAATAACCACAAAAATTAAACTCTGCTACTATGTAATGCTGTGAATGTACAGATTGTGTAAAAGTCTAAAATTAGCTGTCCAATCAAAAAGCCTCAACCCAGTGGCATTAAAAAAAAATCCAATTGTGCCCCAAGTTGCCATTCACCTGAGCATGTCTCTGCATTAAACAGCTGGTCAGGAACATAAATACAGACAGTAAAAAAATGTGGTTTGTAAATTCTGGATATTTTGGAATATTGAAATACAAAGCCACATACACATCCTCATACATCCTTTAATATTTCCTATTCTCACTTATTCATGAGTGTGGACAAGGGCGTTGGTAGCCTCTGTATACTTAGACACTGTACTGATGATGCCTCTACTGCTTGAAAGAATATTGTAAGCTTAAAACCATTAAAATAAAACAAATAAAATAAAAATAAAATAAAACGCTGCTGGTGTGACGAAAAACAATATGCAGCAGTGTCGCTTCTGGGGAAACCTGACTGTCGCTTCTGGGGAAACAAAAGAGAGACAATGGAGTATTTGAAATTGGAAATTGAAATATTAAGTACGGTAATGTATTTAATGTCCATTTCATTGCGTTACATAATGCACAGGATCTTTTTTTTTACCAGATTAGGGGCTATTGATGATTCGTGTTGACTCTAGACTTGTTTAGATTTGGAAGAATTTTTTGTAAATATGGTAAACTTTCTCCACGCTGGCTGAAATACTGGAAACATGGTAAACTTTCTCCACACTGGCTGAAACACTGGAAATTGGGGAACATTACCCTATTTCCAGTGTTTCAGCCAGTGTGGAGAAAGTTTACCATGTTTCCAGTGTTTCAGCCAGTGTGGAGAAACTTTACCCTATTTCCAGTATTTCAGCGAGTGTGGAGAAAGTTTCTCCACACTGGCTGAAACACTGGAAACATGGTAAACTTTCTCCACACTGGCTGAAACACTGGAAACATGGTAAACTTTCTCCACACTGGCTGAAACACTGGAAATTTCAGCCAGTGTGGAGAAAGTTTCTCCACACTGGCTGAAATACTGGAAATAGGGTAAAGTTTCTCCACACTGGCTGAAACACTGGAAATAGGGTAAACTTTCTCCACACTGGCTGAAACACTGGAAACATGGTAAACTTTCTAAACACTGGCTGAAACACTGGAAATAGGGTAAACTTTCTCCACATTGGCTGAAACACTGGAAATAGGGTAAACTTTCTCCACATTGGCTGAAATGCCGGAAATATGGTAAACTTTCTCCACACTCGCTGAAATACTGGAAATATGGCAGACTTTCTCCACACTGGCTGAAACACTGGAAATAGGGTAAACTTTCTCCACACTGGCTGAAATACTGGAAATAGGGTCAACTTTCTCCACATTGGCTGAAATGCCGGAAATATGGTAAACTTTCTCCACACTCGCTGAAATACTGGAAATATGGCAGACTTTCTCCACACTGGCTGAAACACTGGAAATAGGGTAAACTTTCTCCACACTGGCTGAAATACTGGAAATAGGGTAAACTTTCTTCACACTGGCTTAAATGCTGGAAATATGGCAGACTTTCGCCACACTCGCTGAAATACTGGAAATATGGTAGACTTTCTCTACACTAGTTGCCAGTTACATTCAGAATACATTTTTAAAGTGCTGCTGCTCCTCTGTAAATCTCAAAACAGCTCAGCACCAAATTAAAATACATACCAGAACTGCACCAGCATACGAGCTCTTGAATCATTAGCTTCAAATCAGTTAGAAATACTACAGGTATGCTGCAAGCAGGGAGAGTTTGCTTTCAGATACTTTGCTGCTCGTGGCTGAAACCAGCTTCCAGAAAAGATTACAGAAACTAAAACTTTAGTCAATCAATAAGTAATGTGTTAGAAAATGTGTTTTACAAAAAAATTTTACTTCGTAGAATGTACACAATACAATAATTTTTATGGTCACTTTACTTACAATATAACATATACATGGACCATGAGACTCCAGAGCATCTCGCCTTTCAGTACAACCAGCACAAAAAAAAGATAAATAAACTAAATATAACAAAAAAATCTATGACAATTAAATTGTTATAATAACAAAATATTTAAGTAATGTCCAATGTAACGCAATAACGTGTAAACTGTATAACATTTTTCAAACATTATACCAGTGTAAAAAATGGAAACGTTAACAAAATATATGGAGCTTTTCTATAAAAGCTTGGGATGACGAGCAGCTCAGCACTCCAAGTGTGAATATGAGAAATCTGTCAGACACAATGTGTTGTTTCTGCCATAAAAAGAATTTTAAAGGCTTTGAAATATCCAGTCAAACTTTATTCTCGAGTTCAAGAGAGTATGGAAAATATTAATAGTCCAAAATTAGAAGGGAAGAAATATGGGCAGACCTATTACATAACTGTCAATAAGAAAATATTTTATCTATAACTCAATGTCCATAACTTATCTTTAACTCAATTTACTTGGAAGAATCTACACAAACCTAAAATATGCCACCTCTTAAATCAAGCAATGAAAAGCTGCTGCAATGAAATTCAGTCTTTTCACTGGCTTTATGAAATATCAAAGACGCAATTATAAGACAAATCTTGATTTTAAATAATAAGTGTTGAATGAGTGTAGTGAAAAATTAAGTAGATTTCAATTACTCACTTTTGTAGAAATAACTTTGAAGGCAGGATTGCAGAACCACATTACGGCAACTTTATTTTGCGTTTCTCATTTAAATGAACACTGAAAATCGACTACTAAACCTGAAAACCCTACCCATGCCAAGTGATTGAGAAAGTGGGAAAAATGAACTGAAACTCCATGCACCAACTGCTTTATGTCCTCCAAAAGTGGAGGACGAATCCCTGCTCAGAAAATACGTCCTCTCCACCAAGGCAAGGACTTTAACATACAGTAAACATTATTCATTAAATACTAATTACGATACTCATTAATCATTATTACTAATGCAAAATTTTATCTGAAAACGGAGTTGAAACTATTTGATTGCCATGAGTCAACCCAGGTAAACCCAGAGTCTGCAGTGGTTGGCATGCTGCAGCCAAATGAGAGAGGACCTTTTTAAAAAAAGCTTCAATGAAAGACCATAACTCCAGCTATAGCTGTACTTGGAGTCCTTTGAAAGAACTAGCTCATGTTCTTTATGAATTCAAGAGCTTTCCATCACCCCAAACTGTTGTTTGAGGAATGATCAAAATAGCCCAGCCAATCTCCTGGCATGTCATAACCCATCATACTCCGTAAGCAAAACACTTGCTCACAAGGCATCCCAAATAACCCGGTTGAAAACAAGTTTCCTGAATAAACGATAGCTGGATTTTTATATATAAACTTCACCAAGGATCTGTCTCTTTTTTTATATTTTGTTTTTAAACCATCTGCCAGGGCAAAAGGGACTGGTTAATGTTGAATATAAAATTAAAACTGCTTTTGTAACAAATAGCTACACTTAATAGTGTTATATTTTGCTGCTAGAAATTTTTTTTCCAAAATAAACAGAAACATTCTTTTCATTTTAATATCTTTCTTTTAGATGTGTATATTGCAGCGTGAGCATCAAGGTGGCGCAGTGGGTAGCACAGTTGTCTCACAGCAAGAAGGTCGCTGGTTCGAGCCTCGGCTGGTTGGCATTTCTGTGTGGAGTTTGCATGTTCTCCCCGTGATCGTGTGGGTTTTCTCCGGGTGCTCCGGTTTCCCCACAAGTCCAAAGACATGCGGAATAAGTGAATTGAGTAAGAACGATTGTCCATAGTGTTAAAGTGTGAATGTCTGTGTGAATGTTTCCCAGCGATGGGTTGCGGCTGGAATGGCATCCGCCATCTTAAATCTTAAATATGGTTTTGTATGTGCATCACATTTCATCAACATTTCTTAGTTATATAAATTAAACTATAAGGAACACAATTGATTGAAGATTATAAAATCAAGGAATATATTAAAATCTAATTTTGATTAATAGGACTTGCATCTCAATAAACAGACTTTCTATAGAAACAGTTCAGTTTCACAGTATTTACACTCTGTGTTTATTTTCTGGGTTATTCAAAGATTCTGTTTCTATGGTAATAGTAGATCTTATAACTCGTCTCCTACTTTTACTGAGATGATTATGATGTAGTTATGCAGTTATATTGAAAACATTACTGTGCTCCAGAGAGTTGTGCCACTGTTATTCAAGCCTTGCAGGAAATCTTTTTTTTATGTTTTTTTATTGCCTCCTCCAATCCTTTGCTTGCCTTTGCTGTGATGCATGTTTAAACACACCAATGAAGAGATTCAAATAAGTATTACACAAGTTTAATGTGTAATGTTGCATTTTGTGCTTAAGTGTTGAAGTATTTCTTACAGAACAAGTAAAAACTGGTTAATACCAGTGTTGGGCGTTACTAACAACATCACAGCTTTTTGCAAAACTAAAATAAAACGTTACAGTAACTAATACTCTAATGCATAACTTTTAAAATAAAATAACTCCATTACTATTACTACTGTCTGCGTTATTCTGTTACTGTTTACATTAAATGCTGGACACGGATTTTTGTACAGCAAAAGAAAACGCTTCATGGTATTGGTGGATGGCACTCAAATTACAGAAGAATAAGGAACCCCCCCACAAGAGTCTGACTAGAAGGAATAAAAAGAAGTGATGGAAGAGCAAAGTAAAAGCACAACATGCAATCTGGCTCAACAATCCTGGGAGAGTCCAGGCACCAGTGTGGAGTGGGCGAGGGGTGAGAGAACTCGGCACTAAGCATATACTTCTTACTGTGATTAGAACATGAAGAGACATGATTCACCCAGGTGCAGTGAGAAAAGGAGTGAGAGGAGCATGAGGAAAGATGAGAAAGAGGCATTTGCATTCAACACAACAACAGTGATGGATTAAATTGTTAAATAGTAAGTAAAATTGTTAGAACTTAACAATACATTAATCTAGTTGCTATCCCTCTGCCTAAAGTAACAGCTTCTGCCTTTCTTTTTTTCTATTCTTTTTTAGAATTTTGTTGAAAAAGAAACATATTTATTCTTAGCATTCATTGTTAGCACATAACTGTTATAATGCTACCTGAACTACTTATTTTGTGCTTGGGGTAGAGGTGTATGGGGTGGGGGTTGTGATTCTAAACATTAGTTTCTTTGTTACCTGACTTAAATCCAAAACTGATATCTTTTGCCAACTTAAATTTTAATACACATTTTATGTAAAGACCAAACTTTATAGCAAAATATCTATACCAGACACATACATGCCACAAAATAAGAAAACTTAACAGAGAATGTAAAAAGAGCTAGAAAACATTGGCCACAGTTAAACTGGATGTGGAAGGTTGCCACACAACACAGTTTCTGGGAAGATGCTGATGGCCCATGGGCTTCCAACACATTTTTATTTATATGTTAGACAGTGTGTGATCAATGCCAGCCTTATTCAAGCATCTAGTATAAATGTCACACAAACCCCCATGGAAGGGTTGCACTGTTTCCATCAACATAATCACGAAACTGCTCAAGATAAACACTCAAGCATGCACATAAACACATATGTTGCACAATATCAAGTATACATGAGCAGTTGTGCTCATAAACCAATGACTTCAAAAATACAAAAAGACAAAAGTCGAATTCTAGATCTAATCTTAATAAATCAGAAGAAAGATCACTTGCATGCTAGTGTTTTGGCAAATAGAGAACAACAAATCATATTTGTAAGAAAAAAGTCTATTATTTTGAGGCTTTTAAGATCCAGGTTTGTGGTTTGAAAAGGTTTCTTGGTCAGCTATGGATTTTATTAGCAAAGCAGACGCCAACGTGACAGGCTCTCCTCGCTGCACGCAAGGCATCTCTGATAGAAAACAGCTCACAGGCTTCCAATTGCACGAATTCATGAAAACAGGCAAAAATTGCACTAGCTTTCACGCAGAAAAACAAAAAAGGTTACAAGCATTAACACATTCTTTTATTTTACTTGTATGTTTTGTAAAACACTTGTAAAATAAGTTATAATGCTACATGAAATACTTATTTTGTGCTTGGGGTAGAGGTATATGTGGTGGGTAGTTGTGATTCTAAACATTAGTTTCTTTGCATCCTGACTAAAATGCAAAACTATTGTAAAACGCTACAAAAATAAATAAAAGAAAAAACTACATGGTACATTTTTAGACTTAAATTCATTGTGGAGTGCCTAGAATAGTATCTAATTGCAGCTATCTTAATGTCTATTGGCAAGAACCCTGTCAAATAAGAGCCGGATCTTCTGTTGGCAACACACCATAAAAGATCGATTCTAATTTACATCTGGCCTGAGCTGCTTTTAGAATCAGACCTGTCGCCAATAGAGATGTAATTTCTTTTTAGTTAGACTACAACAGCTTAATCCTGCTTCCTCTAGTTTTACCATTTTACAAACAAGCGTCAGACAGATTTGTGACAAAAGATATTATGAATATAGACCATCAATGTCAAATATGAATCTTGAAACAGTAAAAGCCTCAAAAACACACATCATTCAAGATACGTAATGTTCAAGCCGCTAAAAAAAAACTTCAAGCCTGTGTAGTGCCAATGTATGTTTTAAACCAGACTCAGTCAGAAACACTTACTTTCACAGTTCTCTGTGTCTGCCCTTGCATAACCCTTTTAGCAGCAGATAAAAGAATAATCCCCCTGAGAGATCAATGTATTCCTGCAAACTGCCTCCAGAGCTCACGCATAATATGGCAAGTATTGCCGCTGTCAATATTTACAAAAAGCCTCAAATTCTGGTCAGCATCTTGAACATCTGCAAACAACTGACAAGCCATATGAGAAAGGATTGTGTTGGGTTTTCCGAAAACAATGTATGCATTCCCTGAATAAAAACAATTTAAATCCATACATTTTCAGATCTATTTAAGTATAGAAAAACAATCCAAAATATACATTTATAACCTTGACAGAAGTCAATTCCTGGATAGCACTTGCTGTTTTTGTTAAAACCATATTTCGAGATAAACCGGTAACTTCAAACAAGCCAATAAGGGCTTAATTGGTGTAATCAAGTGTGCTGCGTGAATGTTTAAGTGAAACTATGCAGCGCTGCGTCCCTCCAGGAACTCCAGATATAAAAAATCCACTTTAAATTGACACCTAAACACCATAAATCCATCTCCCACAATCCTAATCCATTTCACATTCCACATACATTCTATATTCACACAACAAAAAAATCCAACAACGAAAAAATATTTATGAGATTATAGTTATATTTGCAAAGTTTACTAAACAGATATTTTAATTATTACTGATATTGGAAAGAGTTGTATTGGTTCAGATCAGTTTGTTTAAAAGAGTTGACTCTGTGTTCATTGTGAGATTAGTGGTCGCTTCATGGGTTAGGTATTCAGATCAGTTACGGCATAGGACTCTTAGTTTTGTTAATTATTGAGGCAACGCTGTTAACAGTATATTGTTTCATTTAATTAGGATCATTGAGTTAGCAAAAAGCTGCTTCTAAAAGTGATTCTATTGTGTGATCCGATGTAAATCTGTGTGTGTCTTTAATAAAAGAGAGTGTATTTCTTTTGTCATTTAATAATTTTCTGAACCAGAAATATAATTTGTAATGTTTAATGTAAATATGTAAATAACTGAATGTTTGGTAGAGTAAGTATTAAAAGTTGAGTGTGCGATCAATGGAATTCAATGTTGCCACACCTAGGACCAATGGCACTTTGTGTTGTTACACTTGATATTTTAAAGCGTCTGCTGATTGGCTATCACCTTGTTATGGCTTATGTATGGTTATGTCGGCCTGCCCTAGCCTTTCTAAAATTTACACTCCTCACCTTTCATTGATTAACCTGTCTCTTACACACCATGTACTCATGCTACCTCATGATTCATGTGACCGCATAGCTTTGTAGTGTGACATTAATTAGAAGCCGTTTGTGACAGCACGTTTGGGTGTGGTTCCTAGAAATAAAGAATAAACCAACGTATTAGCAGATACCGAAACACATCACTTTGGAAAGAATTAAGTATTTGTCTCCTAATACTGGAACTGGACACCCAAGGAATAGCTCATTTCATCTCACCCTTGCTGTAGATTCACTTCCTTAATCTAACCTTTTGGAAATTACAATGAATCTGATCTCCATGGGACTATTGGAATAAGTTGTGTCTTCAATCTACCTTATGACAGATCTGTTTATATTGTTAACTTGTATTTTCTTTGTTGTTGTAGTGCCAAGAAATACTTTCAAAAGCATGGTAGCTTGTCACTAGAGAAAACTTCAATGAGATATTGCTAATAGTTTCATGTCTTTTTTATTATCTACATACTGTAAATGCAGCAGACAATGATGAAAGTAAGAAAGTAAATAAATAGCATCACCATTAATAATAAGATCACAATTTAAAACTGATGTACTGTCTCTAAAAACACCTGTGTGGGTAAAATATTTGTAAATAATTCATAGTCATCATCATATGGGATTGTGAAGGCATGATTAAATATAGCCTGAGATAGTGCTGTAGAGCAAACCAGAAGATAATTAGTCTCCAGTATCCGAACATAACAGGCCCGAGAGCTGCTTAAGTGTTTAAGCACACTCTTGACTGTAGACAGAAAGCCCCGGGTGACAAATAAAAGAAGGCATAAACAATTCCAGATCATATGCAAGCAGTAAATATTTCAATAAAGGTGGTGGCAGGGTTTCTCATCAGCAACTAAAGATAAAATGAAAATCCATCATCTTTGGCTTCGGGGTAAACAATGCATAGGTAAACAAATGCATCCATAAACAGATAAGTTGAGATACATGAAGTTCCAAATAATGGAGACAAAGCAGATGAATTCTCCAACACATGTACTTTGTAATGTGTAATGACTACCACGTCAAAAGAAACTTTGGGGGGAAGGGATGAAAAAAACAGCTTGTTCCAATTTCTAACTGTGCAACAATCCACTGGTGACTCCAAAAGTAGACCATTTGAGTCAACTTGATTTTAAACAGGTAAAAGTTCAATTGGAAAGGTATGATATTTTTGGAATACATCTAGAGCTGCAACAACTAATCGATACAATTGATAATAAATCGATAATGAAATTTGTTGTCAACGAATGTCGTTATCGACTAATTGGCCTGTCTCCTATTGCGGCAAATCCCTTTCTTAAATAAAGCATGTATTTTTGATAATCACATGCATGCGATATAAAGATTTGCGCAAGCAGAAACAGATCTACGCGCACAAAAAACAACCAAACCACAAGCTTTTTCTCAGCCCGCGCGCATCACAGCACCTCGTACCTCGCAGCACCTCAGCTGCTCATACAGTTACAAAAATAAATTTCAGCAATCTCTAAAAAGGATAATTTCTGCTCAAACAGATTTGTAGCTCGTTGACTATGTTACACAGATAACAAAGAGATGTCACACCAATCTTTGGAAATTCCTGAGGAGAGCGAGTGTAAAACAAAGTGGCAGCCATCAACTTTGCTATAACTGAAAGGATCTGCGATGTTCTAGACAGAAGGCAGAAGTAGTTGTGCAAGTAGGCTATTCACTTCAGTTGTTCACTTGCAACTCGCTAGCATTACTCTCCAATCGCCTCATGAGAAATAGTTATTAGTTAAATGGTGCTACTTTTGATCAGCTTAAATTAAACCATGCGAATAACAGTAGACTTGTATATTTCGTTTTTGTAATTGTAATTGTTGTAATTGTTAGTAAATGCAAGTATTTCCTTTCATTTTAATAAAGATTATTATTTTATTTTTTTTTCATTTCTAGAGTTTTTTTTTATAGTCCACAACAAAGTTAACTTGTTAACTACCAAATATGTTTTCAAACTTAATTGCTTAACAAGTGTTTTGCTCTTTTTTTATTTATGTATTTATATTGTGAGAAGTTTTACAGTTCAAGAACAAACTTTGCTTTTCATTTAAGGTTTAAAATTTTTGAATAAATTATCATTCAACTCTAGTTGTGGTTTTTGCCTTTTATAAAGTTTGCTTCTATACATAAATAATACCCTGATTCATGGTTTTATATAGTTATAAGTAAAACACGGAAAAAATTATTGGCAAACTAATCGATTATTAAAATAAGCGTTAGTTGCAGCCCTAAATACATCCAAAATGGTTAATAAAAGGGCTTTTTTTTATTTGTTAAAAAACCTTGCATGTTCTTTTGCCACCCTGTGGTTATAATCTACATAATTGGACAAGTACCAATTTTTATATCTTTATTATGTTTAGTTTTTTCTTTATCTTCAGCTGTTAAAGGTATCTATTAGTTTACTTGAAAAGAACAGTACGGTATTCAATACATTTATTTATTCTTTCATCTTCTAACCAATTTAATCCCTGTTGGCATCTAGTGCACAAGCAGCAAATCAGCATATAGGCACAAAACATCACAACACAAACCAGCAAAAGTCATCATTTTATCTTATTTTGTAGAGGTTGCCAAAAATGGCCAAAATGCTTATTTGAGTGTTGTTTAATACAGAGTTCTTAATCAATAACTGATTAAATCTCAAGATGTTTAAGACATTGCCTTGATTAATATTTCAAGCACGGTGTGGTTTTAAAGGAATGCAGACTCGAGAAA
Source organism: Danionella dracula (assembly GCA_900490495.1). NCBI lineage: Eukaryota > Metazoa > Chordata > Actinopteri > Cypriniformes > Danionidae > Danionella > Danionella dracula. Next base: position 3,755,642 of record UELW01000489.1, read on the forward strand.
GATCCACTTTTCCTTAACTCAATGCTCAGTTGTTCCTGAAACCAGAGCATCATTAACAAGGCACATGCTGACTTCATCTGGTTTGCATTACTTTAAATCGGCAGTCAAATAGAGTGGTCCTGTATGCTTATTGGCTAGCAGAAAGCGGCTCCTCCCTTTGAATAGCCTCCCAATATTTCACACACCTAAGAAAGAGTGAGCATATTCTAGAACACCGCAGTGACAGCCAAGCTTTAGAAAATTTGGAACTGCCGGGAAATTTACCCAAAAATGAGATTATCAGTAATGAATAGTGCTTTTAATAGGGGGAGGGTAGGGTGCATTTAAGCATTTGAGGGGTTGCTTAGTCTCTTAAGATCATTTCTCTGACACTATTCCAGCTGGAGCCCACGTGGAGACAGACTCCTGCTGTTCTGAGGTCAGGTAGAACCTGCCACCATCGCTGAACTAAAAGAAAAGACTCATTGGAACGGAGCGATTCCATGTGTTCACGCTCATTCGGACACACAATAGGTTGTTTGTAAAGCAAATCTTGAGGCCACTCTGATGCCGATTGGAATTCCTTAGTTTGGTAGGTGAAAACTGCATCCCCAAACCTCAGCCCCAGTCTTTAGCAAAGCTATACAGTTGGGAATATGTTTCTCTCATTTACTCTGCTTAAGTCAACGACGGATTCCAACCAAATATTCCAGACAATCAGTCTAGACGAATCCTGAACTATTGCTCCACTTGCAGGTAACTGTAAGGCATTAAAAAGCTTGATCTTGGTTTCAGGAGGTAACAGAGTTTGAGACAGAGGCAAATACTGTCTGGCTGGGCAGAAACAGCTGTTCACTGATATAGGCATCTTCATTCAACCACAAAATGAGCTCATCAAATTACAAGGTCTATGATCGCCTGTAGACAGAACCATCAAGTGATTATCTGAACTTCTAAAAATGAAATGATTCAAAGCTAATGAATAATCAAGAGCTCTTTACTGTTGATCACATCTGCTGTATGCCAGTTCATGCACTCAAAACACAATTTAAAATGATAAAAGTTTGCTGCCAGTTTTGAATGTTGCTTCAATTTCGTTATATGTTATTTAATCGAAGAGTACCATTAGCAAGGAGAAGTGGTATTTGTAGGTTTTCTATAAAGCACCATTTAAAAATTATTTAAATTCATAGTTTGCAGTTATATTAAAGTATCCTTGGCAACCTTTTCATTTAAAAACTAACACAGTATTAAATATTTAATTCAACCTTACAGTCATGTTTGATCCTGATATTAACTCTGGCTTGTGTAACATGGAATCTCCGGTTAAAACTGGAGTAAAAACAAGCTTGAAGTGACAATCATGTTTATTTGTTCTTTATGATCATTCTGTTGCTGTGAACCGAGTACCAAATGAGAACGTTACACAACAAAAGGTGTAAGATAAGTTTTTTATTGTATTTGTAATGTAAGTGTTTGCTGTACTTCAGTGTGTATTAACTATTTTGATGCATAACTTTGATTAGATTTTCTGTAAAAGTAAAAGTCAAGATTTTATATTGAACTGGACTTTTTTTATAAACTTATACACTTGTAAGTGTATGTTTACAAGTAAGCAAAACAAGCGTATCTTGAATTTAATGGAGCAAATGTCGGACACATGGGATACGGCAAAAAAATCAGGAAGTAGCTTTTTTTTTTTTCTTAAATGGATAAAGATTATCAAAGCATACTCATCACTCTTTAAAGATCAATGAATGACATCAAATTTCTAAACAAAAGAAGTTGATACATTTATGTGCTCACCAAACTGTTTATTTGATAACACATGTTTTGTTACACAGTAATCAAATAAAACACCCAATTGTTGCAGCACACAACAGTATATTGTTGCCTTTGATGCTCATATATATATATATATATATATATATATATATATATATATATATATATATATATATATATACACAGTGGTGTGAAAAACTATTTGCCCCCTTCCTGACTTTTTATTCTTTTGCATGTTTGTCACACAAAATGTTTCTGATCATCGAACACATTTTAATATTAGTGAAAGATAACACAAGTAAACACAAAATGCAGTTTTTAAATGAATGTTTTTATTATTTAGGGAGAAAAAAAATCCAAACCCACATAGCCCTGTGTGAAAAAGTAATTGCCCCTGCACCTAATAACTGGTTGGGCCACCCTTAGCAGCAATAACTGCAATCAAACGTTTGCGATAACTTGCAACAAGTCTTTTACAGCGCTCTGGAGGAATTTTGGCCCACTCATCTTTGCAGAATTGTTGTAATTCAGCTTTATTTGAGGGTTTTCTAGCATGAACCGCCTTCTTAAGGTCATGCCACAGCATCTCAATGGGATTAAGGTCAGGACTTTGACTAGGCCACTGCAAAGTCTTCATTTTGTTTTTTTTCAGCCATTCAGAGGTGGATTTGCTGGTGTGTTTTGGGTCATTGTCCTGCTGCAGCAACCAAGATCGCTTTAGCTTAAGTTGACGAACAGATGGCCGGACATTCTCCTTCAGCATTTTTTGGTAGACAGTAGAATTCATGCTTCCATCTATCACCGCAAGCCTTCCAGGTCCTGAAGCAGCAAAACAACCCCAGACCATCACACTACCACCACCATATTTTACTGTTGGTATGATGTTCTTTTTGTGAAACGCTGTGTTACTTTTACGCCAGATGTAACGGGACACGCACCTTCCAAAAAGTTCAACTTTTGGCTCGTCAGTCCACAAGATATTTTCCCAAAAGTCTTGGCAGTCATCGAGATGTTTTTTAGCAAAATTAAGACGAGCCTTAATGTTCTTTTTGCTTAATAGTGGTTTGCGTCTTGGAACTCTGCCATGCAGGCCGTTTTTGCCCAGTCTCTTTCTTATGGTGGAGTCGTGAACACTGACCTTAATTGAGGTAAGTGAGGCCTGCATTTCTTTGGATGTTGCCCTGGGATATTTTGTGACCTCTCGGATGAGTTGTCTCTGCGCTCTTGGGGTAATTTTGGGCAGCCGGCCACTCCTGGGAAGGTTCACCACTGTTCCATGTTTTTGCCATTTGTGGATAATGGCTCTCACTGTGGTTCGCTGGAGTCCCAAAGCTTTAGAAATGGCTTTATAAGCTTTACCAGACTGATAGATCTCAATTACTTTTTCTCTCACTTCTTCCTGAATTTCTTTGGATCTTGGCATGATGTCTAGCTTTTGAGGTGCTTTTGGTCTACTTCTCTGTGTCAGGTAGCTTCTGTTTAAGTGATTTCTTGATTGAAACAGGTGTGCCAGTAATCAGGCCTGAGGGTGGCTACAGAAATTGAACTCAGGTGTGTTAAACCACAGTTAATTTATTTTTTAACAAGGGGGGCAATCACTTTTTCACACAGGGCTATGTGGGTTTGGATTTTTTTTCTCCCTAAATAATAAACACATTCATTTAAAAACTGCATTTTGTGTGACAAACATGCAAAAGAATAAAAAGTCAGGAAGGGGGCAAATAGTTTTTCACACCACTGTATATATATATATATATATATATATATATATATATATATATATATATATATATATATATATATATATATATATATATATATATATATATATATATATATATATATATGTCAACCTACCTAGGAATGAGCTATAAGCCAGTGTGTCTCTGTGGGTTCGCGCACATGTGTTTGTTACAGTAATTTCTTTGAAGTGTTTGCTGAGGAAGAGCATGGGACTGCCTGGTATTCTCTAATGAGGCTGAGGAAAATGCTAGCTGATGCAAACTAGGCTGACAGTAGCGCTTTGGTGGCGTTTGACTCGTCATAAAGTTCAAAACACCTCAGGCAATTGTAATGAGGCTAGAAAAGACCAGATTAAGACCATAGCTAATGCAAACACTAAACACAGACATCGCTGATCAAGCGTCAGGATTTTTTTAAAACACTTCAACAACTTCCCTTACATGATGACCATCTATTACACAATCTATTATCTGAATTTGTTGTAATGTACACATGAATAGTCACATCAAATCAACAAACGAGCATTTAGAAACACCCTGAAACCCAATGAGAATATCAAGGGATGACAGAAAGGAGCAACATAATGATGCGTGATTAAGAACCGCTTCATTAACTCTTAGACTGACAGAGGTCACCATTAATAATCTCAGCGTCTGCTATAAGAAGCTGCGTTTTGGAGACCATGTGCCCCTCCACAGGCATGTTTCTTCTCCAACAGACCACAATTAGCATGGTAATTCGCCAATCAGCATGGGACGCTACACCAAACATGGGTCAATCATCTCATTTTACAATTAACCTCTCATGACCTCATTTTTATCAATTAAAATATTAATGGCATTGTAAGATTTCAAGCATTAAACGCATGAATGTTTAAAACTGTCTAGGGTCTCAAAAGCAATTGTGATGGCAAATGATTGATCAGTCAAATTAAGGTCATCAAATCAATTTGTCAGATTAAATTGATGTTAATTATGAATAGTATATTAAGCTAATAAATGTAAAAATGCAAACAATCAGGATAAAGTTAAAAGTTCAGTTCATTTCTAAATGTTTTCACCCTCACTTTATTAATGTGTGTTAAAAGGTTTTCAAGTCCAAAATACAGGTTGGCTAGTGCCTATAAATTAAATTTGATATATATAACAATAAATGGTGAACTCTACTCTTACTCTCTTACTCTTAGTCTCTTACTCAATAGTAGCGATTAATCATAAGCAGGTACACAACATGTGGGTAAATGTGTATGTTTTTAATCACAGAAATCTACCTGATATTTATGATGTAAATAATAAACGCTTCTGGTGTAGCAATTTTTTAGAGAAGTTGATACCAAAACACATTTTTGGTAAGTTCATCACCAGCTTCTTTCTAACTCATATGCCTCTCATGACGCTCAGACATGAAGTACATGACCAAACAGTCAGTAGAGACCAATGTTGTATAACTCTTTTTGACATTTACCTTCATGCATTTAGCAGACTTACAATAAAAGGAGAGCATATCCAATCTGTTTAACTCAAGTCCCTCACATCGTCTCAGCTGATCACCCGAACAAAGCTCTGAGGAAAGGAACATTCAGAGAAAGAGAATAGAGTTGTTCTATGATTTTAGCTGCTCACTGAATAGAAGATTTATTAGTTGCTTTTGGAAGGTGTTAGTGTTTGCTGCTTTTCTGACAGGGTTCAAAAGATTATTCCACTAGCTGGGGACTGTGAAAGAAAGTTTTGGTGAGGGAAGACGGTTTTCCTTGGCTGACCGCAAGCGTCTGCACTAATGGACATATAAACAGATACTGTATACACCTAAACAAAAAAAACAAAAACATTTTAATGCTTTTTTTTTCAAAATGTAAACATTTTGAGGACAAAAGCGTTCAATTTATTGCACATTTTCCTTCTAAATACACAACTTCTTTTAAAAATGAAAAAAGCTCTAATGGCATCCTTAATTCATGTTATTGTATTAAAAAGCTGTAGCTCTTTTACTTTGTAAAGCAAGGAGCAAAGGAATAATTCACAGACCATAATTGTAAATTTGAAATCAATTGTAAATGAGTATTTCATTCTTCTATTACTAAAAGCGTAAGGAGAGACTGCATAAATAGCACTGTTGGCGGCTAGGGAACAAAACACAGTTTCACTTGAGCTTCAAACCTCACAAGAGAAATAATTTCTTTTAGAAGTCTTTTATATTTGTTCCACCACAAGTATGTCTAAGATTTCACAGTATTTCAAACTGTATTCAGGTACTAGGGTTGTGCCAAAACCAAACTTGTAGCCAATCACCGGGAGCCATCAAAATAGTGATTCGGTGTTATTGCTGAAGGGGCGAATTGATTCAGGGGTTTTCAAAAGTCAACATAGGCTTAGAGAAAATTTGATAATTATCTTCAACTTGTATCAAGTCAATAACAAAATAACAAATATTCTGAAGAAAGTTGAGCTAAAAAAAAAAAGATGGTTCGAAAACCATATAATAATTCATGACAATCAGTAAAGTAGATATGGATGTTTCCCTTTTTTAGACTATCATTTTAAATCTAATTCCAATATTAAAAAGCTAAACTTAAATATCTGACAAGTCCACATTTGTGACTTCTTAGTTGATACAGATTTTGCTAGAAAATTGGCCATACTTTATCTTTCAAAAATGTTTTGTTAACACATGCTCACACAATGTGCATTTTTTCAAATCTTAGACCAGACACACTTTACCTTTACATACAGGAACTTTTGCTCAAGTAACAAGCAACTGTGTCATCAGCCAAAAACTGGAACATCAAATTAGGTTAGTTATTCGGTTAACATTAAGTTTGGGTGGAGCTTGGCTAATCATTAATCATATGGTCACGCCTACCTATACTTCCAGTATACAAAACTTGACCTAAGCGGCATCATGAACGTCCCTTCGGGATTCTCTGTGCCTACGTCACTTCCTGGTCCCTGGTCATCACTCAGAAAGCTCATCTAGTACGCTTACCCATTGCTTGCCACCCATGCATGGGATACTAGTCACTTATAAGGAAGAGCGAAATCATGAAAATTGCATCAAACGTCACTTGACCTTGATATTTAAATTTAAAACGGCTGAAAACCTGCATTTTTAATAAATGATCAGAAACCTTTAGAATAGCAAGTAGCCAACTAGCAGAAATCTACCATACAAAACAAATACTTTAGGGAAAAAACATGTATTTTCATTCTAGAAACACTGGCAAGCCCCTACTACCATTCTTAGTGTTTTGTGTGAGTGTATAAATAAATGTGAAAGTAACAGCTTTGACTGAGAGAGGCACACTGCTCATTTATGCCTCACTGGGGCTGTCTGCAGTAACAGCAGCAGCAGATGTGTGCAGTGTTAAAATCCCTGCTCTCCTCTAATAAGCACCTCTTCTCCCTCAATCATCAGTTTGGGCTGCTCTGCCTCACTTGTCTCTGGCCTACTTTCCACATCATTCCATTCTTCTTCCCCGCTGCTTCATCTCCTCTTTCTTCTGCAAAGTTTTTTGACTTTTGTACAATATTTATGAGAAGAGATCTAGGGACAAAACAGCAGGCACTTCAAACCGAAACAAGTTTTCTCCGAATAAAAAAAGCTATTTGCAGTGGCTGCAATTGCATTTTGGAGCGGTTTCTTGACCTTTATGCGCTTAGCACTTGAGATGAGTATAAGCTGAAAAGATCAAGTGAAGATTAAGTGAGTCCCTTTATTTTCTCATGAAGCTGAAAGATCTCAAGGTTATTCAAATGCTCTTGTAAGAGCCAGCATCACCTTTGGGAACTGAGTTTAATACCCAGAAAGTGAGGTGCAATAAAAGCTCTTCACCTACAGTTAAGCATCAATCTGCTTTAAGTTCTTGCCTGTTCTGTGGGCACATGGCCAATGAGGGGACACCTGCTTTAAAAGACAGAGATGGTTCCATTAAGATCTGGGCACTTAATTTGGAAAACTAATGAGAAATAGGGAAATTTGGAACATGCAAATCTGAAGAGAGAGCAAATGATGATTTCCTGAGATGGCGAACTGAATTAAGATCAGGTGCATGACAAATTAAATCAAGGCAATTCAGTGCATATCTGGCAAAATCCCTTTCTATAAGTCATCCTAGTAATAATAATCAAATAATAAGGAGGCCAAAATACAATTAAAATACTGTACTTTAATTAGTAAAAAAAACAAGAAAATTTAACTTGTTTGAGACTAACAACGGTATAAATCAATGTGTACATAATATATTGCTAAAACTGTAATAAATACAATATTATGTACCATAGTTAAAGGCATTATAATGATGAATCTATATTTGATTGAATACACAGAAAAACTAAATTTTTACTTTTTATTACTTTTTTCCTTTCTTTTTTTGTTACATTATTACATTGTCTATTCCAGTATTTATAGTGTTTTATAATAAATTCATTAATTAATACAAAATAAATTAAAATATTTAAGATTAAATGGAACAATAAGTTTGTATAAAGGCAAAAGTAAAGACAAACTATATAAAAACAACCTTTTTTGTAAGTGACTTGCAAGAACATTCATTTGTAATATTGCATATGGTTTACATAAACTGATCCTAACTGACCCAATCTGAAAATAAAAAGTAAAAAAAAATACTAGCCACACCAGTCTCAAACTTCATGGAAAAATGTCTAAAACTACTCTCAAAGTCTAAATACTTTGACTCTTATGTAAGAAACAAATGGAATATGAATGACAAGCAGCTCACAGCTCTGTTTCTGGTCCCTCTAAAGCCCTGAGGCTTTAAATCACACCAAAACAAATAGTGACATCTTGTTGGTCTGAACGCTACAAGAAGCACTCTGACTTTGGCAGAAGTTCAGCTACATCTGTGTAGCTTAGGTAGTTAGAGTCTAGCATCTTTGCCAGATCCGACATCTCCCAGATTAAAAACAACACCAGGAACTTCTTTTAAGCCAGACACCTTAATATTAGTTCAGTCAAGTCTTTCCTGAATATCTCAGTATGAGAAAGTGTGCCATCAAAGCAACCTGAGCGATCCGTCTGCTGGCTGCAGAGGGGCTGTTTACTTCAGCAGCAGAGTAAGTCAGTGTTCTGTGCATGTTTTCAGCAAGACTGTCCAGATGACAGTGGAGAATCCTCTGAGAAAATGAGGTAACATCATCCAGAATTCCTTTCTAGTCTTTCTTTCTGACTCCAAAATGAAACTTTCCTAACAAGCAAGGACAGCTTGGGTTCAAAAAATTATATCTAGTGGCATTTAAAGTATTTCAGTTGTGCTAGTAACTCTAGTATTCTTCGAATAAAATGTTTTTTATTCAGAAAAGGTGGAATAAACTCAAAAGAGGTACAAGTCCTTGAGTGTGCTTCCACTTTGCAATCCACAACCCTCAGATGTTGTGAAAGGTTGTAATCAAGTATTCCGTGTGTGATTTTAAACACTTCCTCACCCACACACCCTCTTAACATCGGCTTCTTACATATACCTAAAAGAAGGAAACTCTGCTGTCAAAATATTCGATTACATCGGGCACATTAGAAGCTGATTTTTAAAATAAATCATATATGCTTCATCATTTGAATAATTCCTAGAAACGTATTGCTTAGTTGCAAACTAAGCACATTACTATGGCTAGCTTTAGTCTTTTTTGCCAGAACAATTTAACCTACAGTATATCCTGTGTTTTAGTAGTGTAGACCCACGTTAGTACTGAACATAAATGAACTGGTAAGAATTTGATAATATATCCGAAATTAAACTAATACATTAGATTTCTAGTAACTGAAAATGTTCCAATAAGGATATATTAATTAACATTGTTGAGTAGGTAAACATGTTTAGATTTTTAGGAGTTTATGAAATGTTATTTTAAAGTAAGCAGAGCAATGTTTCTGTTTTAAGTAATGCAACATAGCTCATTTAAGTTTAGCTAAATTTAAATATTGGAAGTGTCACATGATTGCAATGCATTGTGGGTAATTGGCAAGTACTTGTTAATTTGCTGTATATTCCTGTAAATAGTTAATGCAGGTTTTCTGGACATTTTTTAAGTAAGCTCAACTTATCCGGGTTTAAGATGTTTTTTTTTTACTTTAAATTTCATAAGAAATGCTTGAGAGAGGATGTTTGAATCTCTCCTCTGATGCAGCCTGAGTGTTAAAGATGAACCGCGTCATAAACTCATAAATTCAGCTATATATAGTGACATAGTGATTCCAAGCTTGCTATGAAATGTGTAGTTAACAGCTTATCATTTCAATTAAAATCAATTTCAATTCATAATTTCAATTTCAAATCAAACATTAGGTCTTAAAACACATAAATGCCATTGGAGATCTCACAATAGAGCAAATGCTTTCAACCGCATTTTTACAACATAAAGTGAAGTAAAAAATAAATAAATAAATAAATGAAACAAAAAACTACAGTGCTACATAGCACCAAATTTGAATATTTTTTTGGTTTTTGGCTTTATTACACTTCTGAAGGTCTATTCTAAGTAACAACTTAAGAGAAAAGTGTTACTTTTGATTACGAGCCCATGAACCAGATTTGGTGCTTTGCAGTTTTGTTGTTGTTTTTAAAAGGAGTATAATCCCCATTCAAACTGTTTATTGTGTTCTCTAACAACACTTACATTCACAATATTGATTTGGTTCACATTTAATATGATACATTAATATTTCCCTTTGGGAAACAGGGTTCAGTTGTAAACTCGGTCTAGCAGTCAGAATTCCTATTACATTCACCTTGATGAAATATATTGAAAGAAAGTAATCAGACGAAGGGAATAAAAGTGAATAAAAATAAAGTGGTGCTGGTTACAAGAATATGAGTAACAGAAACATAGTCATTATAAATAGTCAGAATACAAGCACAAGCATGTACAAGCTACCTTCTTATAAAGAGCTACCTGCACCTGGCTTCATCTGAAGAACAGGAAACCACGGCAACCATTTTACAAAATAAAAAAAATAAAAATAGGATTTAAACGTGGGTTTGGAACATTGCAGCTCCTGCAGCAGCTCTTGAACCAGAGACCATTCAAAGACAAAGCGCATATTATCATTGCAGTCTGTAATGAGACGCCAGCTAAGCCCCACTGAGCCAATCATTAAAAGCATTGAAAACACAGCCAAAATAACCCACTTTACATGATTTTTATTTGCGTTGGTAAGTCTTAAACAAAAGCTTAAGAAGAGCTTATGATCTCTAGGACTAGCACCATTTAAATTAAATATTATCTTTCTTCCAAGAAATGGTCACCTCGAAAGCCAATCTGTTTCTTGTATGTTCTTCAGTCGAGGTAAGAAGGATTTTGTTCAATGCCAAAACAGAAAAAAAAAATATAAAGTGGTGTGTTGTGTACACCGTTGGAATTTTTTTTTTTACCCCGTTTGGAGCTTTAACGTTTTTGCTATTCATTTAACGTGTCCAGAAATAACCTTCTTGTACAAGTAAAAACAAGTTAATAACTTTATAAAACATAACTAATTAATCCTTTTGTTTTAATTGACTATCTGACTACCAACATATGGTAAATTTAGAAAAAAATCACAGACACAAAAAATGAAATCCAGTTGTATTTAGTGAACAATCTCATGTAGCTGTGTGCTTGCAGTAAATGTTCCTGATGATTTGTAAACTAAAAAAAGGCTAAGATAAGCTAGCATCTCACTACTTTCATGGAGTGATCATGTGGAGTGAGAGAAAATATAATGCCAGTTACTGGGTAATGACAAACACAACTTTATGGTTTCCTCTGACAAGAGCTTTATTTTGGTCAAAATTGGAAGAGATGCACATTTACATTAAAAGAGAAAAGAAACAGGGTGACTCAAGGGAAGCAAACTGAGGAGTGTAGCGCGAGGAAGAACAAGATCAAATGAAAGTAAGAGGAAGACAGTCATAGTAGACTTTCATCTGCAACTGAGAGATCTCTGTTCACTCTAAACCCAGAGTCAGTCTTTCATTTCCCTCTGATCATTTCACCAGCCCTTTTAGGTTCGGAAAAGATGGCTGTGGTCACCATGATGCAAGTATAAGGAAATATGAATCTCAAATATATTAAGTTAGTGGTCATCTTCACCAAAAAAAAAATTAATGACTCTTGTAATTAATTTAAAATGGACAAAACTAAATTATTGGCACCTTTAAGATCATTTTAAGAACGTGTTGCTCTTGAAATCTGTATTTAGACACGTGTGGCTAGTAAAGGGGATGCACAATATACTAATTACACCTGCTTCCGGTTAAAATGGATAAAGTAAAGAAACACTGACAATTTCAAGTCTACTCTGCAGAGATCATGATGTTCCTGGGTCCACTGTGCACTAGATCACAATGTTTAGACTCAATGGCTACTTAACTAACCTATCTAGACATGACCAGAAGGGAAAAAAAAAAACAAACAATGATTGTTTGAAAGGTGGAAAGGTTAAGAACAAGATATTTTGGGGATGGTCTGATGCTTCCTCCACAGTATGTCTTGACTGTGTGCATTGCAGAATTATGACAGAATTCTGGGGCACAGAGAAGTGACCTGAGCCAGGAAGCTCTCTCCACCATAAGTCATGGGACCTCCAGCAAGACATTACTACTCATAAATGCCCAAAGAATGACAGAAAGACTTTCCCTAACATAGCTAAAGCAACTTGATATCTATCTATCTATCTATCTATCTATCTATCTATCTATCTATCTATCTATCTATCTATCTATCTATCTATCTATCTATCTATCTATCTATCTATCTATCTATCTATATATATGTATGTGTGTGTGTGTGCATGCGTGTGTGCGCGTGTGTGTGTACAAAGAGTCTGAATCCCAAAGAACACCTCTAGAGAGATCCTTTAAAGGTACAATGATGTTGTGTTATTTTCAATATGTTGTTCACATTGGTCTAATTGTATGGGAGATGTGATTCTTTTACTTATAAAGTATCTATTAAATTGCAATTAATCTCCTCATTGTCTAGCCAGGGCTTATTCCGGAAATGAGCTGAGATTCTCATTCAGTAAATTTCGTAACCACTCCCCATGTAATGTAACCATTTCCGGATATCATGAGAGTAGGTGTTGCTTTGTGAATAGTGCATCACTTCCGGGGAAAGGAAGATGTCCCTATTATATCTGACCGTTACGTTACAATGAGACTCATGTGACGTTGTCAATGGTGCGACTAAAACAAAAAAAATTAGTTTTTTTTTGTTTGGGGACCTCCATGGTTAATATTTTGATTCAATCTACTCTTATAAATCACTATAAAGGCCACAAAAAGGCTCACTATGGATTGACCCTTTAAAACCAATTTAACTTTTCTTCTGTTCCAGAGCAAAAAAAAAAAAACACTTTTGAATATCAATATATTCTACTCTGACAGATATATTTATCAATATTTCAGACAGAATATTAAGGTCGTCTACATTGTGTGCTAGCAAATTAAGTATTTAATGAAAATGTTATTATTAAACAGAATAAAAAGATGAAGAATCTTGAGTTAATGTAAGTATGTTATCCGTTAGAAACCAATCAAAGGAATAGAAAAGAAGGTAACCCATTTACTTTAGATGGTAAACATGTTACTTTAGCACTTCTCTCTAGTGGAGAAATTGTGCCAGGACACAAACTACTCACCACTGTGCAAGAATATTTAAAAGTTTCTCAAAAACAGTTACACATGTTCCGGATCATACCAACATGACATTTAAATGTTATTTTAAATGTGTTTCAACATTTGTCCCTCATTAACAACACCTCAATCAAAAACTCAACACCTTATCTCACCCTTAAGCCAGAATAACAGGTTTGTGTTTAAACTAATGTCTGACACAACTATAACGAATCATAGAGCACAAGAAACACAGGACCTACACCCCTCGCATTTTAACATTTCCTTCTGTGGACGAGATCTACACATATTTAATAAAGATCTGCACATTTGCTCACACTCAAAAAGCATAAAACTGAATCATTTAGAAGTCAGCAATGTAACTTAATATGCTTAACCTATAAGCTTAACCTAACCTGAAACATTAAAATAAGTAGTCACCTTTAACAAAAAGACAATTCATCACTCTCTAAATATGTGGTGAGTGGATTTAATGTCTATGATCTGTGCATGCTCATTACTACTAAATACAGAAACAGATGTCTAGATTGGAAATTGTTCTCCATCACACCGTTCACCTCATTATCCGGAGTGTTTATGTTAATGCTGACTCATTTACAATTAGTCACTCCTCTGTCTGCTGCTGGAACATTCTCTTTTCAGGTTAAAACAAACCATTGAGCTCAATAGCTGTTTAAAAAAAAACCCACACACAATTATAATTCACAACTTTTCCAAAAAATTAAATTGAAATGCACTTTCTCCCTTTTGTTTTTAGAATCCTTGTGTGCTTTATTTAAGATTTCTAGAAGGCTGGACAACAGCATTAAGAGCTTCTCTATATCCATAGTTCCTACTGTTGTGAGTTGGAACGAGCATCAATTGAGCGCCACTTAGTGCCTCTTTTACATCTCAAAAGTACTCTAAACATGTGATCAAAAGAGCCAGGATTCATTGGGTGACCTTGACTGTGACAAACCAGGACGACATGGCAGCATGAAGGGGGGGGCTCCTTTGCTGACTTTTTTGTGTATTCACAAGACCAAATAAACTATCTATTGGGACATATTTCACATATTTAGACAGATTAGCTTTGGTTGTAATGAGTTAACACGCTACAGCTGGACAGAAAAAGTGGAACAGAAAGAGAAGCCGAGAAAGTTTTTATTTTTTTACTCATGCAGATGCACTTCATGTGTCCTGCTCACTTACCCTTACACCAGCAAGCATTTATTTATTTACAACAGATATCATAGCAGCCATAATTAAAATCTCAACAAAAAAACAAGCTTTCTTAAGTAAAAAAGTGAAGAATTTAACAGCTTTATATTTGTGCTAATGTGTCCAAGAGCAGCAATTTTGACAGGCTATTAAAGTACTTTGAAGAAGGAGACTTCAATGACACGCATTATTGGAAGCATGGAGCGCTCAGGAGATTTAATACCATCTCAGTTTCAATCCAGACACAAACATAAGGAGACCACCTGGAACTGAGACTACCAACGTTCCACTTCATTAATTCATAATGACGAGGTCACCTTAACACAATCGATGGAGCCCTTTTTGTCGATAAAGTTAGTTAGAATTAGCAAGGATCATTGAAACTTTGAGATGCTTTATGCAAAAATTTCATAATTCAAAATTATTTGTACTCAATAACTACAATGATAGCTTAGGGTGCAATCACGGTATAATGAGTTATCATTATATATATATATATATATATATATATATATATATATATATATATATATATATATATATATATATATATATATATATATATATATATATATATATATGTGTGTGTGTATTTTTTTTTTTTTTTTTGTTTTGTTTTCAGACTTCATATTCCTCCATTTGGAACAGAATATGGGAGTTGAATGATCAGGACATCATAGTTTTAAATAAGTGACAGAATAAAACGGAGTGTACAAAAAGCTTGAGATGGCTAAAGCCAGCTTTGAGTAGATGTCTGGTCTTTAAACCATCAATAACTTTCAAGGCATGTTTTTTCACAAGTCACTCTCTTCCTCTTTCTCCACCGTAGGTCTGAGGGAGAGCGTTAACTCCTCAGCTTCCATGTTCTGCTATTACGCTAAAACTTCAGAAGGAGTCCTAAACCAGAGCAGATGCACATTGTTTGTGGTGCGCTGTCAGGCTGCTTCAAGCAATTACGTTGATCCCTTGAGATATGCATTGCCCACTCATCTGTTTTGGCTTTGATGCTATCATCCCAAGGGCACACTTTATCCTGTAATCATATTCCAGTAACCACAAAAATCACTGACAAGGAATTCCATGAAATTACTATATCCTAACCATCTACTGACCTCATACACTCACTTCTCCATCACATGGAGTTCAGTGTAATTTAATTTCATTTTATGGCCTTTGCTCATTTTTTCCTATAAGACAAGATTAGGGTTTTTTTTACTGAAGTAGAGACTATAAACACAATTAAATTGACTGGTGTTGGGAATATTGTACTTAATTAGATCACACAGAGGGATAAAAGCTTGGGTTTTATTACTAAAAATACAGGATTTTCTTGTTGTAATAAATCCCAAAACAATTGAAATGTAGAAACAAACAACTGCTGAAGATCCATCATCAAGGCAGGCAAGATGTTTACCTAAAACTTTTTGTTTATTTACCTTTAACTAAGAACTATTTAAATTTTTTACAATTACTAATGAAAAAATATATTAAAACTCCAATGATGTTATAATTTTGGAAATGTATGCAACTTTTTTTCTGAGCATGCACAAATTGTGCACATTTGTAGGATATAGCAAGTTTAACCAATGGTGCTCCCCATAATAAGATCAGTGATTTGTGATATGTATAAAGCACTTTTTCTGCCTTTCTTTTCCTACAATGTAGAAAAACCAGTTTTTGATTTATTAAGAAATAAAAAAAATCTTCTCCAAAACTGCAATATATCCAAGTAAAATGCCAATCATCTTGAAAATCTCAAAGTCTGAGAGGCTTTTAATTTTAACCCAGAGCTCACCTGTACATCAAATTTTATAAAGAAGAACATCTGTCAAAGATCCCCTGGCTTACAAGGTTAATGTAGGGAGCCCTTCTATTAACTGAAAACTAGACCAAACCAAACTTTGTGTTAAGGTAGCAGAAAAGTTGACATTTACCCGGCTTAACATCCATTTGATACTTCTGTAACAACTGTAATCCGACGGTGACCGCAGAGCTTGAAAGATGCTGACTTCATTAGAAGCAATAATATGCTTATGCCTTCAAAATTCAGGGATGCTTTCGGGAATGGATCCAGAGTTTGAAGTGATTCATTTCATTCTAATGCATTTTTGGAAAGATCACAAGTTTGGCTAAAAATATAGTACCCTGCAGTGACTGCATTGATCAGACATGCACTGCATCTACAAGATCTGATCTAATTATGTAGAGCCCTAATGTCTTAAAAAAAACTTCAAATAAAGACATTTTAAATTTAGAAACGTCTCATTTACTCCTTCAGACTGACACCCATGAAGGTATTAGATATTTGCACATTTAAAAAATCTGTATTTTGAAACAAAAACAATATGCTGCTGTATAAAAAAAGTTAACTTTTTCCCACTAGTATTATTGATTTATTTACTGCTAAACACAAGCATTTATAGATTAAATGTAGAATGAGATATTTTGGTACATAGTTTGATTACTATAGTTTGACCATGCGTCCTGGGAAGATGAAGCAACAAATGTTGTGTGTTCAATTTAACTGGCAAACTAATTACAACCGTGGAAGATATTTGACTTTAAAATGATATATTTCTAGAATTACAGCATCTTACAATGCCACAAATATTGTTTGTATTACTTCGAAGTAATGAGGAATAGCGTATCAGTGATTTGGGGATCTTCATTGTTTGGGTGGTTGTGGAAGGGATGGCTTATTTGGTAAAGTCTTGGATATACTGAAAGTCCTCATAAGTGCAGCTAAACTGAAACATTTGACCTGACAAAGGTCTTGCAGAATCAGACGAAAGGGTTTAACCAGAAGTGACGTCAGCAAGCACAACGTATTTTTTCAGCTGAGTGTTGTGGGCTGAAAGACTTTCCCTAAAATAGCTAAAGCAACTTGATTTAAATATATATATATTAAATATATATATACACTCAGCTGAAAAAATATGTTGTGCTTGTGCTATATATATATATATATATATATATATATATATATATATATATATATATATATATATATATATATATATATATATATACATTTAAAATGTAATGTCGATGTTAGATTTTCACTTTATGGTGAATGATTTTCTGAAAAGGTGAAAAGGTACTTATAGAAATCTAGATAAAATTGCTCTTTGGTTAACGAATTTCTAGTATTGTTTTGTTTAACCCATTGATAGTAATAATAATAATAATAATAATATTTATTATCTTACTTTTGTATATGAAAACTAACAATTTAAACACGATTAAAATGGTTCAAATAACACTGTAGCACTATTGAGCATTAAAATAAACAACTAAAATGCTAACAGCTAATGATACATCTCATTCATGTATAAATTGTATACATCACAAACATAAAACTAATGGTAAGAATGAATTACTCTAGAGATTAAATGAAAAGTCTGTACTGTAGGCAGAGAAGGGAGGAATATTTGGAATATTATTGGTTTAATTGAACATAATTATTTAGAAAGTTATTTTAATAGTTATTTTAACTTAAAACTCATATTCAACTACGATTTAGACAGCAAACATAATCCTCGTCAAAAAATTCTTCTCTCTGCCAAAACCATCTACTTGTTTCGTTGAAATTTTTTTAAAAGAAGGCTGTGCATAATTAGATATATAAAAGTAAAGTAATCATTTTACTCCAGTGATTGAGAGATACTGCATACCAGACAACCTCATGGGGCAGATAGACAGGATCGTTATGAAGCTGATCTCCAGAGAACACAGCCAGGGACCGTTCTCATGGCTACCACCATACAACATCACAAACATCAATAAAGACACTAAAATAAGACTCTAAACAGAGCTAGTAATACCTGTATGAACAGAGCAAGCTGATTTGGCTTCTTAAAGATGGAGCTGAATAAAATTATTTCAATCAAAAGTCATTTAGTTTTTCAGTTATCAAATGTCTACTCTTACAGTAGTAATGCATCTCTTGGTTGAGGAGCTTATCTTTTCAGACATAAAAATCAACAAAAATTTACAAGCTTCCCTGCTTTTGCTGATCCACTAAGATTGAAAAGCCAGGGAATAGAAGGTGAAAAAGCCATCCAACAAATGAGCAGTAAAACAAAACAAACTGAAAAACTGGGAAAAAAAAACTGGGTGCTTACCATGAAGCAAACGACAGAACATTGATCTGTTCAAAGAAGTGAAAGTGGGACACATCAATGGGATAGAGGAAAGAGGCAGAGCAACAGTGCTGCTTGCTTGCAGTCCCTCATGACCGACTGCAACAGCAATCGATTGGTGGGAGGAAAGCTGGGTGAAATTCCAGCTTCACACATCGCACACTGGGAATCACTGCACCTCCTGCCTGAGGAGGTTTCCTACTGAGGCTTATTCAGATCTAAAAACACTGAATCCACACAAGACGAATGACATTTTGCAGCCTTTGAACAGACCAACAATATACATGGCACTATGTGCTTGAATGAACAGCGACAAAACTATTCAGAAAGCACTTGCTAGAACTTAAGCTTCAAAGGTGCAGGAAAAACAGAATGCACCACTTGACACAATCAAAATCAAGTTTACCAGATTCAATACAAAGTGTTTGAAAAGCAACTCATGCACAGACTGTCTGATATTTAATCAATCTATGTGTGACTTTTGATTAGAAAAAAGAACACTTCAGTGTGGTTGGTTTAAATTTGAAGTTGCTGGTTAACTTTTACAATGCAATGCTAAAGTTAATCATTCCAGAATAGATGCATGAACTGCTCTTATCGAAACTGACTTCTGTTAGAAAAACTCTACCCTCTTTTGTCCATTTTTGAGAAAATTTCAAAGTGTGACAGTTTAAGCTGGACATGTACAGTAGAGTCAAGAACAGCATTCATGATCAATTAGAGTGTCCTCATTCAAAAGAAAAAAAAAAGGATGTTTATGTTTACAAGCAAAGCTAAACTCTAGCCCTGCTGAGTAGTTTCCTTCTTAGCAAGACAACAACATAGAAGTAATACATTATTGCAGGACGAAGTGAACAGAGTAGAATAAGAGAGATTAAAAACATTTAATGCTCAATTTAACCATCCAGTAATGTACCTGAATACTAAGCAGTCAATAGATATCCATCTCCAATATCAAAAGAGAAGTCAAAGTCAGATTTTACAACACAAAAGGTCCCCAGAAATAAAAAGACAAAGCACACCATCAATCATGTTTCATGCCAGCACATGCTTCACACGGGTTTTGATTAAAAGCAAAAAAATGTCTTATGCTAATGTTCTCAAAGCACATGTTTGTTTAGCAGTGAGAAAGGTGCACTTCTTCATTGAGCAGATGGAGGTAGGTGACTGGAACAAGACACAAACATAGCTATTAGATGCTTTTACTTTACATGACCTCTGGCCAAGGAAACAGCACACTGACTTGTTGCTCTTGTACCTGGGCCAAAGACTTGTTCATTGTTACTTGTTTATATCTGCACTTGGAGTCTAATCAGATTGCTTAAGACTTTTTCAGATGAGTGCTTTTATCAGTGGACTGTTCTTTTCACTAGCCTAGAAGGTACAGTATTTCTTCTTATCTAAACCTGATCTCAAGCGTGTTTTGTCAGCTGTGATCAGAACTCCAGAAGAAAAACACTCCAAAACATGATCCTAGCCTAATGTCACTAATTATATGTCTCTTACATGTTTAAGAGATTACCTCTGTAAGTGTGTATTTATGTCTGTATAGCACATCTCTGATAATAACAAGAGATTATAAGACAACTTCTGGGTTGCATGAAAAACGGTCCTTTGCTGTAAAAAACATTCCTTTACTATTTATTAATAACAAAAGAGAAAAGTGAGCTGTGTGTTCGAGAGGTTATATTGTTGTTGAGCGGATTATTCGCTTCATTCATAAACACGGATAGGGGCGCCCTTCTTGTTTATCATTAGCGCCATCAAACGGCAAGTCAGGCAGCTTCAGTCACATGAACAAATAAACCAATGAAAGAAACCGATTCTAAATGTTATGCAAATAATGATTTTAATAGTTGACCCCTGTGAGACAGGAGTTTTATAGGAAGAGAGTTTTATAAGAAAAGAGCAATGCTCTAAGTGTTTCTTAATCTTTAATAATAACCAAAGTCAACTTCTTTCATCCTTATGTGAGGTGCTTTTTTTGGAATTTGAGAAACCACTAAATAATAAAGCTAGATCTCATCAGAATGAACATGAAAGAGAATTTGTGGACCTTTTAATTTAATCATAGCACTTGAATACATAATCAAATCTCTGATGTGTTTATTTTTGCCTTTGCATTATACATCAGCACACAATCAAGAAAGATTCATAACCAAGTTAAAACGTGGGCTTCTTCTAGTGGAAGTCTAGGCAGTGCAAGCGCTTGAGTAATAATAAACAAAAACTCAAAAAACACTTCAGATGGAGAAAACAAATACTTTGGAAAGGTTGCATAACACAAAAAGGGGTTTCCATTAGGTTTTCCCCAAAAATTGTTGAGCTTTGTTTGCATAGCACTTGAGATGGAAATTATTGAATTTCTTCAGATAGAAACAATTCTCGAGGCAGATAATCAGAACACAGCACCAGCGACTTTATTAAAGATAACCACACATGAAATAAACACCCATTACAACATGCTAAGAGAAGGTAACCTATCACTAATCGTTGCAATCCTGTTGTTAGTAATACTTATGGAAGAAAAGAAGAAAAGAGGAAGCACATCCTTCATGGGAGCTTATTTTGTCACAATCAAGTAAGCCAGGCCAACTGCGTAATTTCTGAGTTTGTTTCGTCTCTTGTTCTCTCACTATTGCTCATCCACTACCAACCTACAAGCAAGCAGCTTATTCCAATCACTCAATAGACATTCATATCTCTATTACTGATATATTTATTATTTCCCATAACAAACTAAAAAAATTCAGTCAAACATTTATTTTAAGCAGATATTTTGATTCTGTTGAACTTCAAATATGTCTTTGCCTACTGGGTGACAGTTGCGTCAACTTCTTCACAAATCTACCAAAATATTCTTACAACATTATAATATCTACAGCGGAACTGCACTGTGATTTAATTCATGAAGATTATCATGACTCTATTATAATCACATGCGGAAAATCTCTAAACCTACCATGATCTTTATTCCCAATGCAAAATGAAAACAAACCTGAAGTTTAAATACAAACTCTTTATCTACCATCAGCAAACTTGAGCAAGGCTTTGTCTACCTGTGAATATATAGACATGAACGGAGTTCAATTTATGAAGAGAGGAGCAGACACTGTCCCACTTTCAGAAGCATGTGATGAATGGTGTAGTCACTTGCATTTTGCTGAATCCAGAAATTCTTAACATCTGTGGGGGGCAAAGGATTGTAGACTAGCCAAGCTGACTGGCTTCTGCATACATCTTCGCTGACGGTGGTATATGCCAGGGCTCAACAAGGCAAAGAGCAAAGATCCCCCAATCCCAATGGCCTACTTAGTGAACCAAAGTGCTTCTGCATACACACTCTATTACTTCAGACAGAAATGGCTCATCCTGGACAGAGAACATATTTCTTCATTATTTAAAAAATAATTACAGTTGACCAAAAGTTCCTCAGGAATAACACACAGGGGAAAGTAAAATAATAAATGGCTTGATGCACAGCCTCCCTTAGTATATATAGCATACCCATCAAGTTCTCCCATATTAGTATTTTCATGTATATATCCTGTATGATATAATTATAGGGATTCTCTCGCATTGTGGTGTTTTCACACGCCACACACACAAAACTGTAATATGTGGGCTGGGAATACTCTAATCACAACCACGTGAATTCTGTGCACTTATATTTTGCATTGTATCGGTAGCAAATGGTAGAAAATTGTATGCGTCATAAAGGAAACCAATCAAATACATGCATCCACCACTCAAACATCCACGGGTGTCTGCAGGTTAGATCTTGTGGTAATAATTTAGATCAACTAAATATTCTTTAATTTAAGCAGATGATAAGTACAGGATTGTTTATCCACCTCAATACGATTAACATTTTGTCTTTGTTGTTCTATAGATGCATTTGCTTCAGACACAACACAACACATCTGTAATTTTCTCATTAATCTACAAAAAAATTAAATCAGTCATTCTACTCTACCTCTTGTAGTCTTGAAAAAATCTCCAAAAAAGAATTAACGTGTAAAATTGGAGCTAAACGATTTCATACTAAAAATGAAGCAATTCTTCTTGCAAAATAATTGTTTTTGCTAACCATGAGTGTGTAACGTTATTATATGAGTTTTGTCAGTAAAAAAAATTGTACTGTTTTATTTTGTTAGATACATTATATTGAAATATTACGTAGGCAAGGTAGTAATTTCCTGGAAGTGGCAGCAGGTGGTAGAAATTGGTGTGTGTATATATATATATATATATATATATATATATATATATATATATATATATATATATATATATATATATATATATATATATATATATATATATATATATATATATATACATAGAAGAAACGACTCTTTAGCTGTAGAAAAGTTCTCAGAAGGAAAATGGAATAGACAGATCACATAAACAATAATTTAGAGCTTGCAGAGGACATTTAGAGCTTGCAGGGGACATGAGAAGTAGGCTTGGTATAACTTCTCAACTAAAAAAAAAAAATCACACACACCCTCACTGCTCCATATGTGCTGTCGTCAGTGGCACAGACTAACACACACGCACGCACACAGGTTTTTCTCTCCGATATAAAGATTAGAGTCCTGTCTGGAGGCACAAACATTAGCTTCTTAAAAATAAAACACCAGTAAGTAAAATTTACATGGATCAACTTTTGTTGAAGAATAATAAATATCAGAACATCTTTCATGTGTAATAATAATTAAAATATGTTTTTTATTAGTCTAATAAATCATGTGTCTCAAAGTTAAAGTCTTCCGGTTCTTGTTTTCTTGTTCCAAGCATGTTTCAAGACACATACCAGTAGCTTCAAACAAGCCAAGAAGAGCATAATTAGGTAAATCAGGTGTGTTATATGAACGAATATGAATATATATATATATATATATATATATATATATATATATATATATATATATATATATATATATATATATATATATATATATATATATATATATATATATACATATATATACACACAGACACACACAATACGTCTATATAATATTAATACAATACTTCAACATGTATATACATATATACATATACATATATACATATATACATATATACATATATATATATATATATATATATATATATATATATATATATATATATATATATATATACATATATATATATACATAGATACATACATATATATATATATATATACATATACATATATATATATATATATATATACATATACATATATATATATATACATATACATATATATATATACATATATATATATATATATACACATATATATATATACATATACATATATATATATACATATATATATATATATACATATACATATATATATATATATATATATATATATATATAAATTTATATACACACAGACACACACAATACGTCTATATAATATTAATACAATACTTCAACATCAACAAACCTCAAAATAAAATAGTTCACAATATCACCAATTTGAGAGGACACATTTTTAGAACATGAAAGCGAAAGAGTGCATCTGTGACATGATCCTGCCCACATTACCATAAAACAATAAGACTTGTTTGTTGTTCACCGACTGTTCAATCTATTTTCAGTTGATTATCCATGCAAATTACTGAGGAGACTGCTGTGCTTTTATTCATCTTTTCTCTCTTAAGCATGTATCCCCACCCGAATGCTTTAATCTTTTCTTTCTCTGACTGAAATTTATGCTGAGGCATCTGCTGCCACAACCTTTATTATCACTGCTCCCATTCAATAAATAGGACCAAGAATCGTACGACTGCACAAAGCTTCTTATCTTCCATTCCA
The DNA here is from genome assembly GCA_900490495.1 of Danionella dracula. Lineage (NCBI taxonomy): Eukaryota > Metazoa > Chordata > Actinopteri > Cypriniformes > Danionidae > Danionella > Danionella dracula. Next base: position 3,779,939 of record UELW01000489.1, read on the forward strand.
CTAGGGTTCTGGCACATTTACCTGTGCATTCAAACCAACAGCAATGCAAACTAAAACACCTCCACAATGCAAACTTCCTAAAACATTGATTCAGCCTCTCTCAATCAAAAAAAACTTCAGCACCAAGACAGAAGCACACTCCAACTTCACACCAAAGCCTGCACCTGACTTCCTGTCAGGCTGGATAATAGTGCTATGGGGTGCATCTTTGAAGGTATTGTTCTCACCCGTCATCATCTCACAGACTCATAGGTCACATTTGCACGTGTCTGGTATTCTGCTTTCTTCTACTGATTCTGCCCAAACGCGCCACCTAAGCAGAGTAAGACACAGACAAGTGCATTCATTTCTGGGAAAAGCTATTAACAATCCCATTGGAGAGTCTTACCAAATAAATTTCAGACATTAACTTCTGCCAAAATCTAGAAAAAAATGTGATCTTTTGGAGAGCTTCTCAAGCACTGTACTTTACTCTGTCAAAATAAATACAAGTGCTTTGTAACAGCAGCTATGCAGTTTTTCCAATCCTCCTCATGCACACGCAGCACCAGGCCCCTGAAACCTGAGATTTTTGAGGATTTCTGAGGACTAAAGACCCCAGGATACGTGTCAAAGTTTAAATGGCTTTACCAAATATTTAGTAACTAGCTTGTTGAGATTGGCAAATATGATTTAAAACTATTTGCTCAACTACTGGGTTGGTGTGCTAGTGACCATGATTGAGAAGGATTTATTACATTTGAAATGGTTACAAAGCAGGCATGTTCAAAACAAAAGCAATCATGTACATGATGGCATTGCAATTTGGTAACCTTAAAAACTTAACATTTTTGGAAAATGAAGTGTTGTTCTTCTTTTTATAATTGTTCATAAAAACCAAGAACTCCTCTACTCTGAGAAACTTGCATTATTTAATTTCATTAAAACTAGCCTGACAATTAAACTACCAAGACAAAGACATTACACATGTTTTCAGATACCACGTAAAATCACCATTGTCAAAACCTAAAAGCGAACCGAATTCTGTGCTGTGACCAATGAATTCTCAATCTTGAGAGTGCAACACTCCAAATGTAAAAGTGGTTATTTGCCAAGAGGGATGTCAGAATGAGTGACAGCAAAAGAAAACAAAAGCATTGGGTGGAACTACATCCATCAACCATGCAAGGTAAGTGAAACCATGGCAACCAACACAGATGAAAGAAAGAGTTGGTAAAAAAAGACAATGATAAATGGTGGTCACTCAAGAAGCCCCACCCTTACTTATGGCCAAATAGAAAATATCCATATAGAAACAAAAATAATTCACAAACAAACACGCCCTCAGATGTTACATAAGCCTCAATATTTGTCATTAAGTTTTCTTTTTAAGTATAATCATCAGCTGTAAAAGACACCATTAAAGTTTTTATGATTATAGTTCATAACAACCTGCAAAGAGCCGTCATTAAAATGGAAAGCCCAGGGCACCTCCTAAACACAAAGTAAAGAAAAAAAAGCAGTAGTAATGATAACTAATGACAACTAACGAGAATATGATTGGTTTAAAATTGGCATTTTAGGTTCTATAGACTATATCAGCTGAGGGATTTATGCTGCTGAAGACAAGTTCAAACGTGGACTCCAAACGTTGCAATCTGGTTACTGAGCACTGAACGTAAGAGCTGCAAGACTTTATGAACAAAAAAATACACGATCAAACGTACATTGGTATGGTCCATTCAGCGTTTCTGTCCACAATTGTTTTTTCAGATTTGATTGAAAAAAATGTAATAAAAAATGACAACAGGTTTGTTAAGTATCATGCAAATTGTATGTTCTATTGTACAGTATATCAAGGTTACTGCTTTTTAAACTATTCAAGTATGATTTAAACTGGAAAAAGGAAGAAAACAAAAAGGGACCAAATGGGTTAGATGTAACCAATTGTTTAACTATACCTGGCCTTGTAAGACAGATATATTTAGAATTTATCAAGCATTACAGTTATCATGGTTCATTCCAGACAAATGATTAGCGAAATTTGTTAACGCATACAGAAACCGGTTACAGAAAGTTTGACATTTTAAGTCACCATGCATCATCCGAACAAGGCTGGCACAGTGCCTCCCTAGTCTCCACAAGCAAGGACCACTCCGAGGTGGAAGCCCCTGGGGATGTACCCCGGACACAGACCGCCCGATGATTACGCTCCACAAGACAAGATAAATGATGTGGTGTGAGTGAGTCTGAGGCCAAGCCAATACTTTGCTTCCCATGAGACAGTCTGCGTACAATACTCAAAGACAGTGGGCTTTTCCAATCTCTGGTGACAGGCTGTTTGCTTGTTTTCAAAAAATAAAAACACTTGTATCCCCTGCATGTGTGATTTAGTGTTTAAAATATTGAAGATGTCATTGCACATCTCAGAAGCCGTAATCTCTGAAGGCCTTGCTGTAAGCTATGATTCACAAGGACAAGGATATAAAGGAACACATATCAAGTTAATGTCATTAGGAGAGGCTTGGTTTGATGGCAGAGGTTGTAAAATAAGATACCCTCTAAAGTCTGTTGCAGCTCGCCCACCCAAAACCCTTAGCACCCCACCCCTCTACACAAACGGACACGGGGCAACTTGTCTAAAACACATATTTTGACTGTATTTCAAGCACAGTGTCTCTTCATAATCTTTCTGCTCTAGATTCAAAACTCAAAAGCTTCATAAACATATTTATCCATAAATGAAACATTTATGAATAAATAAATAATAAATAAAAAATAAAAAAATAAAAAACAACATAATTGGTCAAGAATTTGTCTGGGCTTTTTGTTTTTATATTATGCATGGACTAAAATTAACAAAAGAACAAAATAGAATGAAAAGATAGAGGAGACCAGAAACAAGGAAAAACTCAAAACAAGCAAAAAAATCATAAAAAAACAATCCAGTAAAAACCCTCAAAACATAATAAAACACAAAACAAATGGTACATTTCTGAACAAAATGAAGCAAAACCAAGCAAAAACACAAACACACACAAAAAAATCAAAACAAGATAAAACAAAACTGAAATTTTACAAACCTCTTTAAAAAGTGAGAAAATTATAGACAACAATATGTTGTATCTGCTATACAGTAGAAATTTATTGAGAGGGACTTTAGGACCCAGAGGACGACTGGTGTTTTTGACTGCATTTTAAATTAAAAACAGATTTCTCTTTTACTTCTTTTCTTTTAAGAGTGGGAGGTTGGACTTGGAAGACGAGGAGAGAGGCTGGAACAGTTTTTGTAGCCACATCTCTTGTAGGAAATCCTTAACAAAAAATGTTAACAAGAAAGACAAAAACCATGAGGGCTCCGTCTTCCCCCACTCCTCAGACTGCGTGTGACAACATATTCACAGACAACAGCTCAATTAGAAAAACAGGTAGCAATACTCGCTAATGAAAGTAGTTCTATATGCAGGTAACCAAAATTTAAACAAGCCAAACCAACAAAATTCCAACCCCACAATAAACGTCTTATTAAACCCAGGGGACTCAAAGGGGGGAAAGGGGCGTCGAAAAATGAAACCTTTGTTATGTCAAAGATTGTGTGAGGAGGAATCTTAATGTGAAGTCTAATGTAGGACAGATCTGTTAGCGTTCTTCATTTTCTGCATGCATATCTTTTAGAAAAAATAATTGCTTGATATGTACTCAAATTAATGAAAATAATAAAAAAGCAAATGTTCGATAACTACCTGATCTTAATCAAATGTAGTCATCAATTTAATGCTAAAAGTACTGAAAACCTGAACAAAAGACTAATCAGTAGAAAGCAAGCTAAAACTCCTACCATTCTTCATGAACACTCAATGTCTACAGTACCCTCCTGCGTACAGTAGTGAGAGGTTACTATTCCTTTAGATCAGACTGATTGGCCATTCATTTCAGGTGATGGCATGACATTCAAAATTAAGTCTCAGAATTTGCTCAGTTTATTGGTTGTAAGCGAGTACGGTTTCACCCATAGCTATTAAGCTATAATGGTTTGAAAGCTGTAAATGTCACAGTAGCTTTTCATCAACTATAAGAAGAGCAGCAGCAGGGCTGCAAGAGAAAGAGCCTTACCTCTATTCAGTTGTCTTAATGTTAGCAACAGCAAGGGCAGGATGGATCCCAGTAAAAGCTAATGAAGCTTCACACTGTAATTACTGTACAGCATTGGAATTCTAGGAAGATTTTCAGGCGTTGCCAGCATTATGGCGAGAGAATATAGGTGTGTGCCACCTGGAAGTCATTTTTAATTATAAATGCTGCAGGGGACCGCTGGGACAGACTCAAGAAAATAATTATCAGAGCACACCGGGACTCTTTTAACCAAATCACATTGGTTTCATCAAATAGGAAGGTGAGGAAAAGTTAGTTTTATTTATCAAGTTACATTTAGAGCACATGAAAAGAGGACTTTGCTTGTTGACATGTGTTATTCAAATTTATATTAAGCGTAACATTTAACAATTAAATGAAAAGCATTATGTTCCAACAAAATAAATTTTTGAGTAAATCTATGATGAGAAGCACAATTGTTAGAAACTAAACACAAGTGACAAGTGGTCATGACTGTTTCATATTCTTATGTTTTTGTTAAACAAAATGTTTTGCTATAAATGGCCCAATGTTGGAAGAATGACGTCGTTGGATAATTGACAAACGAAAATGTCTTTAACGTGTCGATTACTTTGCAGGTTAAAATTACCCATGGAACAGACAGTTTGAAAAAAAAAAACAACTGACTATTATAAAAACAAAGAATACTTGAAAAGCAAAAGGCTCCTCTGCGCCGTGTTTACAGGTAAATCAGACAGGCTTCTCTTACACTGTATGATTTCTAATGTTGGTGTACTGTTTTATGAATTATTTATGATGTTATAGGTATACTTGTGTAAAATGCCAAAACAAAATCTAGTCGTGAACCATACTTTTTGATGCGCGAGCTTTGCACAATAGCATGTAACGTTAGTAACATCCCTGTAGTGTGTGTTCCACAAGATTGACTGTTGTATTACGTGCATGTTTAGGATTTTAGGGAAGATAAAATGCAAAGAGTCTCTGTGTGTGCTGAAACCTGATTTCCTTATAGGGTTATGAAAGCCATGTAGTGTGCGCTCGGCTTGATGTATCAAGAGTTAAAATTGCTTTTTTCATCAATGTATTTTAGCCTTGTGTTTTAAATATATAATGTATTAAAACTTACTGTGTGGACTTCCAAATCAATGAACCCGGGACAGCTGAATAAACACCCAGTGACAGAGCCAGCCTCATCATAAACCCTGCTCTTTGTTTATGAACCAGGTAAATTTGAGGTGCTAGCCACAGGTAAAAGTGATCTTTGGAAGTTTTTTCTGATGGTAGACACAAAATAGAGCCATTTTTAATGAATAAACTCATTCTTTGATCATTCAAACCAAAAGGCTAGGCTCTGAAAACACACTTCCCAGGCATTGTTTATCCAGTCTGCTGCTGTCACACTTATGGGTCAAACCACGTTTCCTGTTCGTCGTAAAGAAGGGCTGTACAACAAATTCATATGATTGGTCAGTGGGTGTGCCAGGGGAGTTGATAGGGAAAAAAGGTGTGGATAAGGAAAATGAAGATGTTTTCAGCTCAGAATAAAGGAATAAAAGATTACTCAAACATGCATGAGATAATCTGAATACTACTTAAGGGAACAACACTAGAAGATGCCAGGAATGTCTAAAAATGTCACGCTATCATGACATGGTACCTTTAAAAGTGTGCTGGAGGATAAACAGGAAGATCAGTGGATGATGTGGTGCTGTGGAGGGTATTAATCAATTGTTGCAATTTTAATACAAGAATTAATGTGTAGACTAAAAAAACATGAAATAGCATGTTCATTATTCAAAAAAAAAGCTGTAAAATTTGACTGTTGAAGAATAAGTTAACTGTGTATGATCTCAGCACCAACATCCAATGATTTATGAACTCAATATTTTTATATTTATTTTATTTTTAAACTAAATAAGTAAAAGGGTTACATGAAAACAACAACTAATATCAATTAATTGAATTATCTACTGGGATTAAACTGAAAGTGTGCATATTTCTGCTTTTGAGTGATAATTATATCTTAAGAGGTTTTATCTCAAAATAGCTCTTTTTTTTACCTCTGGCCAGAGACTTTCTAGGGAGATGTGTGCTTGGTGGATGTATGGTGGCTGAGACTGTGATGACACCTGGTCTCATAGTGTGCAGTTGAAGGGAGGACACTACTGATTAGCCTGCGGGTCAGTGCTGGGGTCCATCACAGCCACCTGCGACAAACCCTGGCAGCCAAGCATGACCAAAAAAGGGGATTTTCACATCCCATCCAAGACATCCCAGACAGGGTCAACAAAAGCACTTGGGCATGTCTCACCTCATGACCAGTTACATTGCATAAATACCTTCACAATATAAAGCCAGACAGGGTCATGGCTGCTCTTAAACAAAACTCAGAGCGAGTATGAATAGTTAAACAAACTTTTTTTAAATAATAGATAAGTAAAGCATTAAACATTTTACGATCACCCTAAAATCATTGATAAATATGATTGGCGATTTAAATCAACAAATGAAACAAATAACAATGATTTTTAGGACTTGGCATGCAGAGACAGTAGATGTGGGAGAAAGAAAAGCTAGAGGTTGCTTGTATTAAGGCTAAAAGAAAGTAAATACAATTGGTTGAAGTAATGAGTTTCAGAGGCCCAATGAGAATTCGGTTAGGTGGGCCAACACACATCTCACTCTAGCTTTTTCCAAGTTTCTCTTTCTTAGTCACCTCCCTCCCCCTTCTCCTTCCTCATGCCATTCCCCCTAAAGTTCTGTAGTCTCCTCCAATTCTCTAATGAGAAAAAGCTGGTAGGAAAATCCTGGACTGATTCCTACATAAACTTGCATACATCTCACGGAACAGCCCAGGGAGAAAGAGAGGTAGAGAGAGAGAGGGAAAAAGAAAGAGAGGCTGGATAATGATGGAGAGCAGCCAAGCAAGGATAGTGACAATATGTCATTTGGAAGAACAATACACAAGCTCAAAAGGACAGCACATGAGTCAAAAAACTTGGTTTAAAAACCAATTAATCTTAAATCAATCTTTCTTTTTACTAAAGGTCAATTTTGATGAGTCAATTATACAGAAAACGAGATTGTCACAACTATACATTAAACAATAACCAATCTCATGTTGAAAAAAACTGTTTTACCAGATTGATATAAAGTTGCTATTAAAGATCATGAATATAATAGAAAGTTGTTTAAAAAGGGAATAAGACATTAATTTTTAGAGCCACAATTTAATTTAGAGCTTCCTAAAAAACAAGAGAAAGTATGGTGCAGATTAATTTCTGATTTAAGAAATGACATATCAAAACTAAAAATAAGAAAACTTTCAATTCCATGAGCCACCAGACGATAATTTTAATTTATAGGATAAAATGCACCCGAAACTGGTTAACAGTAGTCATTGTGAAAAGTTAAGTACATTAAAGCTCCATTCATTCTATCAGCTTTCATTAGACCATCTACTTGAGGGTTGTTAGGTACTAGAATTAATACCAAACACTCCTGATTCCGTACATCTAAAGACCCTTCAACAGTTGCAATGCCTGGCAGCTATTCACTTGAAAATATAATGAAGATTAGTCTTCATTGTTGAGTTAAGCATTCTCCTTAACGTTAAAAGAAATGATGCAGCCTATAGAAAATAAATTGACCAGTAATAGAGAAATAATTTTAAGGAGAGCCAACTCTGTCTGTGATTATAACTTCACATCTTGTTTCAAATAGACATGTGTCTGGCTTTGAATGGATCCTGTAATGAGCAAGTACATTAATTCACAGACTTGACATATAACAAATTCATTTGAAGGTGTGGTATAGGGACCTCAGAAAAGATGAGATGGAATTATGAAATATTTAACAAGTAATGACTATTTTATGTATAGAAAAAATGGCTATGTTCCCAGTTCTTCATGTTTATGCTCAGTTCCTGATCGTAAAAAGATGGAATCAAGAGCTAAATTATGATTAATTGACAATAGTTAGTGCAATGATTACCTCCAGAGTCTGAATTTGTCTTCATAAATCAACATTGTGAGCATTTGGCAACAAAACCACTAATTATAGTGGAAGTAAAAACGCATAAGAAACAGAATTCTCCCAAGCTGAGCACATTGGCAATTTTATAAAAGTACATAGCAGACAATGGGAGGCTTGAGACTGTTTGGGAAAACAACACTAAGGATTATTTTTATGAACAGTATTTTTGTGCTTTTTCTTTTCACATGCTGAAATATATTTTACTGATAAGACTCCTCAGGGTTAAAATAATGAAACCAATTGTGACAGTACGGTATCTAATGAGCACTATATTAGTAGTTGCCAAGCACGCGCACACAGACTGTTTTTCACCCTTGGTTTCCAGGTCTGGGAGCTCTAAATACGCTGAACAGGAGAAAATAGAGAGACAAGCGTACCATGGAGAGAAACATTACCATAGAGCTGATAATATAATTTAGTACTATTATTGCAAGGCATTCATGTTTTTGTTAAAAGTAAATCGACCATCTCCTAGTGTGACTTTTTTTTCTGATTAAGTAAGAGTTAACTTCATATACAATCCTAAAAGGACATGTATTTGTTTGGTTTTGTACTTGATTCAGTATGAATCTGACTAGTCTCCTGAACTTAAAAACCAAACATCAAATCTTTCATTTTAATGTAACTTCGAATTTTGGGAGCGTGTCCAGTCCACACTATTTTAGGGTAAAGCAATCAGGAACGTCCTTGACTAGTCATGTGTGGGAAACCTAAAAACCAATGGTGAAGGCCTACAGAATTATACCTACAGAAAAGCAGGTGAGAAAATAATCCCTCCCGTTCACTCAGGAACTGTCCAATATTTTTTAATTCTAGATGTGAACCTTGAATGTGAAATTGGTAACTAATCATTTGTCCACCACAGACTAGAGAGACTATGCATTTTTTTGCCCTTATAGCCTCACTTCCAAAAAATCAGCAGCAAACAGACAAACATTTAAATTTATAGCCAGCCTATAAGTGGGTCTCTACTACTTACTTCCTGGAGTGAAGCGAAAGCAGATTTTTAGGTTGCCACATCATGAAAGAGGTCTGCTTTTAAAACATTTACAAAAAGGAAGGTAAATTTAAACCACTCTAACATGATTCTATTCTTATTGTTCATCTTGGGCTTTTGTCCAAAACCTTCCAAAACTTGATTTTGCATCATAGACACCCTTTAAGATAAACAACGCATCTGATGCGTGAAATTAAAAAACAAATAAGACATGCGTTGACAATTGGCAATCTTGACAAATAAAGTACTTTCATTTAAAAATGAATTAACATTTCAATCAGAAGATGAGAACCACAATGTTCATGAACTAAACACAAGTGAGGTCAGGATTGTTTTATACTTATTGATTTTGTTAAAAAAAATTGCTATAAATGGCCCAATACGGAAAGAATTACATGAGTTGGATAATTCACATGAACACACACTTGATGCAACTTTCAGTAACCATTAATATCAGAACAGTTCTTCAGTGGATGGAGAGACTGAGGATGGCTATACAATCTATACTTATGTAACACAGTGTTTTGTTTTTAAATTAAAAACTGGTTTTGTTCCAGTTGCTTGGGAAGTCTAGCGGGTTATCTCTTGACCTCAGTCTGCAGACTGAAATAACTTCTGTGGGACAGGGCTGCAGTGTCAAAGATACTGAACCATGTCTGTGATTAGAACTTTATTCATATGCATTGATGAGAAAGTTTTTTGACGTTTGAGTCCACAATGTGGATGAAGTGTTATCTTGAATACCCTGGCAGATTGTCTTATAAGAGGAGGGAGGTCCTTTAACAAATCACTATGCTTTAACAGTCACTATGCCCTATGTTGTACCCATCCAATCTTACCGGAATCTTTAGAGTGGCATGCCACCTAGCAGTGGTCTTACCACCAAGAAAAATGGAATTAATTATTAATTTTCATTTTGGGATTTACTAATTATTATTTACAACTATTAAAAGACTCTTAAAACTATTTCAGACTCAATTACCTGTGAGAATGGCCAAAGAATTGGAGTAATTTGTAATCAGAACATTATTTTGATTACTGTGAACAATTTTATTAGGCTTAGGTAAATGTATTCCATTCATTTATTTTCTGTCTGAGCTGATTATTAAAACACCACAACAATTGGTGGGTATATTAAAAAAAGACTATTATTATTAATTGTTAAAGTATTTTCATATAATGCCATTGCTTAATTCTTCCCTAAAAGTATCTCAAACTTGTCAAACCCAAACATGTTAGGCAAAATTATAACCAAATGTGTTAATATGGTAAATATCAACTTTGATGTCCTATTTGAAATAGAATTTGTTCGGAGTAGAGATAGGCAGTGAATTAAATCCACATCTGTGTTGGTGATGAGGTTTTATAATACGCATTAAACTGTTTTAAATCAACATACTTTTTAATGTTCATCCTGTTACATGTCAGGTAGCCAAGAATCCCAGAATTCTCCAAAACAGAATTAATACAGCTTAAAACATTTTAACCTAACAATAATAATATTATTATTAATAATAATAATCAAAGTTACGTCTCCCTTTATGATTTCCTTGCATCTAAGCCCCTTAAGTGGTCTTGGAAGACATCTAAAATGTGTGTGCTACATAAAAACTTCAACAAAGTTGACGTTGCTATGGAGATATGCACATGTGGGTACTATAGTAGCATAGCATTGGAATTGAAATAGTGTTTACACACAAAAAAGTGCATTAGTCAACTTTCTATAACATTAATCAATAAAAAAACGGAAACCCCTAGAAAAATAATGACAAGACAATGAATGTTGCAAACAATCAAGTCATTTAATTGTATAATTAATTATTTATGCAACTATAACAGTACAAAAGTTTAACTCTAATCAGCGTTTCATTTCAATGCAATTAATTTTGTAAGTGGAAGCCAAGTTCAGTACCACACACATCAATCCTTCTATCAGACAGGCAAACACAAACTCTCCCAGAATGCCAAGCACTGCTGGAGGTTCCAGCACAAACTCCACGACGGAGGACAAGTCAAAGGCTACAAAAGCTATACAACCTCTCAAGGGGTTAATTCAATGAATGACAGGAAACAAACAGATTCATCAATGATGTCTTTAATTACTTTAAAATCAATGTTTTTCACCAAGTTTTCAAAAAACTGATTTGAATCAACGAGTGAATTCAAGAGTTTCCCAATTATTAAAATTAACTGGTTCAAAGCCTCTCAAAAAGGACAAACACTTTCCCCAGCTTCCAGAGGGAAGAAAGAGGGATCGATTTGAAATATATTAAAAACTATTAAAAAACAGTGACCTTTATCTTATGGCTACAGAGATGTTATGAAGGTCATCTATGAGAACTACAAACACAAATAAAAGCTTCCCACCAGTAATGATTTAAAGAGACTCAGAACACAATTCACGTTCACACCACAGCCATGATCTAAGAACAGCAAATTACCGTATGAGGATCGATTACATCACAGGGCACCGTGAGATATGAACTGTCGTGTCGCATAAATCTGTGAAGAGTGTACTACACAGAGGACATGCTGGTTTATGCAAATATCACTGAATGCTTTCATTTGTTTTTCTAGTTTAACACAGAGACATATGCATTTTAAACCTATTACATATGACCACCTATTTAAAAACAGCAAGTCTTCTAATTTGTGAACAGATTGTGTGCGCATCTGTGCAGCATGATGATTCAAGCAGAGGGAATTCCACATCTACTTCTTGACCAAAGATAATAGATCCCTTTTGGCCAAGTCCTTTCATAAGCACATGAGTGCATTTGGCAACTGGGAATGACAGAAACAGTGGCATTTAAGAAAATGGAAACAGAGTGGACTTTAACAGCTCTAAGGAATACCAGACCATCTGCCCCAAATAACCATAGGGCCAAATCAAACTTTAAAAAACGGTTTTAAAAGCTTATTTTATTTCTTAGGGATGTGGGCTGGCCTAGTGAGAAGAAAGATATAGGAGAAAGATGAGCGTGTTTGACTGGGCAGCTTTTCAGAACCCACAAGGCTCATCATATTTCCCACTGAAGAAAAACAAAGCATTTCAACCCCAGACTTTACAATCAGGTCCTGCCAGATCTTTCAATCCAAAAGAGCATTCTTTCCTTTAGGGAAGGCTGCAGAAAGTTTGTCAAAATCCAAACAGATCACCTACAGTGCATCCAGAAAACAGTCAAACTGAAAGTGCACACCTCTGACTCACCAATAAAAACCACTTCGCTTCCTCACTCGCTCACAATCAGGTTTGTTTTCTCCTCCATCACCAAAACAACTGGCAGCCAAACAAGGGAGGCTCTTAGAGTACAAAATGAAATCCTATCACTGCTCCAGGAACGAGTGCTTTAACAACACCCTAAAATTACAGTCATTAGGACTAGATAGATGTTACTAATCTAAACCAATTGTTTGGTGCTCCTACTGAAAGCCAAGGGAGGATTGATAGGGCTTCACTTAAATAATTAACCAGTCACCAAGCAAGGAAAACAAGTAACTATTCTGTTTGTTTCGAAACACTCTCTGGGGGGGGCTAAATTGAACAAAACAGCACAAAAACTATTTTTGCCATGCTATTTGCAAGCATGATTGTGTAAATTTAAAACACCATGGACACTGCTTCAAACTGGCATTCACCTGTTTTAATTTATGTTAATACCTTAACGTTACATTTACAAGATTGTTGTGAATTATGACTTTTAGATTTCGTGTTACAGCAAGTGCCTAAAGTAACTATGGGAAGCATGTCACCAGGTCGAAGTAACATTAAATGCTCCATCTGTAGGGCAAATATTAATATAGTTAATCTGTTAATGTTGGCCAAACATAATGACAAAAACCTCATAATCCATAGCAATTGTTAAAACATTTCAACAATAAACATCCGCACTACTTCTATCGGTGTAGTTATAACAAAATGTAGATTGACTGGAAAAACCTTTAGCTGTATTATTCTACTCTTTTATTGCTCTTTTGAGTTATTAATATTAAATTAATTATGTGACTGTTGGCAAAAAGCATGCTGTAAACAGGACAAAAAAAACTACGTTTATAAGAAACTGCTGTTCAGAAACAAAAGTTAAAGGGAATGACAGTGCTATTTCACACGGGGACTTCTCCTATAACTTGGGCTCCAGAGCAGCATATTCCACTTTATAAACTTATTTTTAGGACTCTAATCTTTATTATAGCGCGTTATTGGTAATCTACAGATACTGTTGTGCTTGACTTAAAACTGATTTAAAGTGAATTTATGTAATAACATTTAAAGTTACAGCGCCTTCTACCACTGAATGTCTGTGGGTGAGTGCGCGCAGGCATCTGAAGCGGCGCGTGACGTCACACATGTTTTATCCGAATACTCACGATTAATCGATTAATTTTTCAGAAGAATACTCGCTTACTAAATTAATTGATAGCTACAGCCCTAATGTTTACACTAATGATGTACAATGCATCGCCAAAAATAAAGGTTATACACACTAATATTTAGATGGACTGCATTTAGCTTTAATCATTGCAAGCATTCGCCGAGGGACTGTTTCGTTAAGCTTCTGCAAAGACACAATGCTCATTTCCATTCATCGTTGCATTAATATTTCACCAAGATCTTGCATCTGACTACTGCGCAAAGCCTTCTCCAGCACATTTCAAAAATTCTCTTTTTGATAGAGATCTGATTCTCTTTGTGGTTGAGGTCTAAACTGCAATCACTTTAAATGTGTTCTCTGCTTAATCCATGCCAGATTGATTTGATCATTCTCTATCGACCAATATCTTTTCCGTGAACATGCAATGTGTTTTTGTTTAGGAAATGAGAAGTTAGATCCATCCTTGTCTTCATGCGAACAGCTCACCTAGCACGCTTTTCCATTGTGACTTGTCTGTCAAAATTTTTTCTTCAGAAAAAAACTGCTTTTTTCAGCAAATAAATCCTGCCAGACTTTAAGCATTCTACCTGCCTCTTTTTCAAGATAATCTGATGACATTCCAACTGAATACTCCAAAGGTATCTTCCACAAATTGGATTGGTTTGAGGGATTCCTCTTTACACTACATCCAAGTTGTTCCCAAAACAACTCGATTGGATATTCAGATCCAGAATATTGCAACTCTGAAACAAGGTCAATGGATTGTTCAGAGTAGAAGGGATGACAGCAGAAAAAGCATAAACTTTGTGGAACGACTATTATGTGAGATTGCCAACAAACAAGTATTTGAACAAACGTATTAATCATTGATGAACAAAACTCAAGAAATACCCTTTAAAAATCCTTTGGGCTTAAAAAATGATCAAAGTTCCTGGACGACTAACCCTTTGGCCAGTCAGTGGAATATAGCTTTCTTATGGTCCCCAATTAAAACAGGCTACATCCCACATGTTAAACGGTTAAGTGACAGTTTATTTACCATTTATTCTTGTCATGTTTCATACTACACTGTAAATTAAATTAGATTAGTTTACATACAAAACACTTTGGAAACTGATTGCCTTCTTTATTCAAAGCAAGCAAACTGTAAAAATCTACGGAAGTTTAATACTTATCTACAGGTAAAATTAATTGGTTATATTTGAGTACATTTGCTGATAAAATCAAGTTACATATGCATGCTTAATGACATGTACTAGGCATTTTGAATACATTTACTTAAGTTTTATTTATAAGTACTCTCAAATATTTATTAAACCATTTTACCTAAACTTAACTATCTGAAACAAACTACTTGTGAGTAAAAAACAACATTTGAGTAAAATCAAGTAAATATAACCGCATTTCTCAAGTAAAGTACACTATTTGCTTGTACACTTGTTTTTTGAAGCAGAAGCTTCCCTGACCACGTGGAAATTTGTTTGAGAGTTATTGTTCACGTGACTATGTTGGAGATTTGTTTGAGAGTTACTATTCACGTGATTATGACAAACCTTTGTTATTTTTTATTAACAAGGCCACATAAATGTTAGAAAAGTGTATTTGTCTCTCACATTTGTTGTTTTCCAACTTCACACAGCGCTCGGCGGCGTCCACCGAAGCGTGGCTTACCTGCACAGGTGTGTCTCATTAACTTGCGTTAGCGTTTAAAAGGATATGGATTGGAAACCATTTTCAGACACCAACACCTCGGGCGTGTGGACTGCTTCAGGTAGAAAAACACAACTGGTGCCATAGATGGATAAGGCAAGGCTTCCTCGTCGCTGGCGGACGCCTCCTCCACCGCGCCTCCTCCGGCGGCACTCTCTCTCCGTCCGCCTCCATCAGGCTCGCGCTCATTGCGCTCCACGCAACCGGACAGGTCGTTAAGTCGAATAAAAGTCCTTGGGAGCGAGGAGCTACCCTCTGCCTCTTCCGATTGATGGTCCTCTGAGATATTTCCTCCATCTTCAGCCATCATTCACCCCCTTGGGAAGAGAAAAGGCATGGTTCAGGAGCAGCAAAACACTCCTTATTTGAACTCCGCATCACTTTCAACGAGGAAAATAAATTGTAAGCTTTACAAAGCAAGTCTACTTTAATTTTATGTTTTGTTGTGCACACATGCTTGTCAGCATGCAGCATCGTCTTGTTATGATTTAATCAAGCATAATAAACCCAACGTGAAGTGTGACAAACCAGAGCAGATTTTTAGCCCAAAACATATTTTGATAAAACTGTATTTTGGAAAAGAATCCAAACACATGATACAATAATAAAATCGGTACCACATCACCATCATACCATGCTTCTATAGGTAAATCGTTTAATCTACCCAAATACTGTAATTCAAAAAAATGCAAATAAAACTTAAACGCACTTCTTAACAGTAATAAAATCACAATTGCTAATGTAGATTTCTTACCTTTAATTGTTTTTGACAATATGCCCAGACTGAGCGTTCTCATCGCATGATCATTTTGTTGCAGAATGTGTCCAAAAGATGCTGTTGAGGAGGATCTGTGGAGTTTTCAGATGGCACTTACAGCGTAGGAAGGCTTATGGGCATCTCAGTGACTCCATCATCCCTTAAGATTTCCTCTTTGTTTTTGGACCAGCAGTCAAATAAACACAATGCAACTCATCCAAAACTGCTTCCCAATGTCCAGTTGTGCGCTCCCGTCGTTTTCTCCGCGCGCGTGCACTTAAAAGTACAAACCGTTAGAATGCTGTGCTTTTTTCTTTCTAATTCTCAACATGCTGTTCAGTAATCACTCGTATAGATCGTTGAATAGTTGGTAGAATCCTTCAGAATCTTGGATGAAGATGCAAGCAGGGCATTTCTGTCTGAAAATGACAGGAAAAAGGTTCAGCCCGTGGCTAAGGATGCGTAATAGAGCTCTGTGCTGAAGTCTAGTCCGTTATTTTCCAAAGGACTGAAGTCTCCAACGATTCTTCCAGTCGGCAAAACGGTCTATAACACAAATCCGCTCATGCGAACCAATTCACAGCTGGAATCAGATTCAACTTCCAACGCCCGCCCCTTTGAGGCGCGTCCACCAATCAGAACTGACACCAACTCTTGCTCTCTGCTGATTGCGTTAAGAAACGTCAATCAACGCAACGTTAGACCGAAGAACAGCTGGAACTGAACAAAACTGCGAGAACATTTGGAGATTGGAACACAAATTATATTTTCAATTTTGAATAAATTAATATTTTTTTATTGTCGGCTTTAAATAAAACATACATTTTTTCACTGTCATTTTATTTTTTATTTATGAACACATGTAAAATTTGAAAATCTGGATTCAAATGTGTGCTGTGAAATTACAGTGTACACTATATTTTTATTACCAGAATTTATGTTTGTGCCAATTAGATGCGTATAGATGTAAAAAAAAGAAGAAAGAAACTCACGCAGTTTACTATTTTTGTGTGAAATGTTTGTAATTATGTAAGAAATTAATAGTTTTTGCTTCCAGACATTTACACTGTTAATACGTTTCAAGTTTGTATAAACAAAAATTAGAAATTAGTTATTTTAACATCTTCTGACATTGGTTTTAGAAAGCACGAATATTTTGCTACGCTTAGGAACTGTGGAGTGTGAAAGTTTTTGTGAGCCAGTGTTCCACCCTAGCTCCATATATTTATCTTAGATAGCTCCAGCTGATCCTCCTGCTGATGGATGTACTTATAGGACTTACCTGTCTTTGAAATATCTCTTCCCCTTTCCCCTCATATTTAAAACTGATATTAAGTTGAGTTTTAGCTTTTTATCAACCTCCCACACATTCACAATTTATTTTATTTTACAGTTCTTAGGTTGACAATGTTAACTGTAGATAGGCCCACAATCAACAATGAACATAAACGGGATTTGTAGAACTATAAGTGTAAAACAACAGCTTGAATTAAAATTCTCAGTGTAAAATGCAACAAACAATATTTTTTAAGCATAATAAATAATATTAGCAAAAATAATAATTTTCACTGTTAATAGGATGCCTTACGATCATAAAATGAAAGTGTAAGGCAAAAAATGTTACAATTTAAAACTATTTTAAAATGTTTAGCTTCATTTTTATATTTTGCTAACAACTTATTGTGTTGTCCTCTTTATTTTAAAGCTATAAGCAACATATTAATGCTTATATAATGTGTATTTTAATTAGTAATTGCATAGTACCACAAACAAAAAATATCTTCCTACTCAAGCATGGAACAATGTTCCTGGTATAAGATGTGCAGCATCTGATCAGTGCAGCAACTTTTTAAGAAACTACTTGTAACAACATGCAGACAGTTGCATGTATTGAACATCAAAAATATCATCTCTTTCTGCAAACAACCTTATATTTAAACTGCCAAAGGTAAAAAGAATAGCTAAAGCATGCAGGTTTCTCTTCACTGCCACCTACTGTAAACAATAAAAACACACTTCAGAAAACAAGAGAGGCCAAATTGATGCAATACAGATTTGCAAGCTGCAATGGACATCGTGATAGGTGCACTAAGAGACCAAACTTGACAAAAAAGTAGTTCCACAGCATTTGTATGACTTTATTCATAAATGCAAAATTGGGGAAAGATTTTTGTAAAAATTAAATACAGTCTAGTATACTGTTAACAATGGTCATCTTAAAAAAAAACTTTCAGCCATAAAAGAGAAAATAAAACAGCATTGAACAAAAACATTTTACATAAAAAAAGAAAAAGTCTAAATGATATAAGTGAAACCATCCAATGCCTTGTAAAAAAGCCATTTGTTCCACCAGCAGAATTTCAAATTAAATTACATGATTAACCCTTTTGTCTTCGATTGCACCATAATAATAGCAGTCACTAGATTTGCTGAAGAGGTTTTATTATCCTCCATTCTGCAGAGGTAATTACACTGATCAATGAATTACAGCAGGTCAATCCTGAGAGTCCCCCTTAATAATCTGGAATCGACTGAACCATTAAGATGATTGGAAGCCTGAGAAACAGACATCCACTGTATTTTTTTTATGTTTTCCAAGCTTTAGCATAAACAGTACCTGGTCACGGTTGTGGTCAAACAACACCAAAATAAAATAAATGACCTTTTAAACATTTAATGAGATAATTTTGGGGGGTTGTTTTGTGCCACATAATAAAGACTTGAAAGCCATGATGTACGTTATTTATCACCAGGTCTTTACCTAATCTTGCCTCTCTAAACCTCTGTTTCCTGTCACATTAGGAAATGCTGCCACCAAAATAAAAATATATTTTATAGTAAAATATTACATTTATTTAATAATGTACAATACAGTTATTAAATATATAATTTTTACAAGGAATTTCTGCACTGTACTGATTTTAGCAACAAGTGATAGTAAAGCTGAGACCTCAAAGTGTTGTCTTTCATCTCCTTTGAGTTTCCTCCGGACGTCATTAGTAGAAGATGTTGGCAATGTGTGTTCCCTCAGAAGAGCAGCAACTTTCCTAAACCTCCACCAGATCCACTGGGGCAGAGACAGGAGTGATTCATCAAAAGAGGACAGTATATATTTGGTTCAAGGAGGTCCTTTTTATTCTTTTAGAGAGAATCATTCTAATAATGCAAATACCTTTTTGATCTTAAGAGATTTGAAGGTGTGCACATAGACTTCCTCTAAGAAAATAAACAATGGACAAAAGATCATTATTGTGTGGCTACGTGGAACCATGATAAAATTTAGGAGAATCTGGCAACCACTCATGGAGCATCTGAGATCTTTAGGTTTGGAAAAAGACCCTGCTGATAAAGCGAATGTTGTTGTTTGGTTTTGTTGTTTTGATTATATCATTGCTGGTTTTCATAAATTGATAAAGCAAGCAATTAACCCCCCAACCATATGTTTGGTTGTGTTATATTGATCCATGTAGTAGGTAATCTTTGCCTCTTACTTGTCTTTTATACTAAAAGAGTATAAAAGAACTTCTCTTTTATATGTGATTAATCTGACTTGTGCTATCTGTTTATTTTGTTGACTTGTTTGGATGTTAAATATGAGACCAAAAAATATTTAGAGTGGGTAAAAATATTTGGAATGACCATTGTCTAAAATTGTTTTATTTTCTTGGATGTTTCTTTGTAATATGTTTATAAAAGATCACACAATAAAAAAAGAAAATAGGTTGAAAAGTGTTCACAAGAACATGCTTTCATTATAATTATTTGATCATTAGGTAAAACTAATCAGCCAACGACAGCCCTTTGTAGATGCTATGTATACACATTACACATCAAATGAACTCAATGGTGAAAAATAAATATCTTGATTAGAATCAGAAAGATCTTTATTATCAAGTGTGTATGTGCACACACACAAGTAACGTGTTGTGTTACAGGGGTACTCTCCAGTGATGGTACAAAAAAAAATGACACAATAATTTTGCACAGTAACACAGGTTATATAGTTAAAACTAAATAGAATATAGTAATGTTCTAAAATAGAGGTAATGTTTACATCACCTTTAATGTAAAGTTGATGTTACTTTGTTTGCTATGTTCAAAAAATATTTGAGTGCTAGAAGATTTAAAGTGCTAAAACTTTATGTCTAATTAGATGTTAACTCTACACCAATTGTCTATACAAGGTCTTCAGAGAACACAGCCTGGAGCAACCCAAACAACTCAGAAATAGTGATAATCCAAGTTCCAAACTCAGTTAATCTTTGATAACTTGATTTGAGATATCAAAGCTGGTTTAAGCTCTCAGCAGGAAAGTAGGGAAGACTGTGTGGTCTTGCTCGCTGGTGGAAATGTCATGTGGCGCACATCAGGCGACCAGAGCTTGTGGTCCTTTCTCAACCCTGCTCCTCTTTCTCTCTTCAAATCCATTTGATATTTGTTTCAAGTTGTACTAAATGAATAAAGACATACTGTGGCTCAAAAAAAAATATTTAAAAAGAAAACAAAAGAGAAAACGGCGCCACGTTGGCGCAGTGGTTAGCACGGTCATCTGACAGCATGAAGGTCGCTGGTTTGAGTTTCGGCTGAGTAAGTTGGCATTTCTGTGTGGAGTTTGCATGTTCTCCCTGTGATTGCGTGGGTTTACTCCAGATGCTCCAGTTTCTCCAACAAGTCCAAAAACATGCAGTATAAGTGAAGTGGGCAAAGACAATTTTCCATAGTGTTTAAGTGTGAATGAATGTGTGGATGTTTCCTAATGGTGGGTTGCGGCAGGGAAGGGCATCCGCTGCTTAAAACATATGCCAGGTGAGTTGGTGGTTCATTCTGCTGTGGCGACCCCGAAAGGGACAAAGCTGACAAGAAGATGGATGGATGACAAGAGAGAAAACCCTCAAAACATTATCAGCAAAAGTCTATTCATCCATCTCCATCCATTATCTTGTTGGGTTTCTTCCCTTTCGGGGTCGTCACAGCAGAATGAACCAACAACTCCTCTGGCACATGTTTTATGCGGCGAACGACCTTTCAGCCGCAACCCATCGCTGGGAAATATTCACACACTCATTCACACATTCATATTCATTCATACACTGTGACCCAGCCGAGGCTCGAACCAGCGACCTTCTTGCTGTGAGATGACCATGCTATCCACTGAGCCACTGTGATGCCCGCAATAAACTATACTCTGCTCAAATTTTCATTTTTTTCTCAGTGCTGGGATAATTGCCTTTATTGACCCAGAATGTTTCAGATTCATGAATAAAAATACCATCTCCTGGATCAACCTCAGGGTTTGGTTAGGACTGTTCAGCCTGCCAACTGATTTTCCTCTCCTTGTCAAAACTGTCATATCCATGTTTTCACTCTTCTCAATCTGAGATTAAATGGGCAGTGGATATACCCTAACAAGACTCTCTGAGCACTGCATGACAGTAAGAGCACAGGGGATGTGCAGGAGTCCGCTGAACGTGCGCTTGCTTATTATAACCTTTGACCTCTGTCTTTCTTTCTCCTCCCTGCTAGTCTTCAGCACAGCCTCCTTCCACCAGGGCTCAGCTGGGCTTTATACAGAACAGCAGAGGTCAAAACCTGCTTCTGCAAGACAGTTCCATTATCTGCCCTAATGGGACAGAGGGGAAAAAAAACTAGAGGTCTCTGTTTGTAAATAAGGGCTCATTTTTGGGGGTTTATTGATTCAGATAATCAGGACGGATGCATATTTATTGTGGTACTTTAAAATTATTACACAAAAATGATGGTGAGAAAGATGGGTCTATCAAAATAAAATGAAGACTGTTTAAATGATACGTTTTTAGGAATAGTTAAAAAAAATTGTGTTCAGTTATTTTATCATCATCAATATAATAATAATAATACTATTTAGAGTTTATTCACTTTCTTATTTTATTAACAAATATATGTAATAAAGAATAATTCAATAAAGTTGATTGAAGAGTGAGAAGCAGGCACTTAAAGGTCAAGTTTTAATCTGAAACGAACACACATAAATGGTCATAAAGCACCCAACCTTGGCTCAAAAAAAACACTTGATTGACAGGTCCATCTGTAGCTTTACTTATGTAGGTTTTCAGAATTAGAATATTCTTTGAGCAAGGATACTTACAAGGTCAGTTAAATAATCCTATGCCTATTCCATATTATGAATGCATTTTATTTACATAATTTCTACATCAAATTTAATACAAATATGTAATTTATCTAACAAATACTATCAGAGCATTCAATAATATACAGTTATATCATATTATTTAAAATGTATAATAATAATAATATTTCCCAGCGATGGGTTGCGGCTGGAAGGGCATCCGCTGTGTAAAACATATGCCAGAGAGTTGGCGGTTCATTCCGCTGTGGAGACCCCGAAAGGGAAGAAAGCTGACATGAAGATGAATGAATGAATAATAATAATAATGTTATTATATTTTATAATTACCTATTTTTTGTTTCCTGAATTTGTGTGTGACTAGTTATTCATTTATGTTCTAAATATACCTAATATTAATAAAATTAGATTAACATGGGAGGGTTTTGTTATTCAAATGTAGTTTTTTTTGTGTGTTATTTAACAGTTTGCTAAAGTAATTATATTATGTAATTATGTTTTATAAAAACATTTCATTTCAAACTTTTTATAAAAACATCCAAACTGGTAATTGTTCAATTCTTATAACAGTCAATGCTCAATGAGTAGAGTAAAGAAAATAATACTTTATTCATTTCATTTTTTTATTTTTAATCCTTTTCATTAGATGAAGAATCATGTAGGAAATGTTTACTGTCTATGTACTGTTCATCACCAGCTTAGCCTTATTGTTAATTTAAGACTAAATATTTTCTTTGAATAAATGATAAGTTACCTTTTTTTGATTGAACAAGTCCATAAAAGTCCATGCTTTCATTTTTAAATTGAGTAAAAAAAAAATCTCATAATGATATCTTTAGTAAGCATCATAATATGTTGCTTCGAAACCATTCCAAAACATTCATAAACAGTATTTAGCTCGCCACTTCCCTGATGTCTCGTGATGGAGCTCAGTCACCATTGCGTGACTTCTTGAGGCCGGTGGCTGGGCAGCCTTTATGTAAATCACTCTATGATTTATCAAAGAGCAGCGATAGAAATCACCAGGCAGGAATGTAAATGGGAAACAGATCAGAGAGCCAGGGCAGACTGAGCAGATGTTATAGGCACAATATAATCTCTATCACACACTCACCACTTCATAGATAAATATGTATGATGCTGTGATATTACACACATACGGTCTAAAGGTTCAACAGGACATCCCAGCATGTGCCCTTGAAGCCTTTTATATCACTGCACAATGTAAGAAATTGATTGGGAGTTTTATAGATGAATGGAATAAAGGTTTTAATTCTAATCAGTCCTAAAAGATAAGACCATTCCAGTCAAGACCATGTTATAATTATTACCTCATTCTTTTAATGTGGTCAACTCTTTTGAAAAGATCGTTTTTGACCACATGAGAGTAATCATAACGCAAACCATTAAAGGTGGCGTCTCATGTAATCTCAATTTTAATTTTTTTGTATTGTTTCTTTATCAAGTCACAAGTCGTATTTAGGTTCATGCATGTTTGTGTAATGCTATTTTCTTTTTCTGGGACCTCGAAAAACCTTGTTTGCCATACAAGTTGACCAAGCCCACCCACTAACCAATCTAAGGAACCGCTAATGCAGCTTTTATTAATGAAGAACTGATGCACTGTCTGAACCGGAAGTAGAACTATATTAGAAACAAGACGGGCAAACTACGAAATGAAAGTGAGTTTCTGGATGTCCTGGGCTAAAACTGCGCTTTGGCTTTCCAAAAGCAGAATGTTTTGTTCAGAAATGGGTGAAATTGCTGTGTGCCAACCAAAAAAACGCAACAGGGGACATGGTGGAAACATGGTAGTGGGGGGACGAGGCTTATTCAAAGACATCATTTACAATAAATACGGCCTTTTGAAGGTCAATAAGAGTGCAGTGATAGTCTAGAGGGGTCAAATATTTATTATAAATGATTTAATAGGGGCGTACTATGGTACCTTTAACAGAATCCAACTCATTCTGTTTTTCAAACACAGTGTGTGAGGTAGATAGACAACGATGACAAAGGATTAATTCTATTTTGTTGTTGACCTAATCATGTGGAGACTCACCAGCTGGTACGTTCATGGGGGATCTCTTTAGGAGAAGATGACTGCTTCCGCAAAACAAGACGTTCATAAATAGAAAGATGTTCCCGGTACTAAAGATAGATCTCAGGAGCTAGACCTTTGCATCCTAAAATAAACCAATTAGGAGCTGGTCTCAACCCATCTTCACAAGAAGCAATCTGTTATCACTCACAAACCAAACATACAAATATTTTAGAAAATGGCTTATGGTTAAATAATGATGATTCAAAATTATTCAAATTAAATAATTTATTGTATGTAATTTAGCAAAGGCAGTTAGCAAATTACTTTTTCACAGTGACACTGTATGACAGGGGTTGAAGATACTTAAAGTCTCAAAAAACATTAGTTGTTTAACATTTATTGAAATATCGTCCAAGCATCAAATGGTTCTCTACTACTACTACTACTACTACTACTACTACTACTACTACTAATAATAATAATAATAATAATTATCATTATTATTTAAATAGCACTTTCTAGACACCTGGAGCACTTTAAATCAAGAGGGGGAGACATGCTGAGTAGTCACATTTGACCAGCAATGCCAGTGATACACCTCTACTCTTTTCAATATAACATTTTGTCATTTTAAATGAGCTCACAGAGTCCGGACCTCAGTTTAAAATCTCATCTGAAAAAAGGTGCTCCTTTATTCCACAGATTAGCTTCAACCAACAATCAGCTGATAACAGTAATGATCCTTTCTTGTCTGAAGCCAGATTAGTGTACATACTAGCAAGGGTTGCAACTAAAATGAGCAGAAATGTGACCATCCAGGACCGACTTTGAACACCCCTGCCGTCTATACACCATCACTGCATCGGGGCACTTGGATCTAAACAGAATATAAGATGAGTACTCCCTGTTGGAGTCACTAAGGCCTTGTCTCAAATGATACACCAAACTTGGGAACTCTGATGAAGTTGTGAAGACCATATGTTTGAGACCCTCAACTCAAGGCTACGGACGGGGGTGCACTGAGGTTGTATTTTGGGACAGACTCGCAAAAAGTAGGAAAAGCTCTGCTGGTTTAGATTTTACCGGCTTTTAATTCATTGTGTACACATAACACCTTTAATTTAGATTTTATTTATTCATCCATAACGCACAGAGAATCAGAAATGAACCTACAACTATTAAAATAACTGGGATAATGTTCCTCAAACTTTATGATTTAGTCAACATGACTGTCTAAGTAGTAAAATAATGTAACGAGCCGCTGGTTCGGGTGGCAGCTGAGCTGTGCTATCTGCGCTAAGCTAACTGGACAGCTAGCTAGTCTGGCGGGGCGCCAGGCATCTATCTACTCATGAGAGATCCCTGTGTCCCATACACCGCTCGACCCCAGGGAACTCTTAGCTCTTCAGGAGCTGTTGCTGCTCGTAGCTCTTAAAAGAACTGTTAGTGAATAGAAGGTTTGAGCCTGTAAGTTCTCGAGAACAGCCACGCCTCCAGGACTTCTCCTTGCAGTTACCCAATCAGGCGCAGCACATCTGAAACTTCACTGAAGCGGGTTTTATTTGGCAAACACACATACATAACATGGTAGCTGACACAGACGAGACCATTTGCACCGAGTGCATAGTAGACGGTGAGTCCACACACAAACACATATTCATTACAAATAACAATCTCTGGCAACATGGCCAAATGTAAAACAACATTTAAACGTGGCACAAACACACAACAGCCAAGTAATACCCATTTTTGTGAAGAAATAGCGATACCCACAATGCACCGGGGCACGGTGCCGTGCAGGGTCGCCACAATAATAAATCGAATTTTTAATATCTTATAAATGTATGCAAATCACTTCAATGCTTTCCTCTCCTCATATCTCCCCTCAGTTTAAGCTCCTCCCAACAATCATCTGATTGGTCATTCACAAAGAATTCTGGTTTGTAGGGCACATGCACTGATGGAGGTTTCCAAAAGACATAGGGGGCACTTATGAGCACTTTTCAGAGCAAAAACATGGCGATTAAGACACTTTACAGAAAGACCAAATCAAGTCCACGAGTCTGAAAATCCACATGAATACGAGAATGGGAACAAGGCCTAGCACAACTTACCACAGCAACCTGATTTATCCTTGAGATCTATCTAGGAACTACCCAAGCTCGAAAGCAATTTATTATAGTGAAAAACCTGTCATTGGTTGCAGGGATTTAATAAATATTATTTTGTTGTAAATAGTAAATTCTTCCCAGAGTACCTGCAATAGTACACATCTTTAAAAAAAATTCATCAAATCATTGTTGGCCTTTTTGAGTGTAGAAAAAAACTTTTTATAAGTGATATAGGTGGCCTGTTTGTAACCTCAAAACAAAAGGAGAATACAAAAACAAATCAAGTCTTGGTGGGAGCTTTATTACTTGAAGTGTTGCATGCGATTTTAAATTGCATTATAGAATTTCTCATAAATCAATAACAAAATGAATCTGCCATAAATTAAGAGCATTTTGATTTGCACTAAAACCTTTTCCTCTCGTACATGTTCGTTTTAAACACATGAGCACATTAAAAGCTCTGCTATATCAAATCTTAAAGCAGCCTTCAAACAAAAGCGTATTCAACAGCACCTTGATCTACAGCTCTATCCCTGGCTTATCACTGATGGTATGCTCCCTCCTGCGTGAGCTCTAGTAAGAAAGCGGTGATCCAAGCTGAGGAGATATGGAGAAAGGAAGTAGTTCCCAATGAAGTGATTTTCTCTAAGAGATCCCTGCATTCGATTAGCTCGGTCATTTCAGGCATATCTCCAGATCTTCGTTCAAGGACAAGGAATGATCTGAGTAGTGAAATGTGCAAGTGTTTCTATCCCATTGTAAAAAAGAAAATTAAAGTTGATCAGAGTGTGGATACCAGTGGTGAAAATATTTCCCTCAATATTTTTATAGGCATCTGCTGGTTTAAAAGGGATTGATACAGTATATGTGCGGGTGAGCACATCAATAAAGAATGTTTTTTTTTTGTTCAAAATTGCCCAGTTTGAGTGAGGAGGAAAATTAAAGTTTGTGGAAGATTTTACAGTTTCAGTCATAACACAGCAAGAAACATTCATCCAAACACTAACTAATACAATAAAAATAATAATAAAAATATTCCTATTTTTTGCCTTTAAGTAACTGTGTGGTGCACTTTATTTATTTGTATTCTATCCACAGTCACATGTATCAGATGGCGCCTGCTTCCAAAATACATGAGGTAAAAGCAGAAAGAAACTGTTGCATCTGTGGGGAGAGAAAAGAAATGACATTGTTGGGAATTTGCCTTCATCAAAAGCAGCTGAGGTCACAAATAAAAAACTGTTCTGCTTGTAAACCTATGTAAACTTTTAAATATAATAAAAACAGAAAAGGGTTAGTTGAATTACATTGAAATACATTAGCTATGTTTTGGTCGTTTTCTTTATTTTTTGGAAATAATTACAAACAGGTGAGTGAAAGAAACCTCTTTTAAGAGCAATAGTTGTGCAGATGGCTTTGCCTTGGTGACAGTTGGACATCCATATTCACTTTTGATGAACTTCTCATTTTTTGTGCTTACACAAGTTCAGAAATGTCAAGGAAATGTCAAGGAAATGTCAAGGGCTAGTTTTGCCAGAGCAAAATTCTGGTCAAGCACCCGTTGCTCACTTCATTCCAAGTTTTTTCAGATGGTCCTGGGACTTTTGATAACCTCTGGGATGACGAGGGTCTCAGATTTACATTGGCATGTAAAGAATTATAATGTGATCTGTTGAACAAATATATTATTTTTGGTAGAAAGTGCCTTGATATGAGTTTCATCTGTGATATAATTGGTTTAAAATGCTTTTTTGTGACTTTTCGATCTGTTTAGAGAAAGCACTTTTATAATATTCAGGTGCATAAAAACTTACTTAATTCTTGCATATCATATTGCATGTATAGACTTCATGATGAACCAGCATGACTTCAGCAATTGATTTTTGATTAGTCATAATCCGTTCTTATGTTCGTTTGCGGAACACATTTTGGGTAACTCAAAAAAACAAAAAAAAAAACAAAAAAATTGAACAATTGAAGGGTAAATTTGATCAGACTTAAGTAACTAAAAAAGTGTTACACCAATTTTATACAAATCTTATGAGTTTTAAATCGTATTAGATCTCAAATTTGGAAATGTTTTGTTTCTGAACTGCTTCCATAAGTTTTAAACTCAAGGTAAAACTTGTCTGACCTATTTCAAAATGAGCTGATGTAAGCTAGGAACAACTGCCTCAATGAACACTTTTGGAAAAAAATGAATGAGAAAGTTGACTACAGTAAATATGACATCTATTTCAATTACAAAACAGGCCACTCCCTGTGTTTGAATCATTAGTGTAAGAATAAGAAAGTGACGCTGCATAAGAAAGTCAGGATTGATTTTGCTTCCTCTGTCTGCCTCAGGTAACTAGGCTAACATGATGAACTAGTCACTCTATTCTCCCACTAGCCTCCGTTGCTCTAGTTAGCATGAATTCCACATACTAGAACCCTCTTGGCCAACCCAATTAATCTTAGAGGGATGTGAGATGCTGGCTATAATTCAGGCTAATAAATGTTTTTATTTTTTCATTAGAAATCAGTGCCAAAAAGTACATGTGCTTAATCCTAAATGACAAATCTATAACAAATAGAACCCGACAAGTCCACTGGAGAAAAGTAAACAGTTAATCTAATGGAAAATGAAGTGCCATGGAGAGTTAGAATGTCAGAATCAGCTAATCGTCTCTTTCACATTAAATGAGGATCCGACGCAAGAATGAACTTATATGATGATGCCCAGCAGAGCCGTGCAGAGACCGTGCTGAAACCCAAGAAAGGATTATTTAAGCATGTGTCAACCCACTCAAGTCTGCTCATTTAAAAGAAAAGTATAGATTTAATAGAATGTTATAGGCAACTTGTTGAGCTACCCTTCAGCATCAAATTCTAATTTCATAATAAGACTATAAACTATTTTAACTATCATTATATTTACTTTTTTTTTTTTATATTTATTTTACTAGAAACTACATTTCCCAGCAAGCTCTGCCTCTTTGCTACTATTAGTCCCTGCCTGTACATAATTTGTGTGTACCGCATGATTCATTCTGCCCAAGCAGCTGTCAATCCTTTCAAAAACGTACACGAAGTGTTTGTGAATCACAAACAACAAAAAATTTTATGTTCAAGTTACAATTAATTAAATAATGAGCTAATAAAAAAAACTAAAACTTAAATAAATTAAATCGAAATAACACCAGTATAAAAATTCTTATGTCATCCTATTCTAAACACAGAAAAAATCAATCAATATTGCCCTGTGCATGAGCAGAGCAGATCATGCAGGAGGAACAGATTGCTTGCTCCCAGTCCTGTTTTAAACTACAAAGATGCAGAATCAACTTGCAAACGCTCATGAGTAGTATGATCCAACCAAACCTGGCTTCACAAAATATATAATATAAATTCAACAGTTTAGCAAATATTTGGTGCTAAATAATACAATTGATTTAGGCAACTTAATTTTACATTCTTGAACTGTTTGTCTGTTAAGGGAAAAGGGGAAGGTTCTTGGGCACCTCCTGTGACCCACCTTTATATTTTCAGATTAGTATGGGCGATTAGAATGTCGCCAATAAGCAGAGGACTACCACTTCCCACCAAACCATATTTAACACATCACATACTGTAGCTCCTCGTGCAGTCTTAACATTTTCTAGCCATCCTTCCTAACTGCTTCTATTACTGGTTTAGTTCACAGATTATTAATCTTTCTTGCTTCAAAACCTCCTCTATTTGCCATCACAACTCCTGATCACAGCATCAGCAGCCATCCGGTCCCAGTCAGCCATACTCCAATTCATTCATCCATTGATGAATAAACATCAAGTCTTTTAAAAGGAATGTTGTATCTTCTTACTGTGCTTGTATGTGTTTTGCTCATCAAAATGTCTTCCTCAGTTCTCGTTTCTAAAATGTATATGTATAGATTTAATATATAATACTTAAATTATAAAGATGATATATTTAATATATCTTTATGTAGTTGGAGTTTATCAATATAAATCCATTCACAGTTATATAAACTATAAAAAATCTCTATATTTCAATTTTAATCTTGATAACTTTAGAAAACCTTTTCAGTATTATTGATTTTCTTTATAGCTTCTTTTTCTTTAGCTTTCTTTTGTATTGTTTATTTTTGCATTTTGCATTCTTGCATTTTTTTTCTCTGTCATGATGTAATTGCAATGTTTTCATCTCAGTACATTTTTAATTGAGAAATGATATACAGTTCTGACTTTTCATGAAATATGTGTCTGTTTGTATGTTTCATAACTTTAGCATTTTGGCCCTTATTATCCTTTAGGTCATTCTGATCCAAAATGTAGATTTGCGTGTAAACAAAAGAAATAATGTGAAGGAACACATGATGGATTCTTATTCTGTATTACCCTGGGGATGTGATTTCAGCGACCTGCATGACTGGATCTCTCTGATCAAGACTTCTGACATGTAATAGCCAGAAGCGACTAGGGATGGGAGATTCCCTTAAAAGAAAGATGCAGAGAGAGCCACTAAACACTTAAGGAATGTGGAGTGACAGTTCAGCAAGAAACATTTGACATGAGCTCACCGACCTCACTTGACCACATCGGCTCCTCTGTGTCTTCCTGTATATCATTAACCAATTGAGATGCAACAAAAATGACAGACCTGTCCTTTCTCGCCTGCTGCTCTCTGTGTGTACTCTCTCAAATGTCACGTCTACTGCCGACTGCCGTGGTTCTCTGGAGTGAATTTACTGCCTCAACTTGGTCCTTGTGTTTGTGTTCTTCCTCTCATCCGACCTTCTTCACTGATGAATATGTATGGCTAGGTCTGCTCTTCAACAAAGATCATGCACAGGGCACTGAGGCAAAAGAGAAAACAAAAATCTGATCAATCACCGACAGCATCGGTGCCAAAGAACAGCCCACTTTATTCATGAGGGAAGAGAGAGTTCATTAAATCCGGAGACATTTGGCTTCCAACAAGCTTATGCTATTGTTGTTTCCGAATGTAAAATATTCCAACTGGAAACACACAACAGTGGTCGGGATTAAGTAGTGTCTGTGAGTGTGTGTCTGAAGGATGCTAATTGTCTCCTCTGGGAGGGGAACAGGCTTAAATTCCTTCAGCATGAAGACTGGCCATCTAGGTTTGATTGCAAGAAGGGTTCAGAAAATAGAAAGGAATACTACCAACAGATCAACCTCTTCTTTAGAAAATGTAAACCAAAGTTTATTTACTGATGTAAGATTGAAATTGAAAATTTCTATAAGAAAAAAACTAAATCATGTTCTATGCTCTTTTTCAAACCAAGCATCTAGCTGTTTAATGTGCATTAAAGTGTCAAAAAAATTAACTATTGCTTGATTGAGTTAATAATTAAAGATTTAAATCAAGCTTGATTGGCCAATATTGAGCTATTTAGGTCCCTTTCACAACTTCTGATCATACGTGGTCCTGGCAAGGGTTGATTTTTTTTGTTGACAAAAATGTGTTAAAAATGAATGTTTGAAAATAATCATTCTATTCCTGAGACCTGAACTCGAATTGGTCTGGAAAATGTTCTCAGGTAGGAATGTACAGTCGCCCGTCTTAAGAAAATACAGAAGTGTTCCTGGGAACAGATCAGCAGTTGGTGTGAACACAAACCTGAGTGGGATTGTGAGGGTGAGGAAACTGTGAAACAATCAAGTCAGTGTGAAAGCACCTCTAATATTTGTTGTGCCAAAACATTGTGAACATTTTAGTGAAAAAATAAATTAAGTAGGAACTGTAGTGCAAATAGCAAGAAACTTTCAGAGAATATATTTCACATACACAACAAATATATGTTATATTGAGAAACAATCCAACAATAATGGACTCTCCTGGACATTGTAAGCTACATTTTAGTTTTAAAAACAAACCAGTTTCATTATATTTATATGTTAATAACTCACAATTTGGGGGCGCCAATGATTCATGCTGGTTTAGGGGTGTATTGCTGAGAATTTAAATTTGATGTGATGACAAGTCTGATGTTGCAACCTACATTGTCGGTGAACAAATTAGTGAGGAATCTAAACATTAACGAGAGGAGCAGCAACGTAACTCAACCATACATGTAGGAACCTCTGCTGCTCATCTGTGAGTAGATGAAGAAGACTACGGTGCTGAGATGTATATCCTGAAACATAGCAAGAGTGTTGGTTCTTTGGGGACATTGTTTCTACTTCTCCTTTGACTCGTGGGAGCAAATAATGGTAAACACTATGTACCTGTAAACAAAATGGACAAATCAAAAGCTAATATACGTCTGTCAAGCAATATTCAGACTTTGATGCAATAATGTGATCTTTATTCATGATTTGCACCCTATTTAGCTTTTTACAGGTTTTGCAGGAAAACTCAATAAAATTAAACAACTCTAATATAGTTGTCTTAGTGTACAGTGCACACATTAACGTCCTAACATCTTCCAAAAGTTGTTTTTCCATAAGATTGGCCCTTTAGAGATGATTCGGATCTAAACACTATTGTTGTTTGAAATCATTTGTTTCATGTCTGAAATCGTTGCGTGATGTTCAGGTTATACAATGCATGTCTTAGGGAATGGTTGTTTGTGTGAATGTGTGCTTGAAATCAGTGGAGCAGAGGTCTATAATCAATCAGCTGTGAGCGGCTGGTTTCTCTCTCTGGAGCAGGAATCACGCCAGCTATCAGCCAATAAGCCAAGGACCCACAGAGAGCTGAATCAATACACTCACTCATACACCCAGTAGCTCCGCAGCAATTCACCCCAGTCTGGCCCGATAAAGACTAAGATCCTCTTTACAAAGTCTGTGTTTTAAAGATGGAGTTGCTGGAACCAGATGGACAGGGTGATGAAGAGAGACCATTATAGTCAGGTTACGGTTGTCAAAAAAAGCATTTGAAATGATGAATTAGTTCCTCACATGAATAGCATACTTCTTACCTCAAACCAAATACAATAATATTTCATTTTCAGTAGGGTCAAAACTTTTTCATTTGATGTCATATCAAATCCCCTTATAGTACTTTGTCCATTTAAATGGTGTTGTAAAAATCTACCCTTAAGTAATGAGTTGTGACCCAATTTGAGTTGCAGGTTGTAATATTAGTCGAAAGGCAGGGATTCAAACTGATAACTACTACTTCCCAAGGCCCGAGTACACACACCATTCACACTCACTCACAGATTTAGGCTACTTTCAGAGTGGAGGTCTTGAGATTTTTAGGTCATTAGGAAATTGTATTTTTTTTTTGGAGCGTTAGTTCACATAACACGCCTGCTATATGTGTTCTGTGTGAACAAGATGCGGCTCCAATGTCACGCACATGTGCAGAAGAGGAAACTACATCACCCAGAATGCACTGATAACAGACATAAACACTGCAGCACTTGCTCTCGGGCAGGCTTGAAGCTTTGTGGGCGTAAACATCTGATCAGGGCAAAAACTTTATTAGTATTAAATATTAAGAAAAAGATTGGGAATGAAAAGAACACATATTACGATATATTCTCAGAAGAGGAGTTTGAAGTGCTGGGATAACAGCCTTGATTCATTAAGCTTCAAATGTTTCTTGTAACTATTTCAGTACAATCTTCACAACTGACTTGTTTCTGTGAGAAACTGTGTGTAAGTTGGGCTTGATGATGCAAAACCCAAATAAATACATTTAATAAATACACTTTTCAGATTGATGTTCCATAGTAAAAAATCAGATACACATCGCATTCAGGACCACATATGAAAGTAGAAATGTAGCTGTTCAGACAGTCTTAAAAATGTACATTACAGGTTGCACATGGGAATTTGTTTTGGGTCACTTTGGGCTACAGTCTAAACGTAGCCTTAGAGCCTATGTTTTGGAATGCAGAGGGGAATCCATCCAAGCCCTTAGAGAGCAGGCAAACTCTGCCAGATGTTGAATAAAAATAAATGTGCATATCATAATCCATCTCTAGGGAGAAAATGAGACAAATTAAAGTTTTGGTAAGCATCCAACAAAATTTTTGTAATAAAATCATTATATGCTAAAGAAACGAGAGAAATAAAGGCTTGAAAATAGAAAAGGAAGCAGATTGTCATGGCAAGTTGGTAGAGCATATTTCTGAAGGTAATCAAAGGACTCTGTCATAGTAAGAATGTAATTCCATATGACCATCAGGTGGGAACTGAGAGTTTGATTGCTTGGATAATATTTGATTCTTGAAAAATGATTATCCAGGAAACATTCGGCTTGGACATGGATAAAACAAAATAGACAAGCAAAAGTATTGTCAGAGACAGGTTCAACAGGATAATGGGGTTCCCTGGAGGAAATGTTCACAGTGAACCTTCTATATTTCCTCAAGAACAATCTCAATTTTCATGTTCTCTCAGATTCCAATCCAGCAGTGCAGATGGTCTGTTTTGTTTTTCTCAGGAAGCTTCTCCTCTCTACCAAGGGTGTAACCTTAGTTTGAGAAGTGGGGCGACAGAAAACTTGCGAGATAATGTTATCCTGCATTTATATTATTTTTGTTCCGCTTGGGGAGTGTACCAGTGTTTTTTCTACAATTCACTAATGGCACCCCCCAGCAAAACTTAAAATTAATATTTCTGCTACAACCAATAATTGTAGTTGTTTAATGGTTTATTTCTTGCTTAATTTATTGATTACTTAAACAAATTAATGCTGTTATAAAGCAACAGGTATTTTGTGCCAAACCTGAGGTATTTTGGTACTTTTTGCCAAAGCTAACAAGGTTTTGTTGCCATTCTGAGGTACCAAAATTAAATGAATTTGCTGGGATTTGGGTCTTTGACATCCAGAATGCATAACCTCATTAAGACTTCTGGTGAATAGAAATCGACCAATGATAACGACGCTTGCAAGTGTTCAGTGATGATTAAGTGAAAGATTTAACTACAAAATTTAACAAGTAAATTCCAAAAACCTCTTTTACATGATTTACATGCCATTGTTTAGCAACTTAAAAATATACAGGTAAACACCCACTAGCAGTCGATACAACAGCCACTGGTGTCTAGCAGGTAAATAGGCACTCCAATAATACATGTTTAGTACTTCCTAATTCTATCATGTTCTTGCTGGTGCTGCTCAACTCATAAGGAGGGCACTGCGAGCCTCCCGTGGCCTTATTACAGAGTTATACGGCAAAGGTAAGAGGGGTTAGGAGACACTCACAAATCTTAAGCAGTAATGATATCTGAAGGGACTCTTCTCTAAAAGAACCAGCCTTTGAACTACACAGTGGAACATCTTTGAAATCAGACTTAAACAAGTGCATTCTGTACATTTAGCAGCCTTCTAATGTGACAGGAAAGGAGAGTCGTCTTGCAGTGAATATCCTGTCATTGAAAACCTGTAAACAAAACACTGATTCTAAGAGAAACAAAAGACTCAACAAAATATGTCCATCAAACCGAGGTCCCCGAGCAAGCAGACTGTGCTTCCAAAGAGCTGCTTGAGAGAAGGGGAGAAAAAAAGAAAAGCCAGACAAAGGCATGGTCGTACAAACTCCTGACAAGTCACAAAGACAGGACTCGACATAACTGGAACAGAGCCCCCTCTTCACCTTCTTCCAGAAGAATCTGCTCTCGTCTGCACACAAACTGGCTCCTGGCAAATCTACGAGAGGATTTGGCACCTAAAACTTGTATACATTAATGCCACATATGTCAGCATTTGCTTGTTATATTTCTCAAGATAGTCTAGCCAAATATATGCTCTCTGAATTGTATCTCGGAAATCTCTGCATCTGTATGACTCATTGCTCAGAGGAATCGTTCAACACAGTGTAACCTGAGAATTTTTTCACAATGGACTAGTAGTGCAGCTCTGCAGATGGGTTAATTCAGTCTCTCATTCACCCACGGCTGCTAAAGTTGCGGGGGTGGAAGAGGAAGGAGCTGTCGCACTGAAACAGACGCATTCCTCTTCAGCTCTGAAGAAATTCTACCAAGTAAAATACTGCTGTTTAGGCTCCATGGGATCTCATCCGCACAGTGTGACTCTGGTATCTTACTTCATAAATATTTACAATAAGGCCAACAGTACAAGATAAAAGAGAAAAGCGAATTACTCTGGGAAGCAAGTTCCAATATTTTGTCGTTATCAAACTCTCAAAGCTGCTTTCTACCTCTTTTCAACTTCATGGAAATAAGTTCATAGAATCCAATCATTTACTTCTTATTTCATTGAATTACCAGAGGATGAAGCAATTGTAGTTATTTACATGGTTCCTTCAAGTTTATTAATGTAAATTGAAGACTTTTTTTAAGACCGTGTATTTAAAACATTAATACCGTTTCAATCTTTTTCCCAGCCCCAGAGACAAAAAAAACTAAATCCTAGAATTTCAGAACGATAATTTACTAAGCAAACAAAACAACAAATCAAACAATATGGTATCGGTTTTAACTCCAGTAACATGCTTTTTCCATCCAAGCCTCGTTAAATGGACATTTCTCCATGATCACAACTAGCTTCTTTGTACTGTGACACAAAGCCTGAAGCATTGACTGTATATACCTTGGACAGAGGGTCAAATGAAGCTCAAAAAGGGCGTAGCCAGTACTCAAAAACACGTCCTCAGAAGCAAGACATGGCTGTAATGAAGGCACCTAAATGGCTGAAGGATTTTTATCTCTTAAACAAACAAATTTAAAAACTATTTTAATTAGCCAGGGGTGGGAAAATTTTAACATTGGAGTGAATGAGAACTTGCTCCCTTTTGGAGTCAGCCTCAAGCGGCCGCTCTGGGAACTGCAACTCAGTCACTTCTTATCACGCTTTAAGAAGGAAAGGAGGAGGCTGCCCCTTGGCCTGAGGCAGCCTGCTTATTATTTTTTCATTTGTCTTCTTCTGCTTTCTTTTATCATCTTCTTAGTTTTCTATCGGTGTCTAGCATCCTGTGTAATGATGCATATCAAGCTTTACTTACATTATTTGATCACAATAATCGTGATTAAATAAAAGTTCAGACCAGAAATGTTATAAATGTTTTTAAAACAGCTCAATTTTTAAGACTGTGATATCAAAATGCTTTTTAAGGCCTCATCTCCAAATTTCTAAACTCAAAACTTTTTAAGAACCCGCGAGAACCATATATTTTGTGTATTTAAACTTTTCAAGTCAATCCCTGTGATTGTGAAAAAACATTGGCTAAATCGACAAATGAAAATCTATCAGAGCTGCCTTATCATTACTGATTCTAATACAGTTGACGTTTACTCATTTGTCATTTAAATAACTTAAAGTTTACATTTAAAAAAACTATTTTTTCAATATAAACATGCAAAATGGATCTCATATGCTCCTCATAACGGATAGAAAAAAAACACATTCCTTGAAGATATAGATCTTTGTAATCATTTTATTTATTTGTGTATCCAGAAAACAATACTTAATCAAGGCACCAAAACCTCTTTATTAATAAATAAATATTTGCTCTTGTTTATGAAATAAGAATATTAGAGTGATGTCTGAAGATTTCAAGTAAAGTTTCAAGTTGAAATCATATTAAAAGAAAATCACATTTTATTTATCCCAATATTGTGTATTGTGATGTACGTTTTACAAACAAATATGGTTTTAATAAAATAGTTCTTGAAAAAAACATAAAACCTGTCATTTTTGGCAGATTTACCTCACAAAATGATACACGCTATTACTCACTTTTTCCTCACATTGACATAAATTCAAATGCACACAAATTTCTAAAAGAAATTAAACCTTTTACAAACAGATGCTGCAAATAGTAGCAGACAAAAGTCACTCTGATTTGTTAATGCCTTGCATGTAAATGAATTAGAGCAACAAGGTTAAACTCAATGTATAGCAATCACATTTATTTTCTAATACTGCATATTTCCAGATATTAGATGCGTTTCATTTTAAGTATTTACCTTTTCAGGCTTCACTGCAGTCTCAATCCATTCATTCTTGGATGCAGAGAAATTTTGCAAAGTCTACTAGGACTACAATTTAAGAGTAATACCTCAACTTATCCATTAAGAAACACAAACTTGGACACTGTTGATCATCATCAAGGACACCTAGTAGTGATATAAAGTATATAAAAATATTTAAAGAAAACGGTCGATGAAAATAAACTTTTCAGACGCTTAAACAGAAAAGTCCTTTCCAATTACAATATTTTTGTTAATCGCCACAATCTTTAACACTTTAAGATTGCTTAGAATCTGGCACACAACACCTGAAAGACAATTTCAAAGCATCAACCCACCCTTTTTTAAGTCATCTATGGTGGTTAAGTCATTATGTTCTGCTGTTGCTGTGCAGACACACATTATAGTTATCATTTACACCCAAGCTCCCAGTGAGGCTACAGTAGACATCTTTTGCAAGGGTAGAGAAGGTGGGCAAGCAGTAACTTTGGATCATTTAAAGCTAAATAAATACATTTTGAACAGATCTGTTAAAAGGAGGTAATAAAGATGTTGTTAATAATATAACTGACAACTAACTTTAGCGCTTTTCATATCATTTGAAACAGCAACATCAGTTCGAATTATATCAAATGGGCATCTTATGTCCCCTGTAAATATTGATAAAATCTCAATCCACTCAGTGTAGTCTGTTGTTTTAGTGCTTCTTGGCACTTCATTGAAATGCAGATAAGAACCACACTTGATCAATGAATCAAGTAAATATCATACATAAATCAACTGAACCCATGAGAAAACTCAATGAAGAGTTAATCTTCTATGCATTATGATGTCAGGGTACTTGAATTTCCCATGCCTTTCATCTTGTGTAATAGAGCTCCACAAGGGAGGCAAAATATTGCAGCTAGAGCATCCCCGAAAGGTTTGCTCTCCCGCTGCCTTACACTGCATGTTAATAGTTTGACGAACTGCTGGAGGTGCAATAATCTGAGATATCTCACAGTCTGACAATGGAGAGATCCAACAGTGATGCTTGTGTGGTGTGACAGTGAAGCTCACTCCAGTAGCAGTCTCCTAAGCTCCTGCGGGCAGGTGACTGGAAGGGCACAGGAGAAGTTCTCACACACGTACGCTGTGGCTTTACCATCCTGTGGCACCAGCTTTGAGAGAATGGGAAGCCTGTGATAAAGAAAACCCTCTGTGTTGCCATCTGCCAACATCAGGACCTGAAAAAAGCAAAAACATAATGAGGAGAGAGAGAGAGAGAGAGAGAGAGAAAATATAACTGTCCCTTTGATGGCAGTTTATTCATAATGGTGGGACTGGGAGAGCACAAGTCATATAGTTTTACTCTAGTGCAAAATTTATGATCCAGCAAGCTCTATGCGCTTTCTTGCTTTGTGATAATAACCCACAATAAAGAACAGAGCAGAGCAATTACAGTGACAGCGCCATCAATGGTTCATTTCTACAGAGTTTGTTTATATCTAGCTTCTCCATTTCATTGGCCCAGAATCAGAGGAGCTTCTCGAGGATGGAAGACCCTGACCTGTTCTTGGTCTTATTTTACAACGGTTTATTGTCAAAAACATTTTTATAATCCAACTAACTGGCTGCACTGAACAGCTACTAAGTATGTAATATGACGAACAAAAAAATAAAGATTTCCTATAGACATGGATCTTTGTAATCATTTGATTTATGTGTGTATCCAGAAAACAATACACAATTAAGGAACCAAACACCTCTTTTATTACTGATAAATAAGTAATATTAGAAAAATATTAGAGTGATTTCTCAAGATTTTGTCACATTTCCTGTTTCCAGTTGCATCTATTTGGCTGACACACTTTATTCCACTTGCCAGATTGTCTTGTGCCTCTCCCAGAGAACACTACACTATAGCTTGCTGATCTGAATACATTTGTGTTGGATTTGCTGTCCATTGTACGACCTGGAATTGCCTGACCAGTCTTCTGCTCAACCCCAAATTTTGAAACTGTAAAATTTATGCCTACCTGGTTCTGACCCTGCATCGTCTTCTGGTAAAAAATTTTGTTTTGTGGACTCTAATAAATATTTGGATCTTGGATTTTGGAAACAAGCTTTTTTTGGATTGGATTCCCTGTTTATTTTTTTTGACCCCTGCCCCCAGCTGTTATCCAGTGCCCAACTTTGATTTTGTGTTCCCTTCTCAAGACTCTCAAGACGATCATCTTTTTTTGTTTCCACAAGTTTCAGACAAGAAAGCAATTTTCAGCTGATATACAATTTTCCAGGATATACTTTACACACCTGCATTTTCAGCGATTTTTAAAATAAAATACTTGTTTTTGGTTCCCACTCTTGTTATCAGTTCCTTTTGAGTTCATTCAGCTAAATTACAATCGCAGCAGATTTGTAACAAGTTGCTGACAAGCTTTGAAATCACATGAAAAATAAATCACATTTTATCGTGTTCATAGTAACTTATTAAAAAAATAAATGTAGTTTTAATAAAATAGTTATTTAAAAATGATAAAAAGCTGTATGTTTGGTCAAATTTACTCCACAAAATTATACAAGCTATTAGTTAAATTTTGTTTAATCCTGATTAAATCAGGATTTTAAATTGCATTAAAAAAAGGCATCATCTATAGTTACAGATTGAAATGTCACATTTGCTAAATAAATTAGTCGAAAAAACTATTGAAAATACTGTCAATGTGTTACACTGTTTTGGGAGTAAGTCATTATGAATGAAAGAATTTCAAACATTTGAACATCACACTAGCAGTTAAAAATTTGGAATCATTTTAGCATCAAGCATGTTATTTTTCTCCAAGGACACATCAAACCTCTATCAGAGCAATTAAATTCTACCAGACCAATTCCAGCTGTCTTTTACTCAAGACAATCTAATGAAATTTAACTCTATGTTCCAGGAGCACCAGCCGCAAGATGGATCGGTTTGATGAACCCTTCACGTGTAATTTACGCTCTATCAATTCTCACCACAGCTCAGCGAGGTTCAGATACAGAGACTGGACAATGGCCAAATACAACCATTTTTAAATCCTGCTTGGCCATTTAGTTAAAATATTTGGAGGGATTTGGGGTCACTAGTCTGAACCACAGCAGGACAATAAAAAAAAGCTGGTAGTCTATGGGAAAACATACATGGGAAACCCATACATAGTGT
Source organism: Danionella dracula (assembly GCA_900490495.1). Classification (NCBI taxonomy): domain Eukaryota; kingdom Metazoa; phylum Chordata; class Actinopteri; order Cypriniformes; family Danionidae; genus Danionella; species Danionella dracula. Next base: position 3,821,260 of record UELW01000489.1, read on the forward strand.
GTATAAACATTCACAAAACCACATTGCGCAATGAGGAAAAAGAACAATCACAGAAACTATAGTAAGTAAAGAGGCTTTGAACCCGATATGAAGTTCTGGCATTAATTATTATTTACTGTCAAGCATAATCAAATTCTATAAGCAGAACATGACTATTCAATATATGTGGCAATTTTAAAATCTACACTATGTCATATTTTGCTACTAGAGGTTGGGTTTTCAAAACAAACAGGGATCATTTCAAATTGTCCAAAGCCCTATTCAGATGAGAATAGACTTGCAAACAGTGTTTAAGTTAGAATTCTTGTCAGACTGGGCTATGCCAGGTGCTGATTCGAACTGGACTAACACATCAGTGATTTTTAAAGTGATATGAGTTTGACTTGAGGGCGTTGAGTAACACCACATGATCAGAATGCGTAAACTGTGTTCGGTCATATGACCAAACAACAGACAATGGCATAATAATAACAAGTGCCATATTAAGTATAATAATACTATCAATTATATTATTATTAATATAAATCATAATAACGTTTTGTCAGTGACAAAAAAAAATTATCTCATCTGAAACTGATATTTATGTAGCAAGTCTTAACCCCTCACCCCCCCTTTCTCCCCTACCCCCCTTATTGGGTTTTGTTGATTTTTTCTTTTTTAAATCCTTGGAGAGTTGCATCCTCAATGTTGCAGGCTAAAAGGTTTATAGCGACACCAGAAACTTGAATTTGGGACTGCCAGAGAAAGTACCCAAAAAAGGCGCTTTGCACAAAAACATTCTCCAAAAACACAGACACCTGCATTCGGACAGGGTTAAGTTTCTCAGAGGAGTGCTGAATTTGCTGTAAAACAGTATGTTTTTTTTTTTTTGCTCTGGAATTTTCACAGGGGCTGTGTAAGAAAAAACTGAAATGGCAAATTCGGATGGGATTAAAAACATAAAGCAATGTCTGAGAAACAGAAATTTCTTTAATGACCTCAGGTGAAACTATTCTGGTCCAAAATGGGCTTAAGCCACCAACTGCTTAAGATCTAGTTCAAATAGCGAAATGTTGAAATATTTGCCACATTGACCTTTAACTAAAAATCCCTCAAAGCCATGAGCAATACATCTTGAGCATTAAAAATTCAATGGTATTGGTCCATGCAGACTGTAGCATAACATCTCTCCTGTTATTCCCCTCTCTCACAGGAGGGAAGTCTGATATAACTCTACCAGGTGAGGTCCAGTTTGGGTCCTGACTGGCACGTCAGCAGGAGTTCACACTGGTATAAGCCTGCAGTAGCACAGAACAATGCAACAGCAGAGAGATGAAAGAGAAAGAAGCAAGAGACTGAGCTGCCTAAGGGCAAAGAGTTACCTAAGGAGAAAGGATGAAAGAATAAATATACTTTTCCTTAGCAAGATCCCAAATTTCATTGAAATCCAAGAGCAGGGTCTGCTGAAAGACATCTGAATAAAATTCCAGCCCAACAAAAGTCAGCCATTCTTTCAGTCTTGACACATTTCGGTGTGATTTTTGACAGGGATGCTAACGACTCAACCCGAAAAAGCCTGTCCCTGGTCTTCTAAGAAAAATCTACTGTTGCTGTTTGTTTGCGAGCATTATTGCATCTCTGGGGCCGAGACAATTCCGCATCATTACTTTCCCTCTAGCTGCCTGGCAAAGCTCTCTGTCATATTTGTTGTGACCTCACACAGGCTCTCTCCCGACTGACTCAAAGAACTTGACAGTCCATCGAGGCAACATATAAAAAATTACAAGCAGACAAAACAAAGGCTGAGAAGATGCTTGAAGCCTGAGGTTCAGAAAATTTAGGATTTACTCACAGTTCATTGAAAACAGGAAAGTCTAAGACATCCTAAATTTTCAAACCTTAAAATGGTTTGACAATGCTATGTTGAAGGAAATGTTGAGAATGTTAAATCTATGGTGAAATTTGATTAAAACTGAAATGCCTGTTTAGCCTTTAGTTTACATGGCTTCTTAACATCTGCAAACATTCTATTTTGATCATCACACCTTTACTGGTGTTAAAGTACATTTCCACTCCAACTCCAAACGTAAACTCTTTTACAGTTTTATCTTTAAATAACTTTTTATGTATACCAAAATGTTGAAGCTAAATGCCCCTCACTGTTAAGTTGTTTTTGGAAGTAGACTCATTCTACATATTCATCAATTAATTTTATTTTTTTATTAATTTGTAGTTTGAAAATTTTGTCAGCCTTTCACCTGATCTGTTGAAAATATAACTTTAAAGGAGACTTCAGAAGAAAACCAAAACTTTCCAGCTGTTTGGACAGAAAAGTGGCTGAATAATATTTGTGCAAATCCCACCTAAAACAATACAAAAATCCTCCAAGGATTTTATTTTAATGACAACAAATGTTTTATACCCTCTGAGAATGAGCTCATAAATGATGTCAAATACTGTAAAGCCCTTCCTTTAATTACCATAATGACAATAACTGCATCCAGTTGTAAACACAGTAGAGCACCATTTTGCTCATGAGAACTCTCATGAGAATAAGTTTTCGGATATAAAGAAGTAAACAACTCTGCTCAGTTACTACCATCAAATGAACCTTTAAGGACTCAGTGGCTAGCTTTTACTTATGTATGAAATTAACTGGCTGATTTACCAAAGCTCGTGTTTGTCTGCTCAAACCATTTTTCTTCAGTACAAAACAGGATTTCCAATGAAGTTGAAACTGAAACTTGAATCTGTACCAGCTTTACCTGACCCAGCTCCAACTCTAGAACTATTTTTAATCAAATAAATAAATATCTACCAAAATGACATCACAATAGCCTATTAACATTGGCAAACTTTCTGCCGTCAATATTCAAAATTCTTACATTAGATCATGAAGAGAGGCAGGGTGAGAGTCATTTGGAACAGTGCGCAAAACAGTTCCCTTTCTGTTTTTTACTAAACCATTCAAAAATATAAACTTAGATTGTTATAGGTTTTACAAATAAACCCTAAAAAATTAACATTAACATCTCCTTTAATATAGCTTACTATAGAAGATATTCGGCACTTTACACACCTGCAGCATATTCAACCAGTCACATATATTTCCTAATCCACATGTACAGCCCATAGTGGATCACAAAATTGGGCATTTTTTGCTTTAGGGACTTCTCCTGTGCCCATACTTCCTCCGTTATATTTTATTTATGGTCTTGGGGGAGAGGAATGAAGAAAAGCTTAAGGCGGTTGTGTTTACATAAAGGAAAACAGTATCTTGGTCTTGAGTTCAAATTATATTTGATAACGCGTGAGATGTGGCAGACAGGGTGCCGTTTGCAGGTCTATTTATGACCAGTTAAAGCAGTTCTTGAGGTTTGAGTAGAGCAGGGCTACCCATAATGCTCCATATCAAATTCTACAGAATGTTGAACAGTGTATTTGTTATCAAACAAAGATGTTGTTTGATCTTATTTCTAGCTTATAATGTGAGATTTCTGATTAAATATTACTGTCAACAGTAAAATATGCAAATTGAGAGTCTTCACAGTCTGTTATTACAGGAAGCCAATTTGTTTGGAGCACTGATTGTGTAGAAACTCTAAAATAGTTAATCTTGCACCCTACATATTAGTCCTTCAGGGTTTTTTCCCCACTATGCTATTGTTTGGTTTGCAACAAATCTCATGTTTATTTTGATAATAACCCTTTCTCACCATAACCCATCACTTCCTCAGTTTTCTGATTCACACATTCCCATGAGCTAAGCCTGGATGCATTTTCAGCCAGCGTGCACTGATATCCTTCTTCCAGACTGTCAGCTCCTACCTACTCTCACCTAAACACACACGCACAGACACACACAAAGAGGTGATTAGTCTGGGGAATTTCATCAGCTTCTTCTCCTGCCAGGATGAAGGTTCTCAGGAGAGCTTGAGGCTGTCAGCGCACACAAGTGAGGCGCACAGCCATTAGTCACTGAATTATCCACCCTAAGTTTATTTCTTGGTTGGAAAAGAATGAAGCATCATGACCTCATTGATTTCGGTGTCTGCGTTCACATTTCTCAAGACAAAGGCCACAGTACATGTAATGTTTATCCAGTGTGATGGGTCGGATTAAAAATGAGAAATAAATGAGATTTTTTTGTGTGTGTGTTTTGATTAGACATCACTGCTGGGTTCTGATTAATAAACATTCAACATAAATAATACCTTCAGTTTTGTGAATACTGAGTAGAAAAAAGAACAAATTTAAAAAATATTTAGCTATCTATAATAACATTGTTTTCTGTAGATTTGATCATTTACTCTAATAATCTAACAATGTTGAAATAATGAGGTGATAAAGATGGTGGAGTTGGTCGTCCTGTAACTGGAAGGTTGGCGGTTGAATGTGGAGTGACTGAATAAATCTCTGAAAATTGTAAAGCATCTTTGAGTGTATGGAAATGCGGAAAAGTGCTGTACAAATTGAACGCAACATTATTATTATTAAAAGGTTAGGGGTTAATAATTACTAGCATTTGCTATCATATTGCAATATGAATAAGCATAATTTTCAAACCATGTAACATGATTCAGCACAGTCATGTGAGAGTTTAACAGGTGTAAAACATTTACTTTTTATTTAGCTAAAGTCTGTCTGACAATAGGAATCAGTTCTTAATAATTAATAAATTAATTTATATGCGTACAAAGCTGGAGTTTAAACAAATCCGGCATTATAGGACTCAATCATTTAAATATTGTTCTATAAATACTTCAATGAAATGTTGGGAAACAAAAATGAATAGAAAAAGCATTAGAAAAATGAATCGCATCGCAAATAGCTTTCACAATTCAGTTATTCTTCAAATTGTACAGCTTTATAAAGGGTAATATAATCCAGAGGTTCTTAGCCTTTCTGACAACAGGGCGTATTTTTTCCATTACAAAGTGACTCAGGCACATTCAAATACAACCACTTTCATATAAATTGATCTGACTGAATTTAATTTCCATTTAATAAATAAATAAATTGCACTTAAAAGTTTTACAACCAAAAACCTCATGATATAGATAACTGTGAACGTCTCCAAATAACTGATGTTATTTTTAATGTGCACATACAATAACACTGAACAAGCTAGTTGCTTTTATTACTCGTGCTATTTCCAAAAATCATATTTCTCAAACAAATTGATAAATGAAATAGAGCAAACTGGCTATTCATTTAGTTTTGGATGTTTTAGTTTCTAGAAATATTTTTTCGACACACATAAAAAACCACACAAACAGCATGATTAGAAATGCATAGACTCTGATAAAGCACAGCAATGATTAAAATACTGTCCATAAAGCATCTGATATCTTGAGAGTATGAAGTATTGAGACAGACTCTGGAGTGTTTGTGGTCTTTGAGAGATGATGTCAGTTTTTGTGACAGAAAGGTCAATGTGTGAAGGATTTAACTGTGTAGAAGAACGAAGAAATGTTTCTCTTTGGTTTGAGTTCATCCTGCAATCTTTCACCCCCACTGCTCGAGAAAGGCATCTAGGCTATCTATAAATTCATGATCAAAAATTACACAAGACATGTTTTGTTAAAAAAAAATCCATCTTTCTTAAAAGCCCCAATGCTTTTTTAAATGTGCCAATTTCCATGCGTAGCATACCTTGAGATATACTCTAACAAGAACAGAGAAAGGGTTGATTGATTGAAGGAAATCAAATCAAGTATCTCTCGGTTTAGATGAGAAAAGTGAAAGGAAATTGAAGCGTCAAGCACAAGATTTCACATTTCCTATCACTATTACTGCAAGTGGATAAATATAAAATCATTCACCAAGCAGTCATTATTAAAAAGAATCATTGATAAGCGATTTACAAAAAGATCTTTTAGAAACTAATTGCAACAGAACAATTTAATCTCGATTACTTTCTTAGCTGACTATTTATCCCTGAAAGAGAACATAAGATGAACATGAAACAAGCTGAAACAGTAGGATGGAAGATGCAACATGGCTTGAGTTTCAGAATTTCTTGTCCTGATGCTGATTAACACAGACAAAGGCCTTGTTTCATCTTAGTGCAGCTGATTTAAGAAGAAGGACAAATGACATTCTGTCCCTTTAGGCTCCATCACTCTTCTAGGTGTCCAACTCAAAGGATATTTAAGTCTTGTGCCCTTTATAATAAGAATTTTAAAACAAAAAAACAGTTTATCAACTACACTTTGAAAACCAATTAACAAAATTTGAGAGGGCACTGCCAAAGTGTGTTTTACTTAGTATAAAGTAAAATAACTAAATATACTTATACATCATTAAATATAAAACCTGTAAAAGTGCAAATATTAGTAAGTATGAAATCCCTAAAAATTATTCTTCTTTTATACATACTTATGCTTGCAGAAAAAGACGTATCTTTTACATAAGTTGCAGTACAAGACCTTCTATTTATAACTGCTAGTTTCTCACCACTTGTTAAAGTGGAAATGTACTTACTTCTTGCAAAACAGTTCACTCTGAATAAAGAGCTCTAAAAAATGCATAGCTGGTTAAACAATTTGTGAACAACTTGTTGGTAAGACCTAGAAGGTATGTAGGTGTGGTTGCTTTAAAAAAAGATGGTGTAGATTAAAACATAACAAAATCTAAAACATACAGTATGTCTAAACATGACATCATGTAGGCCAAAACACAAATTGATTGATTTATTGGTTGCCTTAATACTGGCAAAAAAGGTCAATGCTTTGTAGTATAAAAGTCTCAGGAGACACATAACAGATAACAAAATGCTTTTTCCTGAACAAAAATAATGATATAAAAATAATAACGCCTTTAACTTATATAGCACTTTTACAGATGCCCAAAGGTGCTTTGCAACTCTCAGAACATTATTCATTCACTCCACAATCACACTTTGGTGATGACAAACTACCTTGGTAGCCCTCAGCTGTCCTGGGATAGTCTGACAGGACATAGCTGCCATTCTGCGCCTACGGCCTACTGACTGCCAGTAAACACCCCCCACCAGTCACACACATCCATGCAGGGCATGCGGATGAAGTGGATTGCCCAAGGCAGAATGGATCCGGTGGAAATCATTCTGCAAGGCTATAAGACAACCAACTCCACCAGTGCGCCACTTGCCTCCCTTTACATTAAACATTTTTTATTACATAAATTAAATACATATATTAATACAGGGTTCCCAATTATCATGCACTGACTGTCTGAACACACACATTTTGTTGCTTTAACACACATTTAAATGCTACACTTCACACTCCTCATAAAAAATATAATGTATTGCTTTATTTAAAATAGCACATGGGCATACGGTTTCTATGGTCTTTTTGGCAAGGAAAAACATCTGTAAAATGAAGCACTTGCCGTTACAAACTCTAACTACAGTAAATATTGGAAAAATGGAACTTCAGAGACAAAAAAATATATAAATCTACCATGATGTAAATAATCTACTTCTTTAGGTCCGGATAAATTTGGAATTACAACCTTAAAGTTCAGCTGTCCATGCCTGAGCCATTCAAACTCTAAGGTTCTATTTCGAGGATATTTGTTGAACTCTTTAAGGACACCAGAGTGTCCTGAGTAATCCCACACGAGCTTGAGGAGGACATGCAGACTCTACTTAGAGATCCCCATAGAAATCAAACTGGTGTCCTTATAGCTAAGAGGGAGCAGCACTGTCTACATGCTGTTTAACAAAATAGTCTAATTGCAAAATAACAATGTGGCAAAATGTCTACTGAGATTGAAAGCAAGTGTATGTTTTAGTTTAACTAAGGCATCAGTGCTACAAGTGTCTAATTTATACACTCCACAAGAAGCCATTCAATTAAGTTCTAATCTAATCAAGATTAAGAACTGAAAGAAAAAATGCAAATTGTTAAATATTTTATATTTTACACTTAAGCATCTTTCTTCAAGACATGCTGTGTAGATTGATCATAGACAGGAGTGATGATGAGGATGAGTGACCCAACACTGGGAGAGTGAGAGTGTAAATTAGCATTGATTAAGAGAAGACTACAAAATATCAGGCACTCAAACTCTTCTGAGAGACCAAATCTAAAGTCTTTCATTCTTGATCTAGTACAAGACAATATTAGTGTATAACCATTTCTAAGAATTCAATTGCAATGGAATTTTCCAATATCTACTTTAATCCACAATTGTGCTGTTTCTAAGGCCTTTTTACAACCTTTCCTCTATTCTCTTTCCTTCTTGCTGGGTTACCCCGAGACCTTGTTGGCTGTTTGTCATGTCTCAAAGGCCTTGTTAGGGATTCTAGACCATTTGTCTCTGTAATCAGATGATGTTGGGAATTCTTTGCGGTCAAAAAGGCCAGGCTCTACTCTACCGAGTAAATCCCATCTCAGATGAACCAGAAACATTAGCACTTAAATGGTTCCAGTCTGAACCACCGCTCTGAAATGTAATTAGAAGTAGATGGACTTTGAAATAAGCACAATTTTTTTTTGTTAGGAATAAAACAGCCGAATATGAAACTATTTAATCTCAAACCCACATAACTGTAATGAAGAGAATTGCTGGATCCCATCTTCGCAGTACTGTACATTGTGTTTCTTGGTATTGTTCTCCACCCAATTTCATATCCAGACTTGTGCCAAACTAAAGCTTAAATTCACTATTACATCAGTTTTCATCAGTGACGTCGATTGACGTTGGTATTTGGGGCTTTAGCCTCAGATGTTTGTTATTTAGCCCCGGAAAATTTCAAAAGAAATGCTTTAGAACTGACAAGAGTTACAGATTCAAAGATTCATAATTTCTTGCTCAATATTTCAAGAATGAATCATCAAATAAACGAATGAGGTATCCTTGTTAATCTGTATATCGCTGGTAATTAGCAACAAAGTTGTTTTAGTTTTTTTTTATGTGTTTTCCGGCCTTCTACAACACAACGCAGCTATGCCACACTTCTGATTTTTCACACACAAAAATCATGGTGTAGAACTTTATTTTAACAGCACATGAGTGATGGGAGAAATGCTAAAAAAAATAAAAAATGTGAGTATTTGCACATATGAATGTGTTTCTGCATAGAATAGAGCAAAGCTGATCAGAGTTACTGTGATTGGGAGCAAAAAACATGACCCACATGTATTTTGTCCAATCAAACGCGAGCTCATGCTCAAATGTTCTTAGAAATCATTGGGAATGAAGAACACTTGAAATCTGCTGGAAATTTATAAATGATTAAGAAGAACTTAATTAAATAAACTAGCCAAGTGACTAAAAAGGAATAATTTGTTAATTTATTTTAGGTATGAACCTTTTTGGTAACCGTCTATGTGCCTCTCATGTTGGCTGCTACTTAAAGACTGGAATTATTGCAATTATTCATTTGGCTGTACCTTGTAAACCAAGCTGTTTATTTTCAATTGTAGACTAGACAGGCATTAATGTAGTATTAGTTTCAGTGATACATTTTATCTTAAATATTTTTGAGCTATTAACGATTGTTGTGATTTGATTCTCAGCATATATATCACTGCTACAATGAAAAAATGGCACATGGTCAAATTATGTTTAAAGTTGTTGGTTTAAACTATATTAAGACTTTCAGCCAATCAGATGCCTTTACTACGTCTTTGTCCCGGCCCTGTGAACCCATTTGTGAATGCACTTCCATGATGGTGATGGCTGGCTGCACTGATTCTGAGCCTCCTTTACCCTTCATATGAAACCTATGGGTGACATCATGCAGGATACATCCTTGTTATATTTAGTCAATGTTATACACACTGTAAAAAAAGATACAACTGACAGAAAGTTTTGGGACTTTTTCCAACTGTTCTAGATTTTAAAACAGGCATTTCCATAAATGTCAAAACTGAAAATTCAGTAAGATTACAAAACATTTATTTATTTTAATCATATTTCAGTATCGTTAGTATGTAAAAAAGAAACCGGAACCAATATTTGGAGGCTTTGCAATAGAGAGGATTCGAACTTTGATCTGGAAAGCACATCACGTCCTCTGCCCTACCCAATAAATATCCCATTATTGTTATTTTATGCTCTTTTTTATTGTCTTTCTTACATAAATAAACCACTTTAGTTCATTCACAGCATCATTTCTGTAAATTCCTTCTGTGCTAGGCCTCCATGGATTAGGCATGCCGACCAGATTCCCCACAACTAAAACCAGCATTTCAATCTGGAAGTGAAAGCTGATACAAAAATTGGATTAAATACAAAAAAAAAAAAAAGATTTTCAGTCTGGTTGGTTAATGTTTCATGTACCTTTACTTTATTCCTCACATAAACATTCCCAAACCTCTCTGCATTCATAAACCTTTAATATTCTTTGCACTAAATGTTCAGTGAGGCTGAACATGCCATTATCACATTGACAGCATGGCGAGTGTCGACCAGGGGATACACCCTACTTAAAGTGGAACAGGAATAAATCATTTGGTGTAATTCAGTGAAGCGTGTTAGTGAGGTCTTAGGTCATAAAAAGAGAATTACTTATGTCACTCAGAACCCAGCAGGGCCACACATGTTCATAAACATAATACGTTTACATAGAAAAGCATTTTTGTTTTAAACAAATCACGTTTAAAAAAACGAAGAAATAAACAGAAGGAGCACTGAAGCATCCACTGAGTTCAAATAACAGATTTAACCAAAGTTTGACAGATAGAAGAATGGTAAAATGAAAAACTAGTAAGGCTGTCAAATAACGTACATTTGTATTAAATATATTATTTGTATTAAAATGTATTTCAGAATAATTATTCAGAATAATACTTTCTATCTGTTTATTAGCTTTTTTTATATGCCCCTCTGCAAATTATTGTTGTTTTTTTTTTTAAATCAAACAAAAATCATATATCAAAAAGTGTTTTCTGCGGGGTCTTAAAATAGCATTAGGAAAAGTATGGGTACAGTATGAGCCGAGGTTACAATTCACATTTTTATAACTTAATAAAACTGATCATTTTAATCCTTTATTTAACATCTGCATGAATATGGATAAACCCTTAAATATTTCTCAATTAAATTAGATCACCAACTCGTAATTCTCTTTTACTCAGTTATATTGTCACATGTAAAAATTGTTTATTGACTTTTTCTGCTGTGTTACTTTTAAATAAACAACTATCAGCTGCAACAATCTTTAAGCTGCTTGATGTTTTAAACATCACACAGAAAAGTTTTAATTTGTCAGCTAAAATGTTTGTTTTTCTGTAAATAATAGTCCTTTTGTGTAAGGACTAATGTTGTGCTAGTTACCTAAAAATAATAACTAGTTACTTTCAAAAAGTTACTTTACTTATTACTTACACTAACTTTACTATTACTTACACTCGTTAGTTCCTGTTAAAGAAATGTTTTGATGTCCCATTAATGCGCTGATTATTTAATTTCACTGCTGCATGTAAAATAATGCTTTTATTGATCAACACAACTACCTTTATTAATTTCTTTAATTATTTATTTGACACTTTATGCTATGCATTATGGTCAATATAAGCACAAACAACTATTTATAATTATGAATGTTCATGCATTTAATGCAGACCCGTAGAACTTGAAAATATATAAACAATAACACAAAAGCTTGAATAATATATTCAGAACATAAAAAAACATTAAATTACTTTAAAGTTATTAGCCCTCTAGCCCCTAATGTCATCTTTAGCTCATTTTCTATTTTTAAATATTCATTATCTAAGTATTTTGAGAATGCTCTATGTCCAATTTGCCTTGTTCCATCAGGACATTTTATCAAGCTGCTTAAATGCGGACGACTCGACGATAGAGACAGGTTGTATTTCATCAACATATCGTTCGCTGGCTCCCTGGCTGACATCGCCGCTAAAACTGTTGTTTGGGTGCAGGGCCTTTTAGCTTTAGGGGCTTTTAGCTTTGTTGACAAATGTATTTTCCGAAGGTGCGAATTTTTCGGTGTTTACAGAACCTTGGACCATTTCATTGAAATGGTTTTACCTTTACGCTAAAATAACATGAAATATTAAGCATATTTCCAATAAGAAAATCTGGTTTTGTTCTCACTCGCTATGAGAGTGAGTTGATAGAGATACGCGTTGACAATGATAGAGTTGGCATTCAGCAATCCAAAAATGCGTTTTCTTCTTCTTCTTCTGTACTTTGAGTGTAATTCACCGTGTTTTCTTCTTCTTTACATACATCGCCATTCTACATTGAGTAAACTGTAATGGATTAATGCAGACATAAGTAACAGTAACAGAGTTATTTTATTTCAAAAGTTATGCGTTAGAGTATTAGTTACCGCAAAAAAGCTGCAACGTTACAGTAATGCGTTATTAGTGGCACAACACTGCCCAACACTGGTAAGGACTATTAGCAGAAAGTTCCTACTTGGAGCCTGTTTCAACTAAAACTTTTCCACTCAGACACAAAAAATAAATGATAAGGAAAAGAAAGGTTTTATGATAGCATCTGGGTAAGAACATAGACAGTAAAATAAAATTAAAAAACAATAGATTAGATACACACAATCCATAGTTGGATTTAAAGTCGAGAACCCTCCTTTTGAGCTATTGCTGGACAAAATCAGTGCTGCTCAGGCAAACAGAGTAGTTGTGATTGAGAACAATGTTTTGATAACCCATGATGAGCTCAGGTTAAATCTTTCACAGCTATATCTTCAGAAGCAAGAAAGGTGACTCCATGTCACATGCACAGTCTTGGTTCAGAAGAAAAGACCTTAACTGCTCTTTCAAAGTACGCGCAGGAAATCTCATCAACTCCACATCTCCTGGTCTGAGATTCAATTTGACATTCTTCAAGCAGGAAACCATATCATGCCTTTAATATTTGGAAGTAATATGTATCTAGAATTCTTGTGTGTGTGTGTGTGTGCCTGCGTACGTGCGTGCATGTGTGTGTGTAAAATTGATGCATGATCCTTTTGTTCCCAGGAATTTTATGACCATAACGAGTGAGAGCAAGCTGTTTTCTTTTATTTTTTAAGAAAAAGAAAAGCCATGGAAACAAAGCAGTGGTGGATTCGGTACCTTAAGGTGATGATTGTTCTCCTCTCATTATGTTTAATTCATGTTCCGACTCTGCAGGTGCGAGGCATTAATTCCTCTCTAATTGCATGTCTCTAGCTACAAATGAAAAGCGCAGATTAAGAATGAAGAATGCAGCTCAATTGCCCCATAGATATAGGATCTCGGCATTTAACTCTCACAAGTGAATTTACCAGCAGATTTGTTGTCTTGAAAGCTAGATTTCAGAAAGAGTCATTATGCAATTTTTTTTTTAATTAGTTATAAAAAGCTGCTTTATCTACTCAAACTTTGATCTGTGTTTTACTACATCAGTATACAAGATATTGGTACATCGTAAAAAAAAATCTATAAAAATGTTTTTATAAACTTTATGGAAGTTTTAAATCTTATATAAATGTAAAAACTGAAATTTCCATGTTTTTATTAATTAATTGTATAATGTTTCTTTTAAATAAAAGGGCAACAAAACTGCTATTTGTTTGAAGGCATGTTGATAACTTTAAGGGCGGTAGCAGACAGGAAGTGATGGCAGGAGGGTATCACAGTCTCAGGATTCGAAGGCACATCTGCAATTTCAAGTCAGTCTCAGTGCTCACAAATTAAAATTTGAACTGTTAAAGATGGGAATGCAACGCATATTATACTAATTAAAACATAGGATTAAAACATGTGATGTAGTTATGTTCTTGAGCAAAGACCTGCAAACTTTACCTTTTACGACCAATTGAAAAAGAAGGACATGTAAAGGGTTCAGGATTTAACAATCCCTCCTCAGGCAGCAGTCCTAGCAGGCTATCCCAGAATCTAGTGCAATTTGTAAAATAAACATAAATAAAAACTTACAATTCATGCATTAATTCTGTAAAATTAACATGCCATTTATCTTTTTGTATGTGTACAGAACGTTTCTTTGTTTTCATTTTAGGTATGTTCAAAATAACAATTTCAAAAATTTCAGTTACCAAAAAGAGCCCATTTCAAATGTGATGTTAGTACTGAGTTTTGGGGGAAGATGAAGGAATGTGTCTTACAACGTTATCTCTGGATGCTTTGTGAAGAGAGCCCAAACACAAACCTTTATCTGTTTTTCTATTGTGAGAGATGAAACTGAAATAGATTAGAATTAAAGAATTTGAATGGAAAGTTTTCCCAGTGTGTTTTTTCATATTAGTCATTGTTGGGGTGAGCAGAGCCCAGGGGAGAGGCACAAAGAAATACACACAGACAGAATTCGACTGATTGTTGGCTTTTCAATAAAACCTGATTTGATTTGACTTGTAAAAGCTTTACTGATTTTTTTCTAACCTTCTAAATAAATGTAATCAATGATATTGGATCCAGAGTTCAGATCTCAAACCCCTCAATGGTTGCACTAAGGATCGTTGTCAACACAGTTTAGCAAGTTGGTGAACCCAACTTGAATGAACCCATTTTCCCATGACATTTGGAATTTCCAACCTGGATTGTTGTTCATTAGTTTTAGGTGGTGCTCAGCAGTGGTCTGTTGTGAATTATGCCCGGTGTCCTTTTTTTAAATTAGAAGTTTCATATCAGGAGACCAAGTTGAAGTTGTCCAGATTATTAACTGGGTTGGATAAAAATGATCATTGTATTATTGAAACGCAGCAGCATATTGGAAACGCAGCAGCATATTGTGAAAAATTTACTTTAACAAAAATATTTAAAGTTTCCCAGCGATGAGTTGCGGCTGGAAGGGCATCTGCCGCGTAAATCATATGCCAGAGAGTTGGCCGTTCATTCCGCTGTGGCGACCCCAAAAGGGACGAAAGCCGACATGAAGATGAATGAATGAAAAATATTTAAACATCGTCATTGTGGTAAATTCTAACCGAAGATACTGCATGTAGTAAAAACTGTTTGCTTTTATTATTCCTGTTGTTAATCAAAATGAATGCTAATTACTGCTTTTTTTTTATCTTGTTCCCAAAATACAAATTGCATTTTGGTCAAAATGGCTTTTGCAGGTTTTTTTGACCAACTTCTCTTTGCACAACATGACAACATAAAGCAGCAGTTCTTCATTTGTCTAAGGATAGCGATAGCTCGAGGGATTTATGGTAGGGATGATGATTTGACTTGAGGTTCAACTCAATAAGGCAGCGGCATCTATTTTTCAGGATGCCCGAGCGACTTCACAATCAACAGCCTGATACAGGTGAATTCTTCGATCATGTCCAAGTCAATTAAATAAACAATTCCAAGCACAGTTTATCTGGGGATTACTCGCAACCAGGCAATGAAAAATGTGTGCGAGAGCAGTTTCTTTATCAGTTCCTGACCAGACGAAATGCTGTGCTTTTTTAGGGAACCGGCTTCACAAACACTAACTCATTACTTGCAGCCACTTCTGTCGCAGTCTAGCTGTGCCTAGGCAACAGGGACAAGTTCTTCACACCTGGTATCAAATCCAAGGGATATGTGACTTCTGTTTAACATGTGAATTGGCCTCGTGAGCACATATGATTGAATAGAGATTGAAAATGTGAGCAACACGCTGTGTTCCCAGACACACCGCAATATTTAATCTCTGCAGACTGACTCCCTGAGACTGTTTTCAGCACCTGCATCTGAAGTTCCAGAGAAAGGCATTCTGAGCTTATTACTATGATGGATTATTGAGGGCTCAAATGTTTCCCTAACAAATCAGCGAGTCGTTGATCATACCGAAACTGATCTGGGAATATACTGCAGTTGACTGAACAAAGACATATCAGCAGAGCAGGTGTTAATTAAGGGAAATAATGTGATTATATAATTAAGAATATTTGGTAGGAATGTTCTGGGGGAGTACTTTCAAAGAATATATTGTTGACAATTAATAACAAGTATAAAATTAAAAACAATACAGGGAAACTATTTGATTATTTTATTTTTTATATTTTTTGATATTTTATTTACTAGGAATATGAAGTAATTTATAAAAAAACATATTGCAGTATAAAATAAAATATATTTGGAAAAGAAAAATGGACTTTAAAGCTGAACTCGAATACTGTTTTCATACTCTGAAAATATAAAGTATAGTTCAGTTCCATATATTTGGGGAAGCTAAAAGAGGATACTGTAAATGGCAATAAATGGTTTCAAAATATAGTGAGAGAGCAAGCTTGAAAACAAAAGGGTGCCATAAAATTTCTCTACATAATAATAATATTTCACTTTGATCATTGGTGAAATGGAAGTAAAAAAAAGAAACGAAATGGAAATTCAAGTCATTCATTCATTCATCTTTATGTCGGCTTTATTCCCTTTCGGGGTCGCCACAGCGGAATGAACCGCCAACTCACTGGCATATGTTTTACGCAGCGGATGCCCTTCCCTGCCGCAACCCATCGCTGGGAGGAAATTCAAGTCATTTAACTTAAATAGAGAAACTTTACAGTTATCTCTGTTTATTGTTCATTTTATCTATTATGAAATGTAAAGGGTGCTAATCTAAAAAAAACATATTACCCAAGAAAAAAAGACATCTTTGGCAAAACTTTCTATTGCTTTGAAAGAATTAGTTTACATATACGCTGGGAGTTATTTTTTGCACAAAATAGACACGTACTACAATCGATAGGAAAAAACAAAACATGAAAAAAATATGACAACTAACTATGCATAAACCACTTGTACCCAGATGAGGATAAAAATTATATGTTTTAACCTTTAAAAACAGATCTGGACTGAATCAAGGATCTGGATGTCACTGAAATCATTTTTTTATAACATTGATGTATTATTCTTTATGCTTCACTAACAACTCATAAATTTGTAATTTGGGCCATAGTGTATCCTCCACGATAATACGGTAAACGTATTAATATGGTTTGAAAATTTGTCTGTGGTACTCTGACGTGTTGGATGATTGAAGTTTTGTGTTTTACACACACCACCCTCAACTCAAAGAATAGTATGGAAGAGCAGTGGAAAGCAAGCATGGCTTTAGGAAGTTCAGATGAAGAGATGAATCTCAAAAGGGGGTAATTTCAGTGGAAGTGGTTGAATTCAAAAGAGCAGATACAGAAGCAAAAATAATGCAAATTCAATGAAAAGAATTGCATGACTGATTGAGTGGGCGTGTCCTTTGACTCCGCCATCGGGGCGTTTGTAGTCATCTATTAGTTTGTGATCACATGCTTGTATATTTATGATTAGCTAAAGGTAGGACTGGAACCAAACAACGCAAACTGCATGCATGCTGTGGTGCTAAGCATCGCAGGTACTGTTGTAGACAGAACATGACTGCTAAACTACAAAAAAAACTGTCAAACAGTGACACTTAATATCACTAAAATTGTTAGTTATTTTTGCTAAAATTGTAATTACACAGACAGAAAAATATATAAATTTCCTTGTGAACATAAAAATGTAATTTTTAACTGAGTATTTGCAGAGGCCTATTCCGTTTCTTTCTGTTGTATATTTTAAGGTGCAATATGTGCAATATTTTGTCATTAAAAATATTGTTATCGCCATACTTCCCTAAAATATCATGATATTATTTAAGGGCCATATCTCCAACCCCTAGTAAAGATCTATCGAAGTGAATTAATATACCATGATCTTCCATTCCTCCCTCACAGATCATTAAGATTACATATGAAAGTGTAGGTATAATGAGAAAGAAGATGAATGTTCTAAAGCCTTCTCCTCACCTGGGAGGAACATGGTTAATAAATGATGCCCCATGAGCAGATCAAACTCTGGCTTTGACACACAATGTGACATACAGAATCCACTGGTGTAAAAGGTCACATGGTACATCAGTCCCTGTAACATCATCCAACAGAGCCACCTGCCGCAACAAGAGGAACTTAAAGAAGCATGATGACCGAAGCTCTGTTTTTCCATGTTCTCCTTCAGCTAAAAACTAAACTCCTTATTTCAGCAGTAAATGGAGAAAGAACTGTCTCGTGGAGTATTCCTAATAAATAAAGGATGTTTAGACAAGCATAGAAAATGGCAAAAGGTTAGACCCCTGTGTGCATTCTGCTGTGCTTTCCATTGATATTTCACACTTAGCAAAAGAAGTGAGCAGTTTTAAAAGAGCTAGAGAAAAGGGTAAGAGAGCAATGTCTATGCTGAGTTATGACCTTTAACAAAAGAAAGAATTCCACACAGAGCCAAGCGCTACCGAAACTCTATCTATTTACTAATTCTTTCAAAATTTGGGTAGCCAGTGTCCAAGTCCTTTGCCTCACAGTGTGAGCTTTAGCAAGCATAGGTTACAAGACTGACAACTTGACCTTTTGTCGGAGATTACTTTAGTGAACTCATTAGCATGACTGCGCTCCAATGCTCATGACACTGTGTAAACCAATGAATGTGCCATTTACTTTAGAAGGACAAATATCTACATAAATCCAGGAAAATCTGAGAACAATGTCAAATTATCACATGTCTATTCAAAATTTGTTACTGATATAGCTATAGAAAATATCTCCTTGTATCAGCTCTAGGAACAAAACCTCAACCAGAAATGATCACCAATTTCATTCTTCTACACACAAAACATTTTTAAATGACCGCTAAATGATAGATAACTATATTCTTCTCTTTCACATTTTAATTTGAAATGATCATTCACTAAATGAATAGAGCTTGTGAAACCATAAAAGGAGGTCTATCACGCATCTTGTTAAAATTTAAATCATTCAACTTAAAACATTAATCGAACGCTTGGTGGTATGTTCTAGTTATGCCATGTTTTCATGAGTTCACATGTAATAGAATTAGCTTTTGTATCGCAAAGAAGAGTTAGGCTAGCACCGAGCAGAAATCCTCCCTGCTTGTGAGGGGAAGGGGAGGCATGTTCTTTTATTCCTCAATGAATAGTCAGTTTAATTGCTTTGGTACTCTCGGTGCATCATTGGTCACTACAGAAACATACATTTGAGCACTAATGCAAACATTTCTTGATTTTCTCCATTTTGATTAATTATCTCATATTAATTTTCTCATATTAATTCACTTAAACATTTTTTTACACAAGCTATTATTTGTGAATGACTGCAGCTGCTGTGGTGTCAGCGGCTGGCTACTGGAGCGAGGCGAGACTGAGCTGTGCATGGAGCAAACATTTCAAGCCAAACCAGCTTTTTTATGGCTTTCTCTTGTTTCATTAAATATAAAATAAATAAGTGCTTGTTTAGAGAAAGATTGTAGAGTCCAATGTGTTAAAAAGATTAAAAGTTGGCACTTGTTCAACAAATCTATAAACTACAGTCATTCTCAAAAATATTGTCTCTTTAACCAAACCAAGCCTGTCTGCACAAAATGTGCTTGTTCAAGAGGGGCATAAAATGGAACTAAATGGAGCTTTTTGAAAAGATAAGGCAAGATCTGGGAGAGGCACGTCACACTAAAAGCCCAGAGCTGTCCCTGTTCTAAAACACAGACGCAAACTTCCCTGTAGTGATGTCATAAGTACAGCCTAAAACTCACCTCCATTCTGCATAACAGAATTATAACCAATAAGGAATTTACAAGTTTTGACAGATCCAAAATTATTTGCATATATTGTTTTCAATGCACATAAACCCTATTCCAGTACAACATAGTGTCTGTGACTGGTTTGTTATCTCATGAACACTTTTTAAAACTACTAAAAGTAGCAGCATTCATTAAAGAGCTCCTTGTCCTCTCAACAAGTGTTTTTAGTAAAACAATCATAAATCAGGCCAACAGAAAAGTTTGTGTTCCCTCATATTAGTCTGTAAATAGATGTCACTCAAACACCAAAGCTTCATGTGAAACAGCTGATCAATAGGACCGCACAAAAGCTCAAAGTTAAGCTTAAAAGAGACCTCAAATCCCAATTTAACAAATTAATGGGTATATATGTAAATCCTGAAGCAATATAAGATGATATTTTTTAATGGTTTTGTAAAAAAACAGAACAGTACAGAACAAATGACAAGTTTTCCCAAATGACTGCTCACCATGCGCCGAGGAGGCATATTTAGGTGTTTGTTTTCATAACACCCTTTTGGTGAAGTTTCGATTTCATCTAACGTTTCCTTTGAGGTCATTTTCTTCACAAAATACAGTAAATTAATCATTCTAATGTTATAGAAGTAAGGTCCGCTTTTGTGATTCTGCTTCACAGTAAAGACCAAAAGTTTCCTTTTTTCATGACTATGACATTTGAAAAGAGTAGAATCACACTGAAGGCATAAAAATTATGATGTGTGGAATTGTATACATAACAATAAAAAAGTGTGAAACAGCTGAAAATATGTTATTCTAGCTTCTTCAAAGTAGCCACCTTTTACTTTGATTACGCTTTGCACACTTTTGGCGTTCTCTTGATGATCTTCAAGAGGTAGTCTCCTGAAATGGTCTTCACTTTACAGGTGAGTTCTGTCAGGTCTCGCAACAAGAGACTCGCTTTTGTTTGAAAGAGCAGTTTCACGTTGAAAAAAAGTCAACTGTGCTATTATTCTCTAAACGCTACATGTTGGGAGAATAATCAGCATCTCCCATCTCTGTCAAGCGTCTCCTCAGATCCTTCGCTAGAATTCTCTGGCCCAAAGACAGAAAGACAGAGGTATTTGTTGGGCTGAAAAGATAGCATTCTGACCAAGACTAAGTTCCAAGAAAGCTCCAATAAGCCACACTTTAAGCTGGAAATTGGCTCCTTGAGCACTCCAAGTCCTGGCAAACATTTTCTCGCCTAGTCTTCACTAATGGAGGAGAAATTATTCAGTGTTGTGCTTTTTTGAGAGTGAAATATTATTTTTTTACAGATTATAGGCACATTTAAAAAGTATAAATAGGTACACAGTTCAAGAACAGTAATTTGTAATGTAGTTCAGGAAATAAAATGTCCAAATAATTATTCATTATTCATCTCTTCTTCTTCTTCTTATTTCGGCTGTTGCCAGTTTAGGGGTCGCCACAGCAAATCATCTGTTTCCACCTAACTCTGGCCTCAGTATCCTCTACTCTTGCACCAATTACCTTCATGTCCTCCTTCAGCACACCCATATAACTCGTCTTTGGCCTTCCTCTTGCCCTCTAGACTGGAAGCTCCATCTCCAACATCCTTCTACCAATATAACTACTATCCCTTCTCTGCACATGTCCAAACCATCTCAATCTGGCTTCTCTGACTTTGTCTCCAAAACAACCAACCTGAGCTGTTTCTCTGATGTGCTCGTTCCTAATCTTGTCCATCCTTGTCACTCCTAAACTGAACCTCAACATCCTCATCTCTGCTACTTCCATCTCTGCCTCATGTCTCTTCCTCACTGCTACAGTCTCTAACCCATACATCATAGCTGGTCTCACTACTGTTCTGTACACCTTTCCTTTGATTCTTGCTGACACTCTTCTGTCACACAACACCCCTGACACTTTTCTCCACCCACTCCAACCTGCCTGCACTCGCCTCTTCACCTCTTTTCCACACTCCCCGTCGCACTGGACTGTTGACCCCAAATACCTAAACTCCTCCACCTTCTTGACCTCAGCCCCCTGTAACCTCACTGTTTTACTTCCCTCCCTCTCGTTCAAACACATGTATTCTGTCTTACTACGACTGACTTTCATTCCTCTTCTTTCTAGAGCAGACCTCCAACTTTCCAGGTGTCCCTCCACCTGCTCTCTACTCTCACTACAGATTACAATGTCATCTGCAAACATCATTGTCCATGGAGATTCCTGTCTGACCTCATCTGTCAACCTGTCCATCACCAGAGCAAACAAGAAGCCGATCCTTGATGTAGCCCCACCTCCACCTTGAACTCCTCCATCTGACCTACAGCACATCTCACTGTTGTCATATGTTATTCATTATTCATATATTATTATATTTTTTATCAGTTAGAAGCATAAATGTAAAATGTGCATTTCACATTTCACAAAATTACCAGATTTTTGAGAGACTCCAAAACTACACAATATCAGTTTATAAAGAACTGCTGACTGGTCTTAACAATGCTCTTCCTCAAAGAGTAACGCACACTTACTTTATGAGGTAGAAATAAGGAGTTGACACATGACATCAAACTTGCAGTGTCCTCAGCATCAGGCCGGCCACAGATAACAATCTAGGAGGAAAACAAGAGACCAATTCAGAGCAACAATTGTGAGCAATCAAGAACAATCCCAATGATCCAGAGAGAGAAGAAGGAAGGATGAGTGCTTTAATGAGGTGGGCAGGTGTGACGAGGAGCGGATGGGGCTGCCCTGAACAGGACCTCTGGCTTGTTATTCCATCTACTGATGACTCCTCCAGCTCCGGTGAGCTCTGATGGCCGTGACACTTCTTCATAGCTTTTACAACTGTCTGGAAGCTGGAGGAAAGTTTTGAAAATGCGTTGACAGCAAAAACTTTTATCAACTAGCAGCATCCTTCTAGAGGTATCTGATTTGTGACAGATTCAAGCGCTAACAGGCCTCAAAGAAAAAAAAACTATGAGGTGTCTATCAATCTACAGTATATACACTTAAATACTTACAGCAGTTAGGTTCATGCTGTGATCCCAAAAAAAGTATCAGATATTACATCAAGCTTTAAAGTTTTGAAGAATGAATTTTCTTGTATAAATGATTGAAGGATCATGTGATTCTAAAATCAAGTTAAATTAATGTCCATACAAATTTTATAATTTTGCCAACATGTTATTATTATAGTTTCACAATCACATTTGCTGAAAAGCTGATAAAATGTAATAGCATACGCGTATTTTGTATAGATTTTCTTAACCGTTCATGTGCATTCCTTTGATAAAAACCTGGATACATACTAACAATTAAAATGAATAACTAAAAATGCAATAAATCTAATTAGTTCTGATAAAAAGACATGAATGGAGGTTGATACAAAAACATGTCACAGGCTGAGCCACCTCCAAGCAGAGCTTCAAAAGCATTAATAAAAAAGCAATGAAAAAAAACAGAACTTCTAGAAAAGAGGCCTTTTCTAAAGGTAAATGCAAAAATAAAGTAATAGGTGAACAAAACAGTAGTTAAGAAATGTGTCGCGATGTGTCAACTAATAAAGAGTGTTTCAGGGCTTTGTTTAGGGGAGGAGCCAAAATGATGACATTCGAAGCCTGGCTGGCCGGCTTCACCACGCGAGTGCTTCAAGAAGCGGTTCAGATTTTGCCAAAGTTTTACAGACCTCTCCAGCTCTCCTCTACAGCTCCATTCAAAACCTATTTTTTAAGAGTGAATTGAGGTCAGGTAAGAGTTTTAATAGAGTTGAAATAGTTTAGAGACAGTTTAAAGAGTTTAATGAAAGAAAGAGATGTAGGAGGGTAGAATATACATTTTTTAAAATAATTTAAAAATCCCATTCTGTGCATCATTACAGCATAATCTGTGACCTTTTCCTGTTTCCACAAGCACCTTCACTGTCCTACACCTAAACTCTGTCCATGCCATTTTCAGAAAAAACATTGCACAACCTGCCATATTATGATATTAGCATTTAGGGTAAATTTTAAAACAAAGAATTATTATTTATATATTTTTACATTTTATTTACATGTATTGTATACATAGTCATTTCCAAGAGACATAACAGTCGCAAAAATTCACTATGTCAGATGATGTAGATCAGATACAGCTACCTGAGGTTATACTCTTGGCCTGTAGGTGGATTTGTGTGCACATGAAGCTCCAAGAAATAAACCGTTTCTCGAACCAATTGGCTGAAGTGGTTCAATGCCACATGAGGCTTCATATTTCTATCACAATTGAGAGGACAAGAACACAGAAAGCAGCATAACAGTGTCTAAACTAAAAAATCGAATGAGAGTCAGAGGTACAATGCAGCACTTAAATAACGGTGAAATCAGGCGCAGTTGACAAACATTACTCTAACAAAGACCCTCAAAGAAGATCTAAGATAGAGGGGAGCAGGTTGGCCTCTAAAGGCAGGGAGATTAACTGCTGCATATGACAAAACAAGATTGAAAATATCAAACAATAAATCTTTTAAAATTTGGAGTTTGGGAGGCTGTGTATGCTTAGAAACAAACATGTGCAAAATTACCCAGAAAAACATTTCACAGATATTTTCAGTCTGAACAGTTGAATTCCGATCTGACGAAGTAAAAGAGCTCATAAATGTTTCTTCTTTGTCTTCTTCTTGATATGATTTGGTTGAAATGATGGCAACTCCAAGTGAAAATGAACTGAAATTAAGCCACACAATCACCTCAAATTGCATTCTACTCCATGTTTACTTTAATTTTTATCGATAGTGACGCATTTTATATGCATTGTTAATGATCTTCCAAGAAAAAATTGATTTCATTAAAAAAAATTGGAATTGAGCATTAACTCCTGTAATCTCAACGAGGCCGTATCTAAATCCTGAATAATTTTTTTTGCTGTTTTCACTAGTCAAACACATTAAAGTTATATTTCTTTGGAGAATAACATTTGTGTGAAGCCAAAGTGTTTCCAAACTTGCAGTCCATAACTTATATCAATAAGTTTCTTGTGTAGCATTCTCAACTTTTATTACACCATCCAAATGTGATTCTCTTAGGAACAGAGAATAACTTTCATGATCTAAAGAATGAGTCATGCAGATCCCAATCCCAATCTTGATACTTAGCTTTTTGTATGATGGGTTGCTGTTGTGCTGACCAGATTTCATAACCAGCAAGACTCAGGTCAACAAGCTCAACTGTTTAGTTCTGACACCTTTCCGATCAATAAGTCCCCCCTTAGAGAAGGTCTTCCGGAAGGCTTGACATGGCCGACATGCACCTAAGGAAGTTCAGGATAGCTCCCCAGATACTGAGATCATTAAACTTGCGTGCATGATCGAGAGCTTCCTGTCAGGCAGTTTTAGCATCAAATACAGCAACAGCAGACAACGGACTGCAAGGACATGCAGAGGGGGGTGCGGTCAGCTGCATAAAACACCACAGGTGTATCGGTCAACCTGCAGGACATCAACACCAGATGGAGCACAAAAATCATTGAGAGTCCTTTGATCAATGGTCTATTCTGAGTTCAGGTCTGCATGGAGTGATAACATATGCACCAAAAGATTGGAAACATATGAACCATATGCATGGTTCGTATGCACCAAAAGATTGGAAACACTTTGGTTGAATTCATTTGATAATGTGTACTTGCTAAATTCTAAAAAGCTTGCATGTTACACAGGTATTTTAGTGTGTTGGAAAATCCCATGCAGAAAGGCAAAAGAATTTTAAGAAATTAAAGTTTACTATTTAAATTGAAGTCTGCGTTATTGTTTAAGTGAACGCGTTTCTTCTTAGAATGTATGCTGTCAGTGAGGCGTGTGTGTTGCATTTGCTTGTTTTAAAGATATGAAGCTCAGTTTGTTGTATATGTATGTCTTGTAGTTTCACAGTGATGAATAAAGAACAAAATGTGTCATAAATCTATTGTTTGTGTGATCCTAGACCCTTGGCTTTCTGTGGCTCACTTTGTTGTCTGTGCTCTGTTTTAGAAATGTTTGGTGACACGTCATAGCTTGTTTCTTTGACTTGTTTCTGTCGGTGATGAATGAACCCTTTGAAGCGAATGAAAAAACTGACTGACTGACTACCTCATTCACCCCCCCACCACCACCCCCCAAATGTGCAAATAATATTTTCAGGTTCCTACAAAAATAACTGTAGGAGAACCCCAAACATTAGGTGAACATTTGTGTTTGCTGTGTTGTCAACTATGCTTTGAATTTATATAAATTAAATTACTAGCACTACAAACTAACATTCCCACGTATGTGATGATCACTATAAAATTCATGATGAACTTATTGGTTTGGACAATAATGGCACAAAATGGGAATTTGGGAGCAGGAAAGGCCAAAAGAGTCTGCTTTTCTATGAAAGATGAAATTAAATTAACCATTGCCTGACTTAAATATTGTATCATGAATACAGAAATATATTTATAAAAATACCTTGAAAGGATGTATGTGATTTTAATTGTTAACTTCACTTCATCTGAGGGTATTCGTGTTTGCTATGTGAAAATTGTTGGTTTTATTAAATCTTGGTTGGCAACTTTTCCTTAAGGATCATTCCACATAAAATCAATGGAGACATGTTAAATAATGAACATTTTAAAAGATTATATGCAGATGTCTTAAATCAAATTGAATCATGAGCTTGTGAAAAAGAATGAAATTGATAAAAGATACTACAAGAAATTCCCAGTCGGAACATGAATTGCAGCAGGAATCATTGGTGCATCATTTCATTGGCATTGCATCATTTGGCCATTATGTGACAAGTAAATCTGGAGTTCTACACTTCTTTTTGAGTAGCTCTGCACCAAACTGCAGTTACCTGTTTGAGAGTGTAATGGTGGGCCATGACACTGCGCACCATGTCTGGCAAGGCGATTGGCACCTTTAGCAGTCGATCAGAGAAGGCAGTCAGTAATTGCTGCGAGCGTTGCATCCAATCCTCTCTACCTGTGAAGTGAGAGAGCCGAAGCAAGTTCATGGCTGACATGGAGTTTGCACTCGGTTCAGCACCATCCTGATCTGAAAAGAACCGAAGAATACACAGATAAGAAAGTCATCTATGATCTGCAGTCTGGCTTCTGAAACAACCTCATCAGTATATCGTCAACGCTTCCAATATCAATTCAACTAGAGACGATTTATCAGCCTAAGCAGAGCTAAAAGTGTCTGATATCATGAGTGAAGTGGCTCTAGAGCTGTGAGCTGATTTTCTTTATCTGCTCTCTGTTTGTGCGTACGCATGGAGGGCTGTTGTAAGTGAGTTCCCGTGCCTGTGTCACAGAGTAATGAGCTGATTGCATCTGGGAGCTGAGAGGGAAGGAAGTGATGACTGATGAATAGCAGCTGCAGCATCCCAACCAAACACATACAGATGACATAAGGTCACTTTCACCACAAGCAGCATTTCACTGCATGCAGGTCAAGTCAGATTAATCACATTTATAGTGTAAGTGCACAAGAATGGGTTATAAATCTGGAAGTTCTTGGAAAACAGTGGTGCCAGTAAGGAAATATAGTGAACAAATGTATTAATCGTAGTAAAACGTGAGAATGTTGATGACAGCTGATGCTGCTTATTGATTAGTACAGTTTGCTTGGTTTCTGACAAGATAGGAGTGCTTTTTATTTATCATCATCATCATTTAACAATATATTAATGGGTTATATACTACTTTTTTAAAGATTACATTTCAGGTTTTAAAATATATATATATTATGAACATGCATTCGTCTTTCCCTGGTTTGTTTTGTTATGATTGTTTCTTTTTGATTTAACTGATATTTGCAACCGTTAGTACTGCTTTGTGCAGATTTTATTTTCAGAATGTAAAAAATGAATGAAACTATAGCATTTTTATGACTGTGAGTATGACCAAGGTGTTCCAGGATGATCACTGGTGTACTGTATACTCATAATTTTCCATTTTTACATATTTTTCTTATGATTTTTTCATTTAACTTTTTTTTTATTATATTATTAACTCAACTGTTGTCCTTGGAACATGTTTTATATAATTACCAAGTATTTTTGGACATTTAAATCATCTACATTCTACATTATTTCACAAGATGTATTAAAGAGATGTTTTAATAATGTGGCGTTTCCCCATTTTTTTTCCTATAGCATTATTACTTTTTTCTTATTATTTACCCTTTGTAAATGTAGTCTGTAATGCACAATGTGACTTTAGAAGTGCATCTGATTCTTATGATAAAAAGTAAAGTAAAGATAAGGATGAGAAAGAGAAGGAGAAGAGGGAGGAGTACGAGAAGGAGGAGAAGCAGAAGCAGAAGGAGGATGAGAAAGTGTAGAAGGAAAAGAGGGAGAGGGAGTAGGAGAGAGAGAATAAGGAGGAGAAGATGAGAAGTAGAGGGAGGAGTAGGAGAAAGAAGATAGGGAGAAAGAGAAGAAAAAGAAGGAGAAGGAGGATATAGAGGAGAAGGAAAAGAAGAATGAGGACAAAGAGGAGATGGAGGAGAATGAGAGGGAGGAGAAGAGTTAGATGAAGAAGGAGGAGGTCAAGAAGGAGAATGAGAAGGCGAAAGAGAAGGAAGAGGAACAATTAAGTAAAATATGCATTCATATTGTCATGGTCCTGAAATATAAAATATGCATGCCATTATAACCACAGGGCGGGTTAGTGGACCAAACAATATCTTTCTTTCATTCATTCTTTTCTTTTTAAAGTTACAAATTCCATCACAAGTCTGTACATGTAAAAACTTGTTTAGCCCTTTTGGGTACACATGGACTTCTTTCAGATCTTGTCCAGTCAGGTTCCTTCTCCTCATGGAATTATAAATTGTACATTCTATCAAGATGTGTTTAATAGATAAAATACATTTGCAATGTCTACATAAAGGCATTGCCTCACTTTTAAGAAGAAAACTATGAGTTAATCTTGAGTGCCCAATTCGACACTTGGTTTACAATTTTTGACCTCTTCTGGTTCCTAAAATTGTTTGATTTACTCTTAGCTCTGGATAGATTTCATGCAATTTGTTTTCAGTTTGTAGGTTCCATTCTTGCTGCCAATGTTTCACTACTTGGTTTATTTTCTGGTTTAGGTCTGTTTGTGGTTTAAGACCACCGACTGCCATCCAATTGCTGGATGGATCGGTTTCATGGATCCCAGAACCAGTAGTACTGATTCGAAAATGGAATTCGAAAAAACTATACAATTTTTGTCTTTTGCGTTTTCCATGTGTTTAATGGCAAGTAGCATTGCATAAGCTTCTGCTGTGAAAACAGTACTATTATCCGATAGTTTAGTGCAGTATTGCAAGTCTCCTACTACTGCTGCTGTTACTTTGTTTTCTATTTTGGATCCATCAGTGAATATGGGTATGTGATCTGGATACACTTTTCTTATGTTAAAGTAGTGTTGATGGTAGAAATCATGGTGGGTTTCATGTTTCTTGTATTCACCCATTTCCAGATTGATTTTAGCTCTCTGGAGATTCCCTGGAGGGATGGACAAGAAGGGTACTTGGCTTAGATTTGAAATATTGATGTTTAGTTTGTCTAAGCAAGGTCTGATCCATATTGGTCTTATACAATTAGGTTTTGCCTCATATATATGTGAGTGCAAATGTTGAAACATGGGTTTGTGGGCTGCATTCTGTTTATTTGCCTTCAGTTTCCTCACATATTGTAATGCTAGCTTTATTCTTCTTATTTTTTTAAAGGGTGTTTATTGGCTTCTGTATAAAGGCTTTCCAGCGGAGATGTCACAGTCTTAAACCTTGGTAATGTATAGCATCATGTGGTTTCAGATATGACTCTCTCGCTGCTCCATATACCACACTTCCATAATATAAACGAGATGTTATTAACAGCCTGTAAATTCTCACAGCAAAAAGGTCGCTGGTTCTAGGCTCGGCTGGGGCAGGTGCCATTTCTGTATGGAGTTTGCATGTTCTCCCCGTGAATCGTGTGGGTTTTTTCTGGGTGCTCCAGTTTCCCCACAAGTCCAAAGACATGCGGTATAAGTGAATTGAGTAAGAACAATTGCCCATAGTGTTAAAGTGTGAATGTGTGTGTGAATGTTTCCCAGTGATGGGTTACGGCTGGAAGGGCATCCGCTGCGTAAAACATATGCCAGAGAGTTGGTGGTTCATTCCGCTGTGGCGACCCCAAAAGGGAAGAAAGCTGACATGAAGATGAATGAATTAATTTATATATATATAAAAAAAAAAAAATAATAAAAAAAAATAATAAATTATATATATATATATATATATATATATATATATATATATATATATATATATTGTCAAGTTCTTCAAAGATTTTTGACCAAACTGCCCAAACTTGAAAAAGGCCTTCACATCTTGAGAAAAAGTGGTAACTCAAAGCTCTGATGTCCACAAAATTTATATATATATATATATATATATATGTATATATATATATATATATATATAATATTATATACCACTAAGCAGTAATAGTCACTCTTTTTATTTTTATCCTAATTATTTATCCTGTAATACATATGCAAGTTCAAAAGCAAGTGTTAAGCATAGTGTTAATTTCTTCTAGAAATGTAATTTCTACTAAAACAAAAACAAAAAAACTAAAGAAGTGCTAAAACCAATAACACATTTGCCAATGATTCTTAAACCAGAAATAAAGAAATCCAATAGCTTTCCAAAAAAACACAACTCAGCCACCAGAATGCCTGGATATTATATGAAAGGCAAAGCTGACTGTTCTGATTTTGTCTAGTTTGGGCAAGGCGTAAAACGCAGAGTGGCAGATGCTTTTGGAGGCAATCCGTCTTCCACTGACAGAGCGAGGTGAGGGGACTCAGCTCTGACACGTGATGGCAGCGCATGCCTCCTAATGGAGCCAACTGTGCATGCTTGGATCACTATATAATGGCCCAGTCACGCAGAAAAGATGAAAAATCTGCCTTGCGTCCATTTTAATCTATCAGAAGCAACAACAAAAACATAACAGTTTCTCGGCCCTCATCCATATCTCACCGATGTCAGTGCCATTTTCACAGTGCCATCCGTCACGGCCCAGGCACTCCTCTACTACAGGCTCACATCAGCTCCTGCTTTCAATTCCTGGGAAGAAAATATGGAGCCAAGCCACTCGGGACAATAATCCCTGGAATTTACAAGCTTCAGAAGCTTGTGGAGGGATATTTTTTCTTTCTTTTTAAAAATAAAGAGTGAAAATTCATTCTTTCATTCCAGTTTCACTGCTGAGCCACTTGAAAGTTGATGAATAGTGCACAGCGTGAAGTTAAATGGATTGCGCTTCTTTTAGGAATTATCAATTGCTAGGCTAGCATGGGATCAGTCATTCACAATGGTTCTATAAATGTTCAACCCAGAAACAAAGAGAAAGTCGTTATGAGAATTCATAAGAATGTATACTGAAAGTGACAAAGGCAGTGAGTTTGGGTTTGACAGAAAAGAGAATGGGAACTAATCTAAAGCGTTCAGCAGGGTTTGCCTGAAACAGAAGCTGCAGTGTGGTAGAGCAATCAAGGCTTGAGTGATCAAAACCGACAGCTACCAATCTTCATCAAACCTTCGATGCCTCATAGACACCCACACTTCCACAAAGTTCCTAAGAACAGTGTAATGTCTGCTTCTTACCCTGCTTAAGAGCTAGCAGCAGTGCTGGGTCTGAGGGGTCACTGCAGAAGTAGCCACTGCCCTGGGAATCCCAGAAGAGTTGGTCCTGCTTCTGCTGGAGCTCTTCAGCCCACTGTAGCCATCGCAGATTTTGCGTAGCCTCAAACAGGTCCAGCAGCCCACACACCACAAAGGCATAGTCATCCAGGAAACCAGCAATGGGAAATTCACTGGAGAAAATATTAGAGAAAACAATTAAAGGGGAGGTCAAGATCCTCTAGTGTTTTTAGTAATGTTGGGTTGACCTTTGTAATGATGGTGAGTCAACTTACATCATGTTGATAAAAAAAACATGCACTCTAAAGACTGGCTATGGCATGCAGCCAGTTAGCAAAAGACTTTATTTCAATTCCAAGGGAAGGGGAAATGCATTGATGGAAGTCTCACTGGAAACACTGAAGACAAAGGATTAAGCATTGATGGGAGTTTAATGGTTTTTCATGGATTTATTGATGATCTGTAATTTAAAGTACATAATACGTAAGCTAATTTCCATAATGTGAAACACAATCAACATCAACGTTATGGTCACATAAGTATGTTTAAGATTTAAAAAACAAGCTTATTAATGGGTAAGTAGTAGTTTAATAGCAGCCTTACTAAACCTTCCACATTCTAATAATTTAGTGTAATTTAAATCCAAATACAGTGGAATCTTTATAGACAATTATAATCAGACCAATGCACTATTTGTATTAGAAACTTCAAATTTTGATGTAGACTTTTCTCTCAAATTTGTATGACAAACATGTTTTGACTTTGCAACCAGGCTTTTAAACATTAGATGGGCTTGGGGATGCGTACCTAAAAATAAAACAGTGAGTTTCCACCATGTTATCAGGACAAATAAATAAATATAAATGTACAAATTAATGTATTTGCTTTTTTGTCTCAACATTTATCATTATTAAATTATAATTTTGGCTAAAAATTTTATATTATGAAAACTCTCTTAAAATAAGTTTAATCTCATTTTAGATTCCACTGTGAAAAATGTAGAAAAATAAAGAAAAATAGAAAAAAGATTTGAAATCATTAAAAACGTTGTCTATATTAGTGACAATTCGGTCATGAATTCTTTAAGAAGCAGACGATGATGAATTATCTGTAGCTACTCTAAAGGTTTGTGTTTAATGAAATAGGAACTTCTGTATGATATTCATTAAAAAGCAATTAATTAAAAATTAATTACAATTAACTACAAATTAATGAAACCATTTTCCCTTCTGATCTTTCAACATGCAAAGTGCAATTAAGTTCTCTTTAAGTATTGTTAAACTTACAGAGAGCATATCTGATCTCAGACATAACGGAGCTCTATGAATTGATGGAAATGCATGCATGCATGCATGCAAAGACATTTATCTGGACCTTTTGTGATGCAAAACCATTTGACATTCCATTGGAGGTGGTGTCACCAAACCATCCTTAAAGTCTTTGAAGTTAAAAATAAATTTGATTCTGATCACGTTAAACCCCTGTCCTCAGACCCTTAAACAGAAGTAGCCAGCTAAGTGTAAGGAAACTGATAGTGACGGGGCTGAAGAGATAGCGTAGTGTCGGCAGAAGAATGGACAAGACGCTCTAAACCTGGGAACGTAACCTCCATTGTTGTTAGTTCAGACAACTGAAATTCCAAGGGATGAGAATGTTCATGGTATGCCAGCGAGGATAGCATACTTTATATCTGACCTTGTCCATGTCATTGCCTCAAGCTGTCAGATCTTAAGCTGTTCTCTGAGTGGCAGATGAATCTGGTTATATCTGGTCACTAGTTTCTAAATGCTTTCAGAATTGAGATGCCTTTGAGTGAATTCGGGTTCACTTTTGTCCTATAACAAAACTTAAACAATGGTTAGCTGTAAATAACATTTGATGTATCTTCTGTATGAGTGCTCAGCAAAAATTCTGCGTTAACAAGAACAAAATGAAATATTTTGCGATGATCACATGTCCCATCTGCAGTAGATGCCACATTATTAGATCAAGTCACATCCTTGTGTAAGAATGTGTCTTAGTGCAAGAATCAATTTGAGCATTTAGAGTTTCTCAACCTCTGGTCCCCCTAACTGTAATTTTTATTTGCTTTAACATTTAAGAGCATTTTCTCAATCTCTGACAACCCCAACAATCACTTTTAAGATTCTGAGCATTCAGGAGCACTCACAAGCGTTTACTCAAACTCTGGCAACCTCAAAGCAACAACAACAACAACAACAACAACAAAACACATCAGTTGAGCGATACATGCACATCAGAAAAATAACTGGCCTAGAACAGTAAATTGAAGACATTTTAAAGCCTACAATTTGGGCTTTTAACTTTTACTGCAGAAATCCTGCAAGAAAACCATAAGCCATTTTTTCAGAAAATGTACG
The DNA here is from genome assembly GCA_900490495.1 of Danionella dracula. Classification (NCBI taxonomy): domain Eukaryota; kingdom Metazoa; phylum Chordata; class Actinopteri; order Cypriniformes; family Danionidae; genus Danionella; species Danionella dracula. The sequence continues at coordinate 3,854,799 of UELW01000489.1, forward strand.
CATTTATAATTTCTAATGTAAGATTTTTCAGAAAAGCAACAAAAATACTGTTATTGTTTCCTATCTCACTCAAACATGACAAAATAATTAAATGCCAGTCAATTGTAATGAATAACTCATCATGTAATGTAATGAACCAACAAACCTATCAGGAAAATTAAGCTATAAAATGCAAACAAATTTTTATCTATCTAATACGCCAGAAAACTATATCCAAACTGATAGATCTGCCTAAAATGCAGTTTGAATGTCATCCAGCTGAACAAAATGTGGACCATTAGCTACATTCCTTGGAATAACAGCAGAGCAACTGAATGGTTCATAAATAATTCACCTGGCACAACATTTTTACCTGGCTCAGACACTACAAGCATATTTCTTCTATTACAATAAAAGCCCCCTAATTCCATTTCAGTACTCCAAAGAACAGGTAACATATCTCAGTTGCATCAAACAATGATTCTTGATGTCTCTCTAGAAGGTTTTCATCCCATGGCAAATAGCTCTTTAAAGGATTTGTTCACCTCAAAATGCTAATTCTGTCATCATTCAGTCACTTTCATGTCATTCCGATCCTATACCACTTTCTTTCCTCTGATGAAGAGAAAAGAACGCGCTGTTTTCTGTGCTTTTATCCAAGCAATTACAACAAAAAGGTCTCAACTTTCAAGCTTTTAAAGTACTTTACAAATATAATAAAAATAGACCCATAAAATATATTCCAAGTCATACGATAACCCAGGGAGAAACAAAGGAATGTGTTGCCATTATTCATCATTAATCTCATAATTGGATGTAATTAAAGTAGATTTATTTGCTTTATTAATAACGCCTTCAGTGGAGACAAACTGTACAAATCAATTTCAAAAAGCTGTGTGCTCTTCATTTTAGCAGACTTTGGATTAAGCACATGATTCATAAATATAATTTTCAAGTTTTAAGCAAGAAAGATCATCAGAAGATTATTGTATTCACAAAAACAATTTTATAGGAAAATAATAAATTTTAGTATCATTTGGGAAATCCATGGCGTTAAAAAAACCCTGTTACCCCAAGAACTGTCCCTAACACTCTGTTACCAGAATTAAATATGTGACTTTTGAATTCATTTGCACAGAAACATACTAAGGTTATGTTCAGACTGCAGCCAAAAGTGTCCCAAATATGATTTTTTGCTCATATGCAACCTTTATCTGAACAGTCTTTACAGCTCAATTCAGATTTTTTTCAATCCAACCCAGGTTGCTTTCACATGTGGTCCTGAACGCCGATTTTTTTGCTCAGTCTGAACAGCCACCTCACATTTATCTGACTTTTACGTCATTGTGTTGGGACAGGAGTAAGAGGGAAGTTTTAAATCAAACATGAACATTAATCGTGAATAAATAAATATTTATATTTGTCTTCTTCTTGCTATGATTTGGTTGACATGAACGGAAATTAGCTGAAGTAAAGCAACACAATCGCCTCAAATCGCATTCTTGGCCATGTTTACCTTCATTTTGAGCAAAGCCTCAGCGAGCTGGATTGAATTCATACACAGGATATAAATAAGTTCCATAATGTGAATGAGCACACAAGAAAATTGTATTTCATAAAAAATTAAAATCAGAATTGAGCTTTAAGACCTGCAGTCTGAATGTAGCCTTTCAGTTAGGATTGCCCTTCTTCTCTCCTGGCCCACCACACCTGATTCTACTATTCCCTGATTTTTTTTAACTCTGTGCCACAAATGCTAGTTACCCTCAACCATTATTACTGTACTGTTCTCCAGCTTGTTTGCTCCTGTGAATGCGGTTCATTAAGATAAACTCTGTGTTTACTCCATGTCTTCTGATTCCTGGCAGCAACTCGCTACAAACAGTAACCCCCCTAGTACCACTCACTTTCTTCCCTGACATTTCCTTCATTCCACTGATCTTTTTCCTAAGTGTTGATTTTATGAATGAAATTGATCTGATATCTCTCTTACACAATTATATATTAGAATGTTTACAGGTTAGATAAGTTGGGTTTTAGATTAAAAGGTCAGAAGGGCTGTGAAAGGAAACAGGAGATGAATGATGTGCTAAATCTTCAGCTTTTTCTGAGTAGCACACTCAGCATGTCGAGATGACCGATGTGCTGTCACAGAGTTAATAATGAGAGGTTACCCCTAGAATGAGGCCATTTAAGTCTGTGTGCTTCGATGGAAGATTTCATATGTGAAAGGCTTCATATTTTGCTGATTCCAGGTCATTAACACATTTACAGGATATGTGCCAAGGCAATTAAGTAATTAAGAAGATAGACAGAGAATCTACACTTTTGGTGAACTGAAGTTAAGGCACATACAGTATATACTAATAATGATCATCATATTACCAGTGTTATCTCTTTATAAATCTACATGATTGCATACATTGTTTATAACACAATTCGGACATCTACTGCTGTTTTTCCTATTTGGGTCATGGGAGAATACTGGAGTCACTAAGCTTAGGTACACTCTCAAGTCAAATCTATCGCAGACCTACTTGACCTACTTTACTAAAAATATACTAAAATGTTCTATTAGCAGTTAGTATTACTATTAGTTCCAATTTTGTAAGGCTCCAAAGTTCATCTTACTTACGAGGTATTGTCTTTGCCTTACAGAGGTCATAAATATATTTTTTATTAAAATAACCTTATTGAATTGTCACATACAAGTCACATTAGATAAACTGTAAGATTTGAAGAAGCAGAATGTAAAAATGTTGATGTATGAGTCTGTTGCTCATTTCTTGCTTAGATTTCTGTTCCGGTGTTTGCAGTGAAAGTTGAACTCAAAAAACAACACCAATTGCTTTTAGTATTTGCATTATTTAAAAACAGAAGAAGTCAATGTCTATGATCTACGGGGTTCACTTGATTAGGATGTCTTCAACAAGTTTTTTTTATATGCAGAAAGTTGAATCATCCTATTTTAAATGTATTGAACAGTATCTGCTATACAGCTAATTTTTGCTGTACAATAGGCCACATAACGGTGAAATAAAAACTAAAACGTCTAGGCACACATAGAGAATTTAGGGATCATTTAAAACAAAACTGACAGTCACTATGACCAATTGTCAATATGGCCAATAAAACACAAGCTCATGCTGAAGCAACAAAATGCAATAAACAACATCCACGAGGAAATCTAGCAATTAGTATAATCTAAACAATATCAACAAAAAAAATAAATGTATGCTAGATTATATCCGCTTAACACTGTTATGTTTCTTTTCCATCTATTTGATATACAAAGCTGTCACGAAATTTGAATATTGCTTTAATAGTTCTATCTCATTTTTCAAACTATCTTAATGTACTTCCTCTGAAACTCAAGCCCTTTCATATTTATCAAGCAAAATGCTTTTTTTCCCCAAGGATTTCAAGGAACCCAGAAACGGTCAATAAACATACTGCATCACAAACCTATCAACTACCCTCGGTTTCAGGCTATTGCAGTCGGAATGCATCATGTTTTTGTGAAGTCCAAAAAATTCTTACGCTTGCTCCACCTCCATCTCATTTCCACAGTAACAGGAATGGAGAATCCTCTGTCCATCATCGTCCCACAGGTTTTCTCTGAGAAAAGAAGCAGCTTGCTCAGCTCTTTCCAGCAAAGCTTTGTCACCAAGCACAGCTCCGACTCGAGCAAATCCAGACAACATCAGCCCTGAGCAACCAGATGAAAGAAATGGTCCAAATATAAGAATACATTCATATTTAGAAACAATTTCCAACATAATAACATATTCTAACACAAAAAAAGTTTTTGAATAATGTGACAAATGCGCTCAGCAAGACAGGGGAGATTAGGAAAAAGATATCAAGACTTTAAGATCTAAAGGCCAACGTGTTGAGAAGGCCAGAAATCACTAACAATGGTCCTGTCAGAGCCGTGTGCCTGTAGCGCTGACATGTCTCAGGGCTATGCGAGTGGGCCTATCAGCTTTGATTAATGTGAAGGGTTACTCTGCAGGTAGCAATATCCAGTCGGTATGAATTAAGAATGAAATGGACCATAGCTCTGGAAGGAACAGTTTCATTAAACAATGTCTCAGGCTTTCTTTAATTAAGATATCAGCTCATTAGTCACAATTCTTTGAGCGCTTTTGTCAGCCAGAGCTCTAAAGAGCCCTTAGCACCTTGAAAGGGCTTTGATACCCCATCATTAAAGACAACGAGGGCAAAGACCAAACCCCAGAAGGAGTTGTTTTAGGGGCCTGGCAACAGATCTAAGAACTTCATGAAATAAGTCAAGCATTACAGAATTTCAGTTACGATAAAGCCTTGAGGCAAAAAATAAATATGGATCATGTCAAACATTGTACCACATTGAAAAAAAAAACAAATACTTCTGTAAGGGAACATGCTAACTTTAGAGGATTCAAGAAAAGCAAGTTTGATTCATCCTCATTGATTGAGGTTTAATTTTTGAAATAATGGCTGTTTCCATTACAAAATGCTCTTTGAAAAGTGATTCAGCCTCACTGATCTCAGCGCTCCTGGATTTCCAGTGAATGGCACATTTTTCCAGTCAGGAGTAGGACACTTACCGTTCCAGGAAGCCAGCATTTTGGTGTCTAGGTGTGGAGGTGGGCGGGCTCTGCGCACCTCGGCCAGCTTGGCTCTGGCATTGGACAGCAGCTCGGACAGCCTGTTCACACTGATGCCAAAGTGAGCAGCGGTGAGCTCCACAGAGTAACGCACGATCAGCACATTTTGACCCTGCAGCTCTCCATGGGGGTCCTAGAGAAACAACGATCAAAAGTTTGTAACAAACGAGAAAACTGTCAAATAAACAGCAATGAAATGTAGCGGATCAAATGACAGGAAATCAGCTTATAATTCTACTTACATTTAACTTAGTCTCGTGTTTTTGACAGAAAACATCACCATTGCTTTACCAACAACAACAACAAAAATGACTCAGTTATTGTTTAGACTGAGTGATGCTGACTGACCTGCTCTACATGGGCAAAGAGTTGAAGTAAATTCTAAAACAAGCCACAAAATATGTAGAGAAAAACAACAGGATAAAATATCTGATGATGCTTTTTCATGGGAAACTCAGCTCACATAAAGACTGTAACATTCCAAAAAGTTGATTTGCCATATATGTCGGTTCCTGACTGTCAAACCCTTACACTGTAATATAATGAAGGAGGAAACTTTATCTGGAGAGAAATTTGCACCACAACTGAGCTACATTTAATCACCTCTAAGTATATGTTTTACCCCAAGATTTTTGATTATTTCTAATTTATAGGTTCACAAAAGAGTATCTATTATGGTGTTTAACATGCTGTACTATCAAACTTTCAAGCTTCAAGCAGATCAAAACAAAGTGGTTAAGAAAGTGGCGCTCAACCCCACTCACTGCTTGTGTTTGTATTTGAGTTTATATTTTTACATTTTAATTCCATCTTCCATAGATCATCCATTTGTATCATTGCATTTGTGGATGAAAAGCCTGTCAACAATCTCACAATGTTAAATGGTGCATTAATTCATGAAATCTATTTAAATATGCATTGCAAATATTTAAAGAGTTAAATTAACTTATTACAAAGTAATCAAATCAAATTAATCAAATAAATATTAATCTACATTGACTAAAACCTTTTATTTTTTTAGTTTTTTATTTTCGTCTACTAAAACGTGACTAGCTAATGGTTGTGTTCAGTAAGTTACATATATCATTTACTGTAACCTAATTCATAGGTTTGTGTTCATTCATTGATAAGAATGTTATAATCATTCATTCATTCATTCATCTTCATGTCGGCTTTCTTCCCTTTCGGGGTCGCCACAACGGAGTGAACCGGCAACTCTCTGGCATATGTTTTACGCAGCGGATGCCCTTCCAGCCCCAACCCATCGCTGGGAAACATTCACACACATTCACACCTTAACACTATGGGCAATTGTTCTTACTCAATTCACTTTGGACTTGTGGGGAAACCGGAGCACCCGGAGAAAACCCACGCGATCACGGGGAGAACATGCAAACTCCACACAGAAATGCCACCTGCCCCAGCCAAGTCTAGAACCAGCGACCTTCTTGCTGTGAGACGACCGTGCTACCCACTGCGCCACCGTGACGCCGCTGTCATAATCATTGTAGACTAAATTATAGGTTTGTATCCAACTAAAAAAAATTGTAAACATTTTAATTGCTTGACAGCACTAATACATTTACGTAAACATCTTAAATTGTTGAGTTTCATAATAACACATTTGTTCTTAATTTAATTAAATATTCAATATATACACTATTCAAAAGTTGAGGGCAAATATTTTGTTTGAGCAGAAAACTCTTGTGACAGCCTCAAATTCTCGAACCTGAGCGGCATCCACATTGCCTTGCTCTTTCAGGCCGTAATGATGCATGAAGATTTCTGCCAGTGTTGTCCCTCCTGTGGTGTCCTCAACTATCTCAGGAAGCAGTTCTCGGATCTCCCCTGCTGTCCATACACAGAACGCTCCCTCTCTCTTCTCAGTGGATTCCACTGTGGGAAAGGAATCCGCATCCTCAGCGCTATAGAAGCCACCAGACTGCAGAGGGCAGCACAATGCACATCAATAATATCTTAGTTATTTTTGGTCAAACACTGTTTAGAAGTGTGTCTTGGTTATTTCAGTGTCACCGAATTGCAATTTTTCAAATGAATTTCTGTTAATGAGTTCAGCTCAAAAGGGCCTGTTTTATGTTGATGTGAAGAACACACTGACATCTAGTGCTACTTTCACAGTCTCAACAGGCAGATCTATATGGATTAGGTTTTCGTACCATTACATTTTACTGTTTGTCTGATTATCGGAATATGACACTGCATAAAAGGGAAAATCTGTTTCTGTCAAAGGGACTTTGACGTGGGTAATTTTCAGTCCTGTGGTGAGTTGGTGCTGAATCTGTATGACCTTGATTCAACTACAACTTCTACTAAGAAAAAACACAGCTCACCTTGTTGCTTAGGTCTCTAGAGGCATAAAACAACACATCACGAGCCACATCAGCAAAGATGTTTTCCCCAGACACCTGCATAGAGACCGAATAATAATAAAAATACCGAACCCACAAAAAAGACACACTCTATAACATGAAATGTCAGTTGATGTAAAGTATTTTTAATTGCTGTCACAATGAATTGGCGGTGCTTTGGGGCATCAGTATGTAATATAAAATACACCCAAAAAGCGACAATGATTTAGATCCATTACAACCGGTAACATAGTGATTGTATAGTACTTGCATTTGACACATTGTCAGTAACATATTTAAGAGGCCACTTGTATATTTTACGCTTGAATTTGAAAAGTTGTTTCAAACTAGGGCTGGGTGATAATTCAATATTTCAATACACAATAATTCAATAAGTGTTATAGACAGGTCAATCTAAAGAGCATCTTGCTAAACTGCCCTTCCAGGAATGATTACTTTGAGTCAAGCTTATGAACTCTGTGAGATAAACCACTTTTCCTTCTCTGAGACTGAAACCACTGCACTTTTATCTTAGTTTTCCACAAATAAAGCGGTTCCCACATGTTCACTTCTGAGACTTCAGCTGATGTATTGACATGACATTATCTGCTGGAAGACAAATCAGAAGATGCTTCCTGTCACCAATTTAAATCTGATTGGTGTAGCTCATTTATCATATCTTTATCAGCCATCCTTAATGTGAAACTTAAATGCTAATTGGTACATCTGCTTGATGATAATTACTTAACCATGTTTGATATTTGTGCAATTTGTAGAGGATATGTACACATTTTCTGTTTAACAATTTATATAGCATTTTCTGCAAATACCATTACCAACTATAAAAAATGAAATTCCCCTCATTCATTTATTTTTAAATAAGGCCTTTACTATCAGTATTATTTGTCATAATGTTTTCTTTATTTGAAAATAATATAACATTGATTATATTAAAAGTTTTTTCCTTGTCTTGAATTTAAAAGTAGTTAAAAACCAAAGGTAATGGTCTAGTTTGTACAACGTTAGCTTCAGAACAAAAAAGTTAAAAAAAATAGCTCTTAATTGATTTATTGTGATAATATTCGATACCTATGGATGTGGAAAACCTCAAAGTATTTTCTGGCTCTACTGCAAACATCATATCTTTTAGTGAAAATAATTTTAGTAATACCTAATTTCTAACAATCATAAAATAGAACCAAAGTTATAAAGTCTGAAACAAGTTATGTATGGCAGCTTAACTTTGATTTTCTTTTTACAAATAACAATGCAATACATTTTATAATATCTTTATATTTAAAAATGAATGTAATTTAATACTCAAGTGAAATCACACTATCATTCATACCTGGTATGCAGTGATATAGGCCACAGCAAGTTGCCCTTGATCATACAACATCTTTTCAAAATGAGGAACATGCCAGGAGGAGTCTGTGGAGTATCTATGAAAGCCCTAAAAGAATATCAATTAGTTTCATTCTGTTTTTTTACTTTTAAGCAAAACAACGTCAAAAAGGCAAGTAAAGAATAAAGAAGTAAATATCCTTCTGGTATAAAAGTTATATACCTTTGCCACATGATCATGAATGCCCCCTAGTGCCATCATTCTGAGAGTGTGAAGAGCCATTTGCAGTGCTTCTGCTCCCTCAGATCTGGAACGATTTACTGTCCAGAATGACATCAGAAACATCAAGTTTACTGTAGAGAAACACAAAGGAAACATTATTAGTAACAGTTAATAAAAACAAAACATAGGTTGTTATCAAGACACCATTCTTTTCATAAAGAATTAGAAATTGACAACAGAATATAATATCTCCACAAGTTTTGATTTCACTACAGTCTCCGTCTCAGAATGTTGGCTAAAGGTCGAATGATGAAGTAAGATCCGATTGAGCAAATTTCTGGGAGAAGCAAGTGTCACATTTGTTTTCGCTCCACTCGCGAAAAGATGATTTTACTAGTTGTGTCCCCTCGATTCTATTATAGAAGAATGTTGTTCTATTCTCGTAACTTTGTGTTATCTCTCATCTTGTGTGATTTTTTTTCCATGGCTAAGTTGTTGCATGTCGATCAGTTGCACGCTTTGAAACATGACGTTATGTGAACCACATGGGATTATTTGTTTGTCTTGTCAGTCAAACAACCTCATGGGTGGATCTTTTCAAAACCCCAAGACCTTCCCTATAGGTCTGGCTATGTTTCTTTACCTGGTGTAGGGAACTTTGGTGCCTCTCGAAAACCCCCATATTCCTCCTCATAAGAATGAGCCAGCTGCTGGTAACATCTATTGGCAACATCTCGAGCAGGTGGAAGAGTTTCTCCAGGACTCGCGGATATCGATGTCCCCTTCCTCAGGGCTTCTAGAATTCTCTCTCCACTAGACTCTAGAGTCTCTCTGTTTGTTTGCCACTAAAACAGAGAAAAAATACATCAGGGGTTTGATTTAATTTAATGTGTGCGAGAATAATGTTGTGAGAGTATCAGAGTTAATTTGGAAAATTATTACTTCTATATTTGTTACTGTAATGTGTTGTTGGCAGATGGCAAAAGTAGCTTCAGGCACATCTATGCTGGTTTTAGGTGGACACATTCCTGACCAATTCTAAATAGAAAAAGGACATCTATATATTAAAGTCACATATGTAATTCCTATGTGACTTAGGTGAATCCTTATAGATTAATCATGGCTAGTCTCTCAGCAACTAATTCTGACAATGCTGTGAAGTATTGCACCACAGGCTTATCAAGCTAGACATAAATCTAACTGCATTCTGCTGCCATCTGGCATCTAATAACGGTCTATGCTACATATTTACATCACATATCACATGAGTAAAACGGCTACTAGTTGGGAGTATAACACAGCGTGACCCTAGCTAGGATTACATTCAATTTAAAAATGTTCTATCCAAATGATCGGAAGCTTTTCAAAATACTTGCACAGTGCACAGATACATGGCATGTCTACCACACAGTGGAAGTATTTCAGAGTTAAATTAAAATAATCTTACATTACAGTTGTCATCTCATCGCTTAAATGTAGCTATCAAGTAATAATTAGTAATAATTTTTTTAATCTAAATCCTTTTAAAAATCGTTCCTCAAAATGCTTTTTTGTTTGTTTGATTAGATGAAATTTTGTCTAGGAGCACTACTTGAGATACTCCTCTGATGTGTCTTCCTACATTTTAAATAGCTTAAAAGATATGTCTAATAAATACATGAGGTACATATAAAAGTTAATGTACATATTCTTATTAATTTAAAACATATGAAACAAATATATTATTGTATTGATTCCTGCATTAAAACGTAACTGTTGAATAAAGTCTGCCTTCAATTTTTGTTGTAGCAAAACATCCGATCCAGCTTTGTCCATGTCACAAATGGTGTGCCTCAGAGCTCTGTATTTGGTTCTTTGTTATTTATAATTTACATTCTCCCAGTAGGATCCATTTTAGGAACTATGTGATTGGGTTTCACTTCCATGCAGGGACACCCAGCTGTATCTATCCTCAAAAGTCTTCTCCACCTCAATCACTCTCAGATTTTCAACATGATCTCAAAATTGGCTTCACTGTCAAATTTCTCAAGCTAATAATAACAAAACTAAGGTTATTCTAATTGGCTACAAGAATTCTTGTACAGTCCATTCTACAAATATTATAAACCTTGTATTGACCTTGTATAGCATTACCTCTCTTTCACAGCAGGTTAGGAACCTAATCACTGTTCTTCATGCTATGACTAGATCAATCCTGTTTAATACAAGCTACACTGGTTACCGATCAAACAAATGAACATTTACGGCCATAAAGAACTCTGCTCCCCTTACTTATCAGATCTGATTTCAATCAGCTTTTTTCATCTCCCTCTCAGAACTACCCAAATCCCTGCATATGGGAAACAATCATTTTCTGAATGGATCTAGTGCCATTCAAAGCTAACTAGAAGACATTTCTTTTTAGACATGTTTTCTCATGTTGGAGTGTCATTATCTTTCCAATTGTTTTTCCATTTTTATCTGCCCTATTCAGCTTTGTTTTATAAATGTGTCTCTTTAGTGTTTTTTTATGTAAGGTATCCCATAAAATGGTTCTTACTTGTTCTATTATTCGTAAAAGTACAGTTTTCAGTCCAGGGCTTCTTCCACTGTCTCTGGGTGGGAAGTAAGTCCCGCCAATAAATGGCTTGAGATTTGGTGTGAGCCACACACTCATTGGCCAGCCTCCACCACCACTCGTTGCCTAGGCAAAGATTATAAACTATATTTGAATGAGACTTTGTACACAAAAACATCCTCTTTAAACTAAATGAACAAACCTGCACAAATGTCATATAAACTTTGTCCACATCAGGCCTCTCCTCTCTGTCCACTTTTATACAAACAAAATTCTCGCTGAGCATTTTTCCGATCTCCTCATCTTCGAAAGATTCCCTCTGCATCACATGACACCAATGACAGGTGGAATAACCCACTATGATTAGAAATCAGACCTTGTGTCAAACATCTCCATGCAATATGTTTTCAGACATTCCATCAGCTTACCTGAAAGAAAAATCGGTTTGTCTTCACTCTTTGCTTTATCAAAAGCTTCTTGTCCCCACGGATACCTGTTAAATCAGAGAGAACTTGGTACATTTTTAACAAAAGCTTTTTTACAAAACTTTTGTAAACTAAACATTAACAAACTTCTAGGCTGTCTTTAAAGGCTGTTGTCTGTAGAATGTAAAGTGTCTTATGTATCACCTAAAGTTGTGTATTTGTGGAAAAATATCTGTCTTTAAAATATTTCAAATTACATTAAAAAAATTACTTTTAATATTATAACGTAGCGTATAATACATACATCTTTAAATCACCATTATAGACTTATTCTATACACCATTATTAATTCAGCTAAAAAAATGAAGCACTACGACTCTTTCTGGACAGTATCGAATCTCGGATCAACATGTTTCGAGACTGGAGTAAATTAATAAAAGTGAACTTAACATTTATTTTAAAAGGACACTCCACCCCCCAAAAAAAGAAACTTCACTTCACTAAAATTTTATTTCACATTAATCACAAGTCATTCCACACAAGTTATAGTTTGCTCCTCCTTTGAACACATTTTGAGAGGAATGGAAATTGGAAATGTTGATTGGTAACATTAATCAGGCAGCCACAGACGTCCTGAATAGTTTTCAAAATATCTCAAAATTGTGTGGTGGAGTATCCTTTAAATATTTCTTTGAAGGTATACACTGTAATGTTTCAAATATGTTCACATTTACAAACCAAACAAACAAACAAACACTTCTACATGACCAGAACGTGGCACTAATGATGGGCTCTGTAGATACTACATACTTACACAAACATGTCTAAAAAAGTTTGACTTTGATGACGACCAGAAAAACTGTGGCACTTGACATATTTTTTTTATTTAATGAAAACATTTTTCCACATAAAAACAGGAGAAATGTATCAAATATAAGTGCTAAACCGCAACAATTTCTCTGTTTTAAAACACTCAGTCTGATGATTATATGGAATAAATAATCTATGAAACAGTGAAGTCACAAGTAAAAGAACAGCTCACCAGTCCACAGGGTTGTGGGCATGTTGCAGTAGATAGGAGGATTTCTCTACACTCAGGCGATTTAAGTGTTTAGAAGTTTTGAATCTGTCAGGACCATGACTTCCTGATGCCATGCTAAAGCAACAGACTCCAGAAAACCTAGAACAGAAAATCAGGAGAACACAGTTACACGGAAATTACTGTGGAAATTATTCATAATAATACATTTGTATTCTAATCCATAAACAGAAATTAACATTAGAGTCCAAATAACAAAAAAAAATACTTTTTAGTGTTTGTCTTGCAAAATTAAAAAGCAATCTAAACAGGCTAGGTAAAAGTATTTGACACTTTATTTGTAAACAAACTGGCACTCATGGCAGTATATTCTGCAAGTAAACAAGGTGTAAACAAGTGTCTCGGAAGGGCCTATTTTTAGGCAGCTACTAAACTTGAACATAAACTGAAACCTCAGGCAGCAGATGTACACAACTGTTTCCTCAGAAAAAAAAACAGCTTTCAAGATTTTGACAACATGACCTCAGTGTTAGCTAAAGAGCTAACGAGCATGCGCTGTTTATCCTGAGACTTTGCTTCGTAAACACGCTAACATAAGTATGTTTAGGCTGGCCGGAGTAAGGCGTCAAAGCTCAGGGCCTACCTGAAGGTGTCCCACGACAATCGGATTCTGTCAGATCTGTCAAATGTTGACTTTGGGCCAAACTTAATGTCTTTTGTCTGTCCAAAGCACCGGTTCTTATGTAAAGCACCAGGCTGGTGGGTTTTCAGAGCTCTGGTAAAGTTGACCTGTGTGATGTGTTTCCTGTTATTTAAAGATGCTGCCCGAGAGAGAACCAGTCTCATCAGCAGCATCATAGACCCGCAGACACCAGAGCGTGGAGCGGATTCACGCACAGAGCTGTCAGTGGGGTGACCTGCGGTTCACAAATATACCGCTAGATGTCACCCACGGCTCATGTACGGCAACATTTTTTTATAATTAGCAATTACAAAAAACATGTGCAAAATCTCATCTGAGAATGCAAAAAGTTCACAAAGCACAATGTAATTTTGCGTACATGTAGAAAACATATAAGGACAACAATGAAGAGGGGGACATAAACGTTGCAGAAACAATCAAACCAATAATTAAATAACAAAAAAAGACAGCAGGAAAGAAAGTAAGGCTGTGTTCAAAATAAAAAGCATGAAAGAATTAAATCAGTAAATAGGACTCAATTTTTTTGGCATTAAATTTGGATATCGATTTAAGAATTTGAGATCAATGTTATTAGTAAAAACTAAAATAATAACTAAAAAATAATAATACAAACTCTAAGATCAAACCAACATTTAGAAGAGAAAGTACAATAGAAAAAAAAAGATGTTTCCTTAGATTCAGTACATAATGTGGAACGCTCAATCTCAATTCTAAAACGCTTTTTAAGAAATTCAGACATAGGGTAAACTTTATCAAAGATCTTGAACGAGTTTCTTTAACTATAGACAATAATGGCTACTTAAGGAATTTAGAGTAACCATCTTTTAAAAGGTCAGGGGCTAAATTGTTATTAGCATTTTGATTCCTCCAATCATAATAAAAGAACAATTTAGATTTAACAGGCATCTACCTAATTATTACATCTCATCTCATTTCATCTACAGCAACATTATCTAGGCTAGATTTGAACATTGAAAGACATACCAAGACACACATTGTTAACATTTTCCCTACCTTGGGAAATATAACCATATTTCCTAGTATAGGAGCTTGTTTATTGTTATATTACTTATATAAATTATTTATTGCTGTTGTATTATACTGTATGATTAATAGTATGTTTTTTTTCCCCTTTTGAATGTTGAGTAATTGCTATCCCATTCATCAAAAACTTTATGGCCACATTTCCTATTACAGTATAAGTTTGGGTTTAAACTTTGTACTTTTTGTGAAAGCGTTTTGTGCGAAAAACTGTGTTTTTGTCTTATTTCTTTGTAGAACTTGCGTATAAGAACTTTTAGTTGCATTTCCTCACATGAAACAGGAAAAAAGACAAAACCTTACTAATATGACCGTTAGAGGGCGCGTGCTACACAACCCGGAAGTATACGTTACCGGATGTTAGAAATATCACATAGCGTTGTCTTCCGGTTAACGCAACAAAAACATTGCTGGACATGGCTGACATCGGAGAAGACGAGCTGAAAAAGCTCGAATATTTGTCTCTGGTGTCTAAAGTTTGTACAGAACTTGACAACCATTTGGGAATCAATGATAAGGACCTTGGTATGTCAATATATCTGAGTTGATGGTGTCTGGTTGCTTGAACTACTAAAGCTCGCCGTTGTTAGGGTGTTTTTTTCTTGTTGAGTTTGCGTTTTTATTGGTCACTAACTAACGTTAAGTACACTTGTAACTATAGCATTTTGTTACTTTTTCAACACTCAGTTCGTGATTCAAAACGTCAGTTTGTGATGTTTGGTGCATCTACAGAACCCGACAATTTTTCCATTTGCTAATTGTCTCTTGCGTTTTGTTTTTCAGCGGAGTTTGTCATCAGTTTGGCTGAGAAAAACCCTGACTGCGATGACTTTAAGTCGGCTTTGGTTAAGAATGGAGCTGATTTCACAGTAAGAATAGAACGACTGCAATGCTTTGTTTTTACAATTTATAAAACCTTAGAGTTATGTAACATTTTACGTGTTTCCTCTAGGATTCACTCATCAGTAATTTACTGCGTCTTATTCAAACTATGCGTCCTCCACCAAAATCTTCGAGCAGCAAAGGTGGGATCATTCTAACTATTTAATTTATTTGTCTGCTAAAATGTTTCCTGCCACTGAATTGCTATAACTTTTGTGTCGTGCTTAAATAAGAAACACTTATTTTTTGTGATTTGTGTTGCACAGGTTTGTCTTCTGTAGCAAAGCCAAAGAATGAGAAAGACAAGATGAAAGAGCTCTTCCCTGCTCTATGCAGACCTGATAATCCTAAAACCAGGGTAAAAGAGTGTTTTATACATCAAGTAATATTGTTTGTGTGCTTTCCTATAATTCCAAATAATTAATCTAATTGTGTTTTATTTATTATGGCAATATAATTCAATAATTAGAAAGATTTCTAAATGCAAGTGTTTGTATAATATAACATGCTTTAAATTGTGATCTCTGGTGTCTGCTGGGCCACAATCATTTACTGGTGTTTCAAACGTAAACTTGGTTTCATTGATTTTCACCATAGTTAACAGATCAGAAATGATTCAGCATCCTCTGTTCCTGATTTTGTTAATATGACGTAATAATTTTCATAATATTTTATATGGTAATTGTTGTGTTTGTTAATTTAATTGCTACATTAGAAAAAATTTCTAACATCAATAATCGTTTAGTTTAAAGTATAGGAAATTCTGAAGCTGTTAAATATTTAAAATTTTATTTGTAAGCTATGACTAAATTTGGCCTTATAGCAGATAGTCCCTGTTTTTATGTGTGTTAAAGTAGTAAAATCTAGAATTTTGTATGATCTTATATTTGTTTGGCTATGATTCTGTTTGCTGAATGACTAGTATAGGCGATGAAATGTTTAAGTGAGTACTGACAGTCAGGTTATTGTTGATGTTTTCTCTGGTTAGAGTATGCTGGATGAAGATGATGTGAAAGTGGCTGCTGATGCGATGAAAGAGCTGGAAATGTTCATGCCCAGTGTCAGTGGACCGGAATCAAGCAACAGAAAACATAGGTGAGGGTGTCTTTTACTTCTAAATCATTAAGCGTAATTTACTAATGGATTTTCCTCTCAACATGCATATTTCTGTATTTTTTCAGATCTGAAACAAGTAGTAGAAAGAAGCGAAGAAGCAGAAGTCGCAGCCGGAGCAGAGACAGGAATAGAGACAGAAATAGAGATAGACGCAGACATCGTTCACGCTCCCGTTCTCGTTCCCGATCCAATGACAGAGACAGGAGAAAGCATAGATCACGCTGGCATTCCAGGAGCAGGTCTAGGAGTCCAGCTCGAGGGGACAGAGACAAAGGATCGGATCGCTGGAAGGACAAACATGTGGACCGGCCTCCACCAGAGGAGCCATCTGTGGGAGATATCTACAATGGCAAGGTCACCAGCATCATGCAATTTGGCTGTTTCGTGCAGCTGGAAGGTCTGAGGTAAGTGTCCAATATGTCTTTCTTGAACTCAAGTTTTATTCAACTTAGCAGCCACTTTGTGTCATTTTGTTTTGTATGTTTATTGTTTCTCCATTTCTCATATGTAACAGGAAACGTTGGGAGGGGTTGGTTCATATATCTGAGCTCAGAAGAGAGGGTCGTGTTGCAAACGTGGCTGATGTGGTCAACAAAGGTCAAAGAGTCAAAGTCAAGGTTTTGTCCTTCACTGGATCCAAAACCAGCTTAAGTATGAAGGTGAGTGTGCTTGAGGTTTTGGAACCTGAGGTCTGCTTAAACGGTCCAAGTTATTCATATTCATAGTTATAAATAAGCTGAATTTTTATATATTAATTAATTACAATTATATTAAAATGTCATAGTCTTGTTTGTTGCCCCAAAATTGAGAATGGCAAAACTTAGCCATAATCAGGATTATTTTAATTTGTATTATTTAAGAGTTTGCAGTGAAGGATATTGTACTTTTTAAAGAGAGGAAAAAGTAAATAAATAAAAATGCTCTACAGCCTGATGCACCAAGCATCACCTCATTGACTATTTTATGATTCTGTTTTGTTGGGTTACAAGCACTACAAGCTGTCTAGGCACCACTGAGCCTAAAAGGGCTGACTTTTGACACAGAGTGCAGGGCTATGTTGTAAAATACAATTTATGCACTAAAAATATGTTTTACAGATCTTAACTTTTAACGGTCGTATAATACACATCATTTCAAAAGATGTTGTCATTGTAATTACATTTTTAATGAACATACTTTTTTTTTTTTTTCGACTTTGTCATTGTACAAAGGCACAAGGCAATAAAATGCAGTTAGCATATAACAGGAAATGCAAGTTAGCAGTGAACATACATATATTTATATGTTGAAATTTTTTTTGTTGGTTAATTTTACATCAAACTTAGATTAAAAAAAATTCCATTTTCAGTGCTCACCTAAAGATTTACATTATGGTTACTTGTTTGCTAACTAAACTAAACTAAATAGGGAAACAGTGGTCTACTGGAGCCTATATCAGCTTTGTTTTGGCAGGGTTAAACTTTAAGTCAAAATAGTTGAGAGAGGTTGAGAAAATGCTCCTAAATGCTGAAAATTTGAAATGTATTGTTAGTATTGCCAGAGTTTGAAAAAAATGGTCATGGTAAAATATAAAAATGATTGTTGAGGTTGCCAGATATTGGCATAAAAATGTTAATGTCATTGTAAGTGTTGCCAGAGATTGAGAAAATGCTCATAAATACAAAACTGTGTAACAGGCATGGTTAGGGTTGGCAGAGTTTGATAAAACCTAACCCATAAAAGTGGTGTTTAGGGTTTCAAACAATGTATTTGAAGCATTCTGTTTATTATGCAAAAACGTTTTGATTGTGCTTTTGATATGGTACCCTCTTAATCAATGTTTTTACATTTTTAGTTTTTAATCACTATGATTTTATATTACTCTTTTATGCTTGATTTTATTAAATGTACTTTCATTTTATTCTTCATTTCAAATATAAAACACTTTGAATTTTCTTTAAAAAAATCTTTAAAATTCTTAAATTTGATCAAACCTGCAGAAATTCTGTTTTAAATAATTGCCAGGACATGCCATGAACAGGCTCACAGCCAATAAAAAAAATATCATCTTATTAACTTATACGTAATCTGTTGTTCTTAAGGATGTTGACCAAGACACTGGTGAGGACATGAACCCAAACAGGCGGAGAAACATGGGTGGAGAGGGTCAGGAGGAGTCCACTATGAGGAATCCTGACCGGCCCACCAACCTCAATCTGGGGCATGCTCCTGAGGTTGAGGATGACACGCTGGAACGCAAAAGGCTCACCAAAATCTCTGATCCAGAGAAATGGGAAATCAAACAGGTGACAAGGACAGAACGTAAAAAGAACCCACACCTTCTTTTTCACTTTGATTTATTATTTTAATGTGTACATATCAATCTGTCCGATCTTAGATGATTGCTGCCAATGTGTTGTCCAAGGAAGAGTTCCCAGACTTTGATGAAGAGACAGGAATCCTGCCAAAAGTTGACGATGAGGAGGGTAAGATGCTGTAGACCTCTGATGTTTTCTTTTTTGTTCATTTGTTCTAGTTTACTAAAACTGATTTTGTTGTGTACCAGATGAGGATTTGGAGATTGAGCTGGTAGAAGAAGAGCCTCCTTTCCTGAGGGGACACACTAAGCAGAGTATGAACATGAGTCCTGTCAAGATTGTCAAGGTAGGTCAAACTGCTTGATGGGTTTTTTGAAGCTTTTTAAGTTTTCTTGGCTGCCTTCTTTTGGGTCGAATAGTTGACAGTCGACTAGAACAGGCTTATTCAACTGTCGTTTTTGCGTTTTGAGCGACCAGCATTCATACATAAGGCACACTGGATTGTAAGATACACTGATGCTTTTTGAGAAAATTAAAGGATTTTAAATGCACCGTAAAGTGCGGAAACAACCGTAATAACCAGATGTCGACTATTGGCTTTAATGTACAACTATTAGTCGACCAGGAAAATCTTTAGTCGAGGGCAGCCCTAGAGTTTTCATCTTCTGTTCCATTCATGCTTGTTTATCTTGGCAGAACCCTGATGGATCACTCTCTCAAGCAGCTATGATGCAAAGTGCACTGGCCAAAGAGAGGCGAGAAGTGAAGCAGGCTCAAAGAGAAGCTGAGATGGACTCCATCCCTATGGGTCTTAATAAACACTGGGTGGACCCACTCCCTGACGGTACGACATTTTGATGCGCTTATTTCTTTGATCTGAATGTAGGTAATATACAATTTTGTTATGTTTTATAGAAAGATCTCATACTTTGAAACTGTCATCTATCAAATTTATAATGTGGGACATTGTTTATCTGAAAAGGATCACTGTTTCAAAACATTTGAAACTAATCGCACATTGCAATTGCAACTGATTTACAAATGCCTTTAATTCTGATTGGGTTTCATTTTTCTTGATGGAGGAATAGAGTCCATGACAGAAATCCAAAAAGCTGATCACACAACACAGAAAAGTTCTTTGTTGTACATGTGATGGCACTATAATATTATGTGATGATGGCAGGAAAAGTGTTGTTTGCTACGATTTTTTTTGACCAATTGGCAAGCTTAGCGATTAACCAATCATCGATCAACATGATGTAACGTTAAACTTCTCATCACTTTTTGGCTCGACTCACTTTTAGAACCTCATCCAAACAGTTATGAAAAAAGTAATAGTACTGTGTATAGTAAGGGTTGTGTCGATAGACGATATCATCGTCCATCGCCGATGGCAGATAGACATCGCAATGCTGAGTCAACATCGTCAATCCTCCGGCTCTTCTCTCACTCGCGTGGAGCTGGGGGATGAACTGGCATGGGGCTGGGGGACGGATTTGCCATTTCAGCAACCAGTTTTTGTGGTGCTTAGGCCTATAGCTTGGGTGGATTCGTGTGATCCCGTCTGTATCTTGGGTCAAGCAAGGCTGCTTTGCATCTCATCCTCACGGTGGCGTTATTGATATTTGCCTTCGATCTGCTCTACTCCCCACACCGCTTCAGATGTATCTCGTGACTGTCCTCTTTCATTCGGGCTAAAGCCAAAGTATTGCCAGATATGTGAATGTACTCCTTTTTTACCAACCAAAATCCTCGATGCCATTATAATGACTCCAATCACTTTGCTATTCCATGCTAGTCACCCAGACAAAGTGATCGACAAGTGTTATTTCTGTGTATATTTATTTATTTTTGTTATTGGTAAAACAAAGACCTAGCGGACAGGCTTCAAATAATTAATTCGTTATGAATGAATTCTACAATACAATCCCTCTACACCCAAAATAATAGATAATTGAAAGAGGTGTGTCAAAGAATGTTCCACATAAACCTGATGGTACTTGCAACATTAGTAGTTATTGAATAGTTTTGAAGGATCGATAGAATAGACAGACGTTTTGCCCTGAGAAATACACAAGTAATGTAATATGAGACGCTGATCAGGCCAGATAAACTTTCTTCCGATTTGTCCATACAATGTTTACACAGTTCATAGATGACCATCTGATTTCCTGAGGTCTGCTATAGATGCAGATGGTGACTGGGCTGCTCATAAATAGCCATATTTTTTTGCTTAAATGCCCTCAGGCCTTTTGTAAGCGCAAGCCTACTGTGATATCTCTTACTTCAATCAATACATGCTTTTTCCTCTCTTCATACACATGCCATCTGTGCAGTTGAGGGCAGGCAGATTGCTGCTAACATGAGGGGCATAGGGATGATGCCCAATGATGTACCAGAGTGGAAGAAGCATGCATTTGGTGGCAATAAAGCCTCGTATGGAAAAAAGACTCAACTATCTATTCTGGAGCAGAGAGAGAGTCTTCCCATCTTCAAGCTGAAAGAGCAGCTCATTCAGGTGTGGCTTATACTTATGTGATTCAACAAAAAGGGATTCAACAGACAAATTTCTGTTATTAAATAAAAGTTCTGTTTATTTACAGGCGGTACACGACAACCAGATCCTGATCGTCATCGGGGAGACAGGCTCAGGGAAAACCACTCAGATCACTCAGTACCTGGCTGAAGCAGGTTACACCACACGAGGGAAGATCGGCTGCACACAACCAAGAAGAGTAGCAGCTATGTCTGTTGCTAAACGAGTATCGGAGGAGTACGGTTGCTGTCTAGGTCAAGAAGTATGTTCTTGCTGCAGTGGAATTTAATAGAGAGAACGCTTTCTTTTTTGTGTGTTTTTTTCCCTCAGTTTTAATCACTGTCTGTTTCTGTTCAGGTTGGGTACACCATTCGTTTTGAGGACTGCACGAGTCCAGAGACTGTCATTAAATACATGACGGATGGTATGCTGTTGAGAGAGTGTCTGATTGATCCAGATCTGGGTCAGTATGCCATCATTATGCTGGACGAGGCTCATGAGAGAACCATTCACACAGATGTGCTCTTTGGCTTACTTAAGAAGGTACTTTTTACACAATAAGCACTATAAAAGGAAAGGCAATTCAAATTGATTTGCATAGTATATTTTCATATACGTTTAATTCAAAGCTCTTTAGTGAAAAATAAAAACAGGTTACAGAGGAAAACAGCAAATAAAGCCAGTCAGAGATGAAAAACAAAGGTTAAAACATAAATAAATAAATATATATATATATATATAAAAAAGTATCTTCATAGGAAGTTTCCTCTTTTGTGGTTGTTTGGAGACCCATGTTTGTTGGGTTTTCTTTTTATAGTCTCATCACTCTAAATTAGTTTAACCCGTCCACATCTTTAAAAACAGCTACCCATAACTTCATGAGAACCAAAACAAGCTTGACTTCATGTAACCATTCCCTTTAATTAGCGTTAAGTATCGAACTTTCATCTCTGTCGCATACCAGGCTTGTAGCGTTTTAGGAGGTGTAAGTAATAAAGCACATAAAGTTAATGGAGGTTAATGCATAAAAAAACAGTCATCCATCTTTATATACGTAGATGGGGATCATACATGGACAGCAGTGTGAGCGTGGTTGCCCAGACCTCCATCTCTGAGTACACTTCTTCTTGCGTCACCAGTTTAAAACCAATGGGTTTTATCCATTATTTATTGTGTTTCCTTTACTTTATTGTAAGCTTTGATACACCGTTGAGTTAAAATGGTCTATTAGCAACCTAGATCTATAGCAAGGGTCTCCAAATCAAGTCGTGGAAGGCAATAGCGTAGAAATATAATTTTTCCAATGTTGAGGCATCCCAAACAGATGCCTGCGCCTCCTCAGCTGGCTCCTCTTAATACTGAGGAGTAGTGCTGAAATAAGCCCCCCCCCTCCCCTCCTTAGGCTAACGTCATTTCAGAAGTTGTCATTTGGTGAATCATATCGATTGTTTGTCTTTTATTCTAATAAAATATATTAATATTTATATAAAATAATAATATTTGGGAGTTATTTGAAAATAGATTTCAATCATTGAAATGATTAGGCTACAATGGGTCTCATTGAATTAGTTTACTATTCAGAATAAGTTGCCAAACATTTTCAACACACTATGTAGCTTGATAAATAAAATCTTAATGTTAATATGAGTAAAGTATATCAGTCTATTTACAAAAAAGTAAAATTAAATGCAAACCATGTATTCTTACTGCACGTGCTTAACCAATGAGAGGGCGAAAAGTTCTCGATACAATAAAGACTGTACGCCAAGCTTCTCCAAACATTTATGATATTCAGCTTCACACTGGCTTGTTTTGGTGATCTGCAGACTCACACAAGTCAATATGTTGGCTTCTCTGTTACGTTTCTTATAGAAGGTACTTGTGGTTATATGTGTCAGCTTGTTTGCAGAAAAGAGTGTGTTTGGCCAATAAGAGACGGGGCTCTATGAGGCTAAATGCTCTATGTTTGCTATGCTACATGGTTGAAAAATCCTAGCAAGAAGCCTTGTCTTCTCAGAAGTAAAAAATGAACTTCCTTAAAACGAAGTAATGAAGGTTTGATTTCATAATTTTATATTAATGCCTAGTCTTGCATGTTTTTTTTTTTTTTTAGACTGTACAGAAGCGCACTGACATGAAGCTCATTGTGACCTCTGCCACACTGGATGCCGTAAAGTTCTCTCAGTACTTTTATGAAGCACCTATTTTTACTATTCCTGGTCGCACATATCCAGTGGAGGTCTTGTACACGAAAGAACCCGAAACTGACTATCTGGATGCTAGTCTGATCACAGTCATGCAGATCCATCTCACTGAGCCTCCAGGTACATTTGGGCACAATACTTAAATAAAAAATTGTAAAACACTATGATTCTGAGATAACAAAGCTGATTCTGTTTACAGGGGACATCTTGGTGTTCTTGACGGGTCAGGAGGAGATCGACACAGCTTGTGAGATCCTATACGAGCGAATGAAATCTCTGGGCCCTGACGTCCCAGAGCTGATCATCCTCCCTGTTTACTCTGCTCTTCCAAGTGAGATGCAGACCAGGATCTTTGACCCTGCACCACCTGGGAGTAGAAAGGTTTCCAACTTTATTTTTTAACCAGATTTCTTTTGATGAATTTCTAAATCAATTAAACTTTTTTACTGTTTATTTTTTAGGTGGTTATCGCCACTAACATCGCAGAGACGTCTTTGACAATTGATGGGATCTACTATGTGGTAGACCCAGGGTTTGTCAAACAGAAGGTTTACAACTCCAAAACTGGCATTGATCAGCTGGTGGTTACACCCATCTCTCAGGTACAATCCCACATAGTGCATGCAGATGCAGCATTTCTCTATGGTGCATTCTGAATCCTAAATAGTTTTTCTGTGTAGGCTCAAGCTAAACAGCGTGCAGGCAGAGCAGGGAGAACGGGTCCTGGAAAGTGTTACAGACTCTACACTGAACGTGCCTACAGAGATGAGATGCTCACCACCAATGTACCTGAAATTCAGAGAACTAACTTGGCCAGCACAGTACTGTCTCTCAAGGTATGTTCTATTATAGTGATTCTTAAACTTTTTATGTTTAAGCAGCTCGGGTTGTGTATGTATATTGTTCTCATTGTAAATATAATATTAAACATGATTGCAAATTTACATAGCCTGGCACCAAGAAAATTAAATGACAATAGTATCCAAGTCTCCAGCAACATTTTTTTCGTCATTTAATCAATTTATTTAAAACAATCATTTGGAAAAATAAATAAATAATTGTCAAAAAACAGCAATCACACATTTCTAGGGCTTAAAGTATTCTGGTACAGTGACAGATCTCTGGCATGCAGCCGTGAAAAAAAAACTTAGAGCCTGCGCATGCGTTCTAAATATTTTAGGAGCAAATTTCTTTCACCTACCAATCATATGAGAGGAACACACCTTTAAAATTGTTACAAGCCTATCAGAAGCAGAGAAAGGCGGGTCCTTGCAACACTGTATGATTGACACCCATACGTCAATCATTAGTATTGTCATAGAAAAAAAATAGAGTGCAAGTTTATGCAGCCTGGGGATGATGTCCTAGCAAAAAAATAAATGGATGCTGTATGCCAGCAGTGGTAAGAAAGTGCTTGCTCGTCACAATTTAGACTCTGCTGTCTCAACATATTCTGCGACTGGGAAAATGAGGTAGTGGGCGGAGTTTACATGAATATTTATGACTTTCCCACTCCGTCTAAAAGCAACACTATTTGAAATTCATGATGAAGTGATGCTTTGCATTTGGCTTTGCTGTCAAATGCCCCCGTCTTCCCTCTTGGGGGGTAAAGGCCCACCATCGCGGGGGTGTGGGTAGCTGCGGGGGCGGGTGCGGGCTGCAGGTGAGTGACTGGCTACTTCCCGGGACAGGAAGACTGAATGAGTGGGTAGATGGATGGATGGATGACTGGATGACTGGAAGGGGTTGATTTAGTGGGGGGGGGGGGGGTTGCTGGTAGGGGTGTGCGTGGGGTTAGGTTTGGGGGGCTGCTGGTAGGGGTGAGTGTGTGTTGGGGGACTGCTGGTTGATGTGTGCATGGGGTCGGGGTGTGGCCGGGGGGGGGTCCTGCCGTGTCTGGAGTGGTGTCCCTACCCGCGCCCATCTGGTCCCTTGGCCGTCCTCCCTTTTTTCTTGCGGGTCCACGGAGGTGCCCGGGACTGGGGGCCTACCGCGGGGGGATATGGGCATGGCGGTGCTTGTGGGTGGGGCCTCCCAGTCTCTGCCCGCACTGTTAGGGGCTGCATTCCCGCCTAGCTTTGGGCTGGTCGACCTCCTGCTGCAGCGGGCCCACTGGGGCCCCGGGCATTGCTCTCTGGGGTTGCCGACTTTGCCAGGGGAGGTGGGGCGGGTCCGGCTCCGGGTCCCAGGCCCCAAAACTTGTCGTTCTGTGGGGGTTGGGCTGGATATCTGGGTAGTTCCTGACCATATATGGGACTTGGCTTGAGGCAGATCCCACATTTCATTTGGGACATAGAAGGTTAGTCACGACACCTGGGATGTTTGGTCGCTGCTAGATGCTTGAGGTTTAGGTCACCTGTCCTGTAACACTCAATTACTTATGTGTATGTGTATATATATGTGTGTATGTATGTATATGTATGTGTGTATGTATGTATGTATGTATGTATGTATGTGTGTGTATGTATGTGTGTATGTATGTATGTATATATATATATATATATATATATATATATATATATATATATATATATGTGTATGTGTGTGTGTGTGTATATATATATATATATATATATATATATATATATATATATATATATATGATTACTAATTCTATTTATTATTATTATTATTATTATTCTGCGTGTTTATCTGCTTGTATGTATGTATGTATATTTATATTTGTATGCATATCTGTAGAAAGATGCGAACTACTTGGATGTAATAAGGTAGGTATCTAATATTATTTATTTTACTTATTCTCATTTTCAACTGAATCTTGACTCCTTCCCCCACAATTACCTCTCACCTTCTCTTTCCCCCTCCAAAACTTCTCTACCTCTGTTTTCCCCTCAATTACTTCTCTCCTCTTTCCCCTTTTTTTTTTTATTAACACCGTCCTGTCCTGATGTATGTTTATATGATTGATTAATGTAATTATTGTGATGAATGCGAATGAAATAAATTAAAAGCTTCTATCCAGAGGAATAATCAATATATAATATCTTCAATTCTCTGGAAAGAGCAAAACTGACCAACTCATACGAAGCACCTCACTTCTCATGGGGCTGCTTTGAAGTAGGACAGGACAGGTTTAAAAAAAAAAAAAAAAAAAAAAAAAAAAATGCAACATTCCTGTTTCATAACTTGATAACTTTGATAGCTTTTCCTTTCACACAAATTCTTTGCTAAGTGTACTGCTATGCAATTGCCAATTTTATTGTTCTCTTCATCGTGTCTATGCATCTATTATAGAGGTAGTTATGATTGTATATATTGTTAATGTATTATTTGCGGTAGCCTAAAGTTTTTTTGTTCACTTTTACAAAAAGTTTTAACTCTCCTTTCTCTCTTTGGTCATTAACTTTGTCTCCTCCACTGTACCAGCTCCATCTTCTGGTCCAAATGTCTTAAAAAGAAAGAGTTTCCAGGACAACTCAGAAAAAAAGAAAAAACAAGTGATAATGGCTTTGATTTCATGTCTAATCTTCAGTTTAACAGTCCAGTTCTTTAGCACTTTGATCACTTGGCATTGTTTAGAACAAAACATTTTACTTGACATAGTACTTTTAAATAAATAGTGAAAAGCATATTCATTGAAGAGAGTCATGTCCCTCATTCTCAGTTTACCCGTTTTTTATGCACTTTAATCTCTTGTTACTTTATTTTTGTTATTACCGTCAATAAAACAAAGGTTTTGACTTTAACCCCTGCATTTAATTCTGAAGAATTCTTGAAGGCTTCATTGTCTTATTAGAGAACTGGTTGTTGCTTATGCA
Organism: Danionella dracula; assembly: GCA_900490495.1. Classification (NCBI taxonomy): domain Eukaryota; kingdom Metazoa; phylum Chordata; class Actinopteri; order Cypriniformes; family Danionidae; genus Danionella; species Danionella dracula. The sequence goes on from UELW01000489.1 coordinate 3,881,945, forward strand.
TAGCTGCTTGATGTGTGGGAACACCTGTCACGATAAATCCATTCAAGCACCCCTCCCCTGAATTGTATGTTAAAAGCTTTCTCTTTCATGAAAGTTGTAAGCTCTTCTGCATCGTCACTAGGCCTTTTTCCTTTTGCAAAGAAATCGAGATGCAATTGACAGAATACAGTCCTTTTTCAAAATAAGATGAAAAAACAAATTCAGATAATAAATAACCTGGAAATAATTTGTGTGGCCTGTATTGTATGTTATAAAGCTTTCTTTTTCAATAAGCTCTTCTGCATCGTCACTGGGCTTTATCCCTAATTGCAATTGAAAAGCTTCAACGTAATTGAGAGAATATTGTCCTTTTTCAAAATAAAATACATTTCAGATTGAGATAATAAATAAACTGGAAATGTTTGTTGTGCGGCCTGGGGGTTGAGAACCGCTGGTCTGTTATATGTCTTGGTTTAATAAGAACAAGTTAGATGAATATTATTTGATTTTAACAAAAATAAACAAAAGAGAAATGGGTGACTAGCAGACCCAGCTTTTCTGGTTAGAATAAGGTGACTGAGTAATGCTTAATTTTGTATAGGACTGGGTGATCATTCGCTAACAGAAATCATTGTGAAATACTTTGTGAAATAATTTACTAAATAAAATCACTGAGAGGTCTTTAAATCAGTCAGTAACAGTTTGAACATCGCATTGCTAACTACTTCCATGTCCACAGCCGGAACGGTTTTACTGTTTACTGCTGTCAGTATGCACTTGAGAGTCAGGGTGCATGAAGCATCGAGAGTATTCCTGCTCTGAGCCCAAAACAACCACACTTTTTTTAAAAGAAGTTTTCTACAAATAAAGCTAATTTGACAAATTTTGAAAAAAAAAAAAAAAAAAAATTGTGTGAGAGCCTTCAGTTGAGGTTATGAATGTTGGAGTTAATTCGATGAAGTAAATACATATTTATGCAGTTTTACAGAAGAATCCATCAGACTAAATGTATGTATGAAAAGAATGTATATTTTAATAAATCGTTCTTTGTACATGTCTATTCATTTATATCTAAGTCTGCAAACTGATGTACAAAATTTTCATGCAATTTAGTGTAAAGGTAGCATATTGTGGCTCTTTTAAATAATTTCTAAAAAATATTTTACCCTTCTAGACTATCACTAAACCATTATTAACCTTCAGAAGGCAATATTTATTGTAAATAATGTCTGTTAATCACTTTAAATAGTTGTGCTACTTCAAATGGGCAATGTACTCAACGTCCCCTGCTGGGTTTTTTTTTTGTTGGGACAAAGAAAATCCACCCATTTCCAACAAATATATTAATATTTTGGTAAGCATAGACTTTTTGCCTGGGCCGTTTAAAAAAAACGTTTTTCATTGTTTATCTGATATGATTCAGCTACGGGTCAGTCAGTGTGGAGACTCTTCATTGAGATGCAATATCTGGTGCATGGTGCTATGACCAATGGGTGTGGTTATGGCCATCAAGCTGTTATGAGCTCCCAGAAAACAAAGATATGATTACACAGACATGCATGAGTAAATCTAAATATGACTTGGGATATGTTTTTGATGCAGGAACAATACTATAACATGCAAGATATGTCTTGAGTTGACATGCACCTTTAAAAAAAATACAGCAATAAAAATGTCTTTTATCTCAATTTCTCTTTGTCCAATCAGGCAATGGGCATCAACGACCTGTTATCATTCGATTTCATGGATGCTCCACCTATGGAGACCCTCATCACCGCTATGGAGCAGCTCTACACCCTAGGAGCACTGGATGATGAAGGCCTGCTCACACGCCTCGGCCGTAGAGTAAGTGCATATGGTTCATCTCTTTTTGGTTTTTGGATGAAATTACAACTTTTGCTTAAATTTGCTTTTACTGTTCAAATCAGATGGCTGAGTTCCCCTTGGAGCCCATGCTTTGTAAGATGTTGATCATGTCCGTTCATCTTGGCTGCAGTGAAGAGATGCTGACCATTGTGTCAATGTTGTCGGTCCAAAATGTCTTCTATCGGCCGAAGGTACTTGGCGTTTGCGAAATGCATTATTACTAAGTTTTAAAAACCTTAAAGACCTAAGCAAGCTTTTTCTCTTAGGACAAGCAAGCACTGGCGGACCAGAAGAAGGCCAAGTTTCACCAACCGGAAGGCGACCATCTAACGCTGCTGGCTGTCTACAACTCCTGGAAGAACAATAAGTTTTCCAACCCCTGGTGTTATGAGAATTTTATCCAGGCTCGATCTCTGCGGCGTGCACAGGATATTCGCAAACAAATGCTGGGGATCATGGACAGGTGAGAAGGCTCAAAACTCTGGACCTCCAGAACCAGGTTTGGTGATCTCTGTTAGAGTCCTACACATTTTTCTTTAAATCATCATGAAACACACCTGTTTCACAAATTAAAGTTTGTTTGTCTAAAGCTAGAGTAGTATGCATGCTAGAGCAGTTACAAATAAATGTGCGGGGCTCCGGACCCCCAGGACTGTATTTGGTCAAGCTGTATTTTCAATTCTTAATCTTTCAAATTGATCCACTGAAAAAAATAAACTAAACAAAAAACAGAGGAAGGTCATAGCAGCCAATTGAAACCCAACATTTACAAAAATGTTTTATTTTTGTAAACATTTTTGAAGTTCTTAATAGATTTCACTGTTGCACATTTAAAGTCTTTTTTTTTTCAGTAATGTGCATTTTGCAGTTTATTTACATGGTGTACAATGGATGCACATATTTATGACTTCTTGCTAGTGTTCGTTTAAAATAAACAAGTGTGTGCACCCTCTTAAGTAGATGTGTATTTCAGTAATAAATTTAAGTAGAAGAGTTTAGCTATACAGCATTTTTATCAAAATATGGATCCCATGTTTGCAAAACAAACATTTTAAATGAAATATTGACAGCTAATCGATTTCGAATCAAAACCATAAAATAAGAATCTAATCGAATCCCGGAATTGGTCACAATACCCAGCCCTAATGCTATTGTTGTCCCTGTTCCAATTGATGCTCAACGGAGATTAGTTCATTTGTCCTTTTTAAGTTGGGTTTTATTACTGCTAGATCTGTGAACTTTTTATGCTAAACATATTTAAAATACTGTAAACTAAAATTCTATTTCTCTCTCAGGCACAAGTTGGATGTGGTGTCGTGTGGTAAAGCCACAGTGCGTGTACAAAAGGCCATCTGCAGTGGTTTCTTCCGGAATGCAGGCAAAAAAGATCCTCAAGAAGGATACAGGACCCTCATCGACCAGCAGGTGGTTTACATCCACCCCTCCAGCGCATTATTCAACCGCCAGCCAGAATGGTATGTTTCAAAGAGAGATTTTTCAGGATTTTCTTGAATCGGTATCAGAGTTGATGTTGTTAAATCTGCATTCTCGTCTTCTCCACAGGGTGGTGTACCATGAGCTTGTCCTGACCACGAAGGAGTACATGAGGGAGGTGACCACAATTGACCCGAGATGGCTTGTAGAGTTCGCTCCAGCTTTCTTTAAAGTGTCAGATCCCACACGCCTCAGCAAGCAGAAAAAACAGCAGCGCTTGGAGCCCCTTTACAACCGTTACGAGGAACCAAATGCCTGGAGAATCTCCAGAGCCTTCAGACGGCGCTAGAACCTTCTCTAATAATCCTCATAGACTGCGAGGGGCAGATTCTCCTGCTCGACATAGCATCAACTTTGTGCTGCTGGCAGAGGAATAAACCAAAATACTCGGAGTTTGATGTGTCCCTTCCTCGAAAACAAAAACGTCACTAAAAAATGTGAATGGATTTTTGGATGATATTTAAACATTTTACATTTGCATCATTCTGGGTTTTCATTTTTTTTGTTGGTCTTCTATAAGTTCTGGATGAGTCACACCTCACGGGATGTTAAAACTGCTTTTTTTATATTGCGTGCTAATTTGGTACTTGTTTTATTGCTACAAATCAACTCTGCACGTTATTAGTGTATTGGACCATGTTAGAAAAATGTTTGAATTGTTAAGATCTAAAGAAGTGAAAATTACCTACGGTTTTATCACCCTTAACTCTTGTGTTGCTTCATTGTTGACCTGCTCAAATTAAATTGTCCTTTCTAAAAAGGGTTCTATTTTCTTTCCTAATATTTAAGTGCTGCATTTTAAAGGAAGTCTGAATTGGATCATATTACTGGATGAAAAGAAGCATTGGTTATATTCCCTTTTTTTCCATCTTTTTAAAGCCTTGATGGGAACATGGCCATTTCATGACTTTTATTTTTAAAATTTCATTAATATTTCAGTTTAAAAGTTCATAAAACCATTATTTACAAGATGTTTTACAACTTCAAAATTTTACAACAAGTAATAGTTTCCAGCACAAGTCTGTGCACAGTAAAGATTTTGTTTGGATTAGCATGGATAAAATACATTTGCAGTGTCTACATGAAGATAGTATCATCTTTAAGAAGAAAATCTTGAGTTAATCGTGTGTGCCTATATAATCAGGTTTTTCCCAATCCTGTGCATATTTGTGTGCAAATTGTTAGACGAGCACTTATTTCGAGTTTTTAATTGACAGACAAAATTCCCTTGCCTTTTCTGAGACGTATTTGCATGAAACATACTGGATTTCTGCAGAAGGATTAGCTTACATTTGAAAGCTTTTTTGCACATAAAAAATGTGTCATGCAGAAGTCTTGCCCTTACTGTACCGCAGATGATGTGTTATACGGCTAACCTGCTCCAGAATTAATTTTTATCTGATGCCATAAGTGTTTCCCGTCAGGGTTACATTTTCCAAAAGGAAGTTTAGATTTAAACATATATTTAGCATGTAGAGAAATAAACATTCCATTTAGTTTTTATCACATGTATAAACATGTTACCATTACATAAAAAGATAAAACGTATTGAAATTAAATGCCAAAATAAAACTACCATTGTTATACACATGATACTCAATTTTACTTTAATATAGAATGTGCATCACCAATTTGTTGGCCAAAAATCTTGCTTTGGCAGCAGACACACCACAAAATATATGTTAAAATCATAGTTGTATTTTCGAACCGTAATCTCTTGCTCCTCTGCACAGAAATGTTCTCGCTCTATCTGTGTTCATTGTGATCGGTTATTTGGTGCCTTTGTCAGTCCCTTATGTGCACGCTCTTGTGAACTAATCATAGTTTCATGATTAAAGCATGACTCGACAAAGAAAGTTAATGAGCTGCTTCATGGTACCAATTAAGCCTGATTGAAATGGTTAGGTTTTGTCAAGTCAAAACCTATCTAGTAATATGGAGTTTGTTTGGCCACATTCATGGTACAGGCCACTTTGCTCAAAAAATTGAGTAATATTTAACTCAATTCGTTATCTGTTTGTTGATTCCATTCTTTCACTACTTGGTGATTTATTTTCTGTTTTAGGCCTGTCGGTGGTATCAAACGTTGAGGGTATTTACTGTAAAGGTTTTTGTAAAAAAAAAAAAAAAGTGATTGAAAGTACTAACATGATTTGAACTTCCTGTATTTTAGTTGAGCATGACTCTCAGTTTTAAGTGAATACAGTTCATAGACCAGCAAGTACATGGGTCTTTTATTTTGAAAAAATTGACTTTTCTCATGACATAGTTGTGATATTGGGTCTTTATTAAGCAATCTCTTGAACCACAGTAATGTGTTAAGTTTACATAGCCTACGCCTCAGAGGTGAGAGGAATGAAGAGTCCCTAATGAGATTAATTTAACAAAAACAAAACATAGCCTTATATACAAGTGGATGGGGTGAGCATGTGCAATAGATGCAGCGGGAAGTAAACTGGGATGGGGAACATGGACAAGTGGGTGGTGTTAGTACATGAAGCCTTTGGAGTAGGGCTGAGGGCCCATATTGGTGGCAGCTTGTTCAGGAGGGTAAGACACCCCCTCATCAAGGTGGGACAGTGGGACCGTGTCTTCTTCGTTGACGTAGCGTTCGAATTCTGCCTTCAGACTTGGCCTCTGATTGTCAGGAAAAGCCAAGGATATCAGAGCCTCAGGCTCGCACACGAATTTGTAAACATAGCGTTCACCAGCTACCTAAAATGTAACGAAAAGAAACTTGAATGAATAAACTTGTTCCTCAGGAATTTAAATTGTATTAAGGCATCAGCATGTACAATAATGGTCAAAACAAGTACTGTAATCCCCAAAAAACAACCCAGGAGCATGGTTCCCTCTTCCCAGATCCAGCAGGAACATCTTACTCCTCAATTTGCAAGCAATTGGTGGTTTGCAAAGCACATAAATTAGGGAAATTTTGAATTTACGGACTGTTTTATGATTTTTAATAATTCCTTTTTATCAGAGGTGGAAAGTAAAGAAATGCATTTACTCTACTATTAGGTTTGGGGTTTCTACTGTTTAAGTAGTTCTTTAGCGCTAACGTTGATGTTTCTGCAAATTCTGAATGGCTCAAGGTTTACTCAAAAGGGGGCGCCAACAATCAGAAGTGATTAAAAGATATTGTGTTGATAAATATTGCTTTTTGACGATTACTAATGATGCAGAGATAGTAGAGGGGTCATATATTTATTGTAAATTATTTTAAAAGGGTATATTATGGCACCTTTAAGAGAACGAAAATTAATTTAAAATCAAACTGAAAAGTGAACAAATGTACCCTTTAACACGGTATACTATGAACCTCTTAGTCCCTACAGAGGTTACTTATGCAGCTTCAACCAAAACTGAACAGATTTTACCTTGTGTGTATAAGGGAACAGCTAGATTTAAATAATGTCAGCTGTACAACATAATTTTAAGGTGTATTTAAATCAATATCAATCCTGTGCAAGAATGTTTAATTCAACTGTATTTCTTGTATCTATTTAATTATGCCTGATTTCAATTACTTGATTTTCATCCAAATTCTGGTTGATATAAAAAAAAGCATTAATCTAATTGAAAAACAAATGAACTCTTAGGATAATTTTATTAAATCGAATTTTCTCAAACCTCATATAAAGTGTCCCATCTCGGATGGAACATATCTTTTGTTTCAGAGCACAGTATGTAATTACCAGAAAAATGGTGGCTTTCTAACTTCAAAATCAACATTTTCCCAAAAGAGAGTTTTTGAGAGAAAAGATTCTCCTACAGCCGAGGTTATCAGCAAGGATCTCTCAGTATATCTAAATGAACTGAAACACATTTGTTTTTAAACAATTTCATTTGTGATTGTCTCATTTACTTCTTAAGATTTTCTATTTTGTAATTGTTTGACTAGCTTGATATTAGCCCCTTCAGACCAGAATTATTTTCTAGATATCAAAAAATACAAAACGTTAATTGTTGGTATTTTTAATTATAAAGTCAAACTTTTCCATTGTTATTTTATCCATTCCAGTGAAGATCAGATATAAATGGATCTCATTTTCTGAAAATTTACCAAGGTGCACATTGTGTGCAAAAAACTTTTTTTAAATGTGTTTGAAGAAGAATGTATTACATTGCAAGTGAATAGCAATAGAAACAAGATAAAAAGAAATAAACATTTATTTTAGCGCTCAAAGAATAAATTTTAGCTGCAAACATTGACAGGACTCGGAAGCGGTCGTCACTTGCTGGTGGCTAGTACATCACACTTTATTTCAGAAACATCAACCCAGAACTGTGTGATTGGATTCAACAGTTTGAATTTTTTTTCTTTAGATTAGAGCAGGTGGAGCTTTGCTTAAATTTTACTGCATTAAAAACATCCAACATCAGAAAAAAAAAATAATTTAATTAGAGGGAAATTCTCCAAAAGCAAAACAACATATGTCCATTGGAATGGACGCAGGGTCTAAAGTGGTTAAAATCTTTTTTTCCAATTAGTGTCAACCCTAACCACCGAATAGTAATTTTCAATTTATTTTTTGTGTTATTTCAGTAATGAAATTTTTGAAAAATTGACTATTTTAATGAAGATATTTAAACAGGAACTTTTGCTTGTACTTGTGTACCTTTTTATTAAAGTAGCAATACTTTACTTGAGTACAAAATGTGTGTACTCATTCCTTCTATACTTGTTATTAATATTTTTATGATCTCCATTATGTTCTCTAATTTAAAACAAAACATTAGAAAAATAATTAAACCCCAAAAGCTCTTAATTGAATACAGTATACATTTAATGAAAAGTAAGGGGATTGTTTCAAATATATCTAAATCATTGAGTGATTCCAAAATCTTTATGCAAAAGTAGTATACACCACACTCTAAAGCTATAAAAAAAAATAACAAAGTACCTTTTGCATAATTCCCTTCTCGTAATAGTAACGCAAGGAGCGACTCAGTTTGTCGTAGTTCATTGCTGGACGGTTCTTCTGCATGCCCCAGAGCCTCGCCACCTAACATGCCAAAAGAAGACACCAGTGTGTGAGACCAAGGCAGAAGCCTATTCCATAGAAAAAATTACAGGACTAAATCCTTGTCTGATCTTCAACAAAATTGCATTTGCACGGAATACTTTATCATCGTTTGCCATGAATGATTGATGCTGACAGTTGGGCAAAACCAATGGAAGCACTTCAGCTAGTTTGCTGAGTCATGCCATTTAGCCGCCTACTGACCACAGGCAATAAAAGGTTAACTCTCTTGTCTTGACCACAGCAGTGGGCTTAGACTCCAGTGAAATGGAAGGTTGTAATATTTGGTAATGGAGCCATTCTCCAATTTATTTCACTATGCTGTTAAGTGCGGTAAATAATGCATGGCGGCTAATGGAAAACTGGCATTGTGAGGATGTTTTCATGGCCTCTCGGGAAAGACGAGCGGATCACCAGCCACTATCTAAGACCTGTTTTTTACTCTGTCTATTTGTTGTGTATGTTTGAAAAATCAGTATTAGACTATACTAAGTCATACTTTTACTCAACTCAAATAGAATCTTTTGTCTTGGAAGGATAAATCATATTCTGTCCTTAAAAGTCCAATGCTTATAGTACCTCCTCTGGTTCAATGAGCTTGAATTCCATGCCACGTCCAGTCCAAGCAATGAAATGTACATTGCTCGGGTCATCAAGCAGGGCCACCAAGAACTGCCAGAGCTGTAGGGAGCCGCGGCGCTGATAGGGGGCCCCGTCTCGAAACACTCCACCTCCTTCTTGCTTCACCTCACCTGATACAAATAGAAATAATAATTGATTAGCTGACAAAGCTAGCAAAGCTAAACTTTAATTCTTAGGTATCTAAGGTCTATATGATGACAAACCTTAACATTATCCCTGAGCAGAGTCAAACACCAAACAGAACAGTCAATTAAATTGTGATAAAGGAGTAAAACAAACTCCAGATTGGCATTTGGTCATAACATAAAGAAGAGCAAAGAAGATTATGTGTCTACTTTTTCATTAACCGAAAGTAAACATTAACATGTTTTTCAACAAACATAATTTAAAAAGCTCTGAAAACCCTAAATGTTTTAACATTCATCTCCATGTGGAAAACCACAAACCGAATAAAACTATACACTTGACGTCTGACATAACCGGACAAAACAGATATAAGATATTGATGCTACTAGTCGACAGCTTGCACTTGGAGGCTCTCAGATGGCAGGATTGACCAGGAGAAACAAACAATTTATGATGCTTTCGAAAATAATGGTTATTGATTTAAGGTTTCCAAATGTCACATTTTAAAGCAATCATACCAGTTTAATACTGCATGGTCTACACTTAATGTGGTTTGAGATTTTAATGAATTACCTTGATCAGCAAAGCTACGGTAAAGGAAAAGACTTTGGGAGTGGCAGAGTCTATATTTGTTGGTTCCAAATTTGTGACATAACAAAGTTTTTCTTCAGAAGTCTTTTCCTTTAGAAGTAGATTAAATCTTCGAAAAAAAGATTGCTTTCATCGAACGTCAAACTAAATCACCCATCAGACATTTAACATGACATAACTAAGAAAACTGTTTAAAATAGTGACAAATTATGTTTTATCATGGCTTAAGCCAAATTTCTATAATTAAAAGTTATCCATATAAAGCTTACTACCCTTCTAAAAATGTTTAGACATTTTTTGTTTTCATAAGATACTTTAACAAGTTATAGTAATGAAATCCTTCAAATGACTGATTATATCCTTTAAGTAACAAAATATGGGAAAGGAGGCTCTGTTGAGTATTTTATTTAAATGTTTTATGTTTTATTATCTCTCTCTGTCATATGAAAGAAATGACAAAAATGAGGAGGTAAAGGAAATGCATATTTAATGGGAATAGTCACATTTTTTTCTAAGGCGAATCCTATCAAGACCTGTGACACCATGCTGAAATATTTCTGTTTTTTTTTCATATAATACTAATTTGTATGTATGGTGATAAAGTTATCCCTAAAACCATTTTAATTATAAATGCAGATAATAAGTGTTGATACTGAACCAACCATTTAAATTTAAATAAATGTAAATATTGACATATTTAGCAGTTGACATTCATGATTTACATAAAACTTGGAATTTCATTATCTGAGTTTCCAGCACTGGATTATAAAAAAATAAAAATAATAATAATAAGCTACACAGATAAACTGTAAAAATTGAGACTCACCTTCAAATTTCTCTGGCACAACACGGGAATCATTTTCAAACATGTAGCCTAAAGAAAGGATGAAGAGTTGTTTAATACAAATTTAAAAATGTGTCAACAAAGTTGAATTAATTTTGTGCTAATGGAGATCCTTACTAACAACAAATGCTTTCCTGTTTGACTTTTCAGATTGTAATATGAAAAACCTTTTTGTATTTATGAATTATTCTGTTAAGAACACCTACTCTATGGCTTTTATTATTTGGTTATGAACACTATCAAAACAAGAAGCTCAATTTTCCATCTAATGGCTCATTACAGAGATCAGAGAACAACTGAAAATACCCAAAATGGAGAGGCAAATGCAGCAAGAGGAGAGAAGGATTATTTTTCTTCACTCCTGGACAAATACTCTTCTTTTCCAGTAGTAATATTTACCCTGGAATTCTTCGGGGAAGGGAGAAACAAATATCCATGCCAACAGAAACATAGACCCTCTGGCCCGGATAGCAAGAGAGTGCACAATCCCAGCCAATCTTTGCTTGCTGGACACTCAGAACTGAAATTTATAAATGGACAAGAAAAGCTCTTACCTTCATTGTTGTGCTGTGGGTTGGGGTATCCTTCGTTGTGATGGTACATAGATGGGCAACCAGACACATCTAAAGAGGAAAACAAACAAAAAATCCTCCTTTATATTTCCTTCCTCTGTTCAAAACAGTGAGGATTTTTTCCAGGTTTATTATGCTTATTAATATTGTGACACTAGAGATCATATTTACAAAACCCCTTTTATATGACAAACAGTCTGGGACAATAGAGCTGTGCCTGAATGATCAGCCAAAAACTGTTCATGCAAAATGTTGATGCACAACTACATCTTATGTCACATGATCACATTTGTCAAGAAATAATCTTACATATTGCTTTAAAAATGTGCCCAAATTATATTGCCTTCCATGTGCCCATCTTATAGCATGAACGGTATATAACACAAAGTTTTTCTAAATGTTGATAATTACACTACAACAAGCAGAGCAATGTCTAAAGTAAAAAAAAGTCAGGGTTGTAGTTCATTCCCTCAGTAGCCACCTCTCTGTGTAACTAGATTTGTCTCCCGAGCTAATCAGTCTCTTTACACTCTATTTCTGTAGAGTGAGAAGCTAGTGCACCTGCAGATTTGATAACCTCTGCCTCCGAGTGCTGCAAAGGACAAATGGTCCACTTGTCATAAAGTAATTTGTCATAGATTCAACCGTCTGCAGCTTTTATAGTTACACTGAAAAGGTCTAAAACAATCGTACACCAGCACAGTAAGCTACCATTAGCAATGCAATTCCCTCTCTCTTTCCCGTCTGCTATATGTTCTGTATAAATACGCAATGCTGTGGTGGAGCCATGATTCATGGTGGGAGAATGTGGTGGCAGGGGCTGAGATAAAGAGTTACAGGAGAGAAAGAACTATGCAAGACCAAAACACGGTCATACATATAAAACTATAATAAACTAAATAACTCTTGTTTATATTTTCAACTGTTTAACGAATCACATTTTCATCATCATCAGTAGTAGTACTAGCAAAAGCAGCAGTAGAACTAGTAATGATGTTAGTACTAATACTAGTAATAGAAGAACCAATAATAGTAGTAATACAAGTAGTAGCAGCAATTGATTTTGTGACAGTAAAGTAGTGAAGGTAGCAGCTGCAGTAGTAACTATAATAGAAGTATTGGTGGTAGTGTTAACAGCAATAATAGTAAAAATTTGGTAGTAGTGGTACTAGTAATAATAATAATAATACAAGTAGTAACTGTAAAAGTAGTAGTAGTAATAATAGTAGTAATTGTAAAAGTAGTTGTAAAAAATTGTAGTACTGCCAATACTAGTAGTAGTAGTGGTGGTAGTAGTAGTAGCAATACAAGTAGAAGTAGTAAGGGTAGTAGTAGTAATGATAATTTAAGTAGTAGTTGTAAAGTAGTAGGTGTAATACTACAAGTAGAAGTTGAAAAGGGTGTAGTAGAAGTAGTAATACAAGTATAAGTAGTAGTAGTAGTAGTGATACAAGTAGTAATTGTAGAAGTAGTACAACTAGTAGCACTATTAGTCTCTGTGGTTGTGGTAAGATGGGTATGGTGGGAGGGCTAGTACTAATGTTAGTACTAATCTAATAGTAACAGTATTAGTAGTAACAATCGTAGGAATATGATTAGTAGTAGATCACAGTAGTGGCTTTCACTGTTTTCACAGGCGAGCAGTAAACCGTAGCTTGGGCAGGGTAGAATCAGCTGATAACGTGCGGCACTCCACTTCAGATAGGGAACAGTATCGTCATACAAACATCCTTTTGTTCCACACTTTCTAGCTCAGAGATACTTGCACCTAATAATCAGAGCATCTTCTGAATGTTCATGCAAAGTTATTACTTTTAGAAATGTTTAAACAATGTTTATATGTTTGGTTTATTGGTTCTCTTATGTTACTTGTTTTATCAATCATTTTAAGAGATGAACTTGAAGATTGTTTATTATACCGTACTTTTCATTTAGAATTTGTCAATGACGGGTTGTCAACACAGTGCTTACTGTAAAGATAGACACCTTTGATTTAAAAACAAAATAAGCAAAACAGATAATCATTTGAACTTTTTTTTTCACTTGTGTAATGCTGGTTAGGTCACTGTTGTTTAAAGTCTTTCAAAGAGAGCATTGATAAGTTGAACCTGGGGAGAGTGTTGTGTTTCGGCCCCGTGTCAGTCACTGTGTGGGAGGAGGTGAGCTTGTCTGTGTTGTGTATATGGCTCAAGCCCCTGGGCTACAACACAACCCCTCCACCTCCCGCCTGCACGACCAAGCCAGCACACAGCTCGGGTTACCGACGCTGTGCTCATTTTTCCATTATGAGTTCATCTGCCTGCAGAAAAAGGAAGCCGCTGCTGCAACCCTACACCCGTGAGCGCTCCGGTGGGGATTCTAGTCTTTCTAGTGCCCTCCATTTTCTCAATGAAATTCCTCTGCCTCCCTCCCTCTAAAAAAGCTCAGGCAGGAGAGGAGGGGTGAACAGGGAGAAGTGAGAGGCACTAACGAGAAAGTCTCGGTAGAACTAAAGGAAATCTTATCTTTACAAAAAAAGTATTTCTTGTATTACTGAGATGTATGTAGTACTTAGCAATCAAGTGACTAACATACCAGGTTCATAAGTGTAGTCGGTAGGCTCCTGTTTGACCATCATATGGGCAGGAGGGAACCTCTGAGGTTGGGGACCTGACATTTGGGCTGCACGGTCATACAGAGGATCCATGTACTCCTGTTTGAAGTTCTGCTGAGGCGGATAAGGCAAACAGGGGTCGCCATGTTGCCGGTGGTAAATGCCAGCTCTGCCACCGCTGGCATGGGCAGGGTGCATTCGCTGTAAAGCCTGGTTTTGAGAAGCAAATGGTGGGCACATCTCTGATGAGCCAGTAGGGAACCTGGAACTTATAATGGAAAATGACAAATTTGTTATAATGTCAACTTTTATATATATATAGATAGATATAGATATATAGATATATATATATATATATATATATATATATATATATATATATCTATATATATATATCTATATATATATATATATATATATATATATATATATATATATAAAATAATGTATATATATATGAATATACAAATATTTGTAAAAATATATATTGCCTGTAGTGATAGATACCTGGTGTTCATGGGGTAACTGTGGCTATGGCAGGCGTGAGATTGGCTGGAAGAGGCTGGATTGATGTATCCTGACTCAGTTCGTGTTACCACAGTTGGTTTTGGGGAGAAATGCTGCATTGGGGACATGGGTGTCCCTGCACAAGAACTCTTCGATCCTCGACCTGGCGCCACACCTGCTCTCTTCTGTTCATAGGCACTACAGGGTGAATATATATATATATATAAATTCGGGGAAACTATGTAATATTTTACTTATATGTTGCTCTTTGAAAACAAATAATAAAAAATAGTCATCATAGTCAAATGGCCATTAAGGGCTAAAGGAATTAGCCTGATGCTTTTGTTAGAGATCCAGCACACACTTAAAGTGTATTTCAGATCAAAAGTTAAATAAACGTACATACTGTGCCTTTGGAAAAAATTCTGACATTTGCTCACCTGGCGTAAAGGCACTGCTCTCCATTGGGGTAAATAAAGCTTTGCTTGTGGCTGCAGGACTGGCTGGGGTCTGATCCGGGACTCTGCGGCTCTTTCTTAATCGTCACAGGCGGACTGTGGAATGCCACTGCTGTGACACACAGACAAACAGGTTCACCACTGAGACACATTCCATTTAAGTTCAGTCTTGCAAAAATTCTTGCTTTGTGCCTATGCTCAAATTCAATACAGTACAAAAACCAAAGAAAAGGCAAATATTTGTTTTTCTATTGAAATTAAAGTAAAATATTGCAAGAACATGATCCTGTGTTAATCAATTGTACAAATTCTTTTCCCACAACACTTCTGTTACGAGCCGTTCTGGGTACATAAATGCTTAGAAATATTTAGAAGCAAATATAAAAATAGAAACAACTGGACTTGCGCTACATCTTGCGCTACATCTGTTGGGCGCTTTTTTTACCCAATTTTTTGCTGACGAGTAGCAAAAGATCTGTACAGCATGCGTGGGGTCTGTGTCTGAGATGAAATGCTGTTTATTATTGGAGGGGAGCAGCCGGGCTCAAATATGGCGCGGTACAGGATGTTTTTCTGGGCTGCTCAGGGTAAACAGCAGCAGCTGTGCTCTTCCAGCTGAGCAGCAACTCTGTGTTTATGGCTGTTTATGTGTTGATTGTCATAGGCCCAGA
The DNA here is from genome assembly GCA_900490495.1 of Danionella dracula. NCBI lineage: Eukaryota > Metazoa > Chordata > Actinopteri > Cypriniformes > Danionidae > Danionella > Danionella dracula. The sequence goes on from UELW01000489.1 coordinate 3,897,315, forward strand.
CCTGACAGAACAGTCACGGCTGAAAGCCAAACACGTCCAATTGCATTTTTCATTCACACAAAAAATTGAAAAATACGAATATGAAATTCCAGCAAAGCAATGAAACCTCTCTCAGAGACAACATAAACCAAAACCCGCAAGCGTTCACATCAAACTCGTTTGATAGGTTTACAATCAAAACTATTTAAATTATGTACGATCATTAGAAGGCTTCAATCCAAGTTAACCCACTTAATTCAAGAAACAAATCAGTTCATTCCAAAAACACTTAAATTGGATGGAAGACAAAGATTTCATCAGTGACCTCATGGGGAACATGTGACATTATCAAGACACATCCGGCTGTAGTTAAATCTCACAGAGTTTACAGACCGAATAAACAGAAATGTGACAATGAAGAAAGCGCCTCTTTATTTAGAATAAATTGCCCAAAGCTCTCAGTTTCTGCTTTCTCTCTGCAATTCATGTGAAGGTGACATCACCGTTGCATAAACGACTCGTATTTCTTTGGTTTTGTTTCTTGGAAATAAAGAATGGGAGTGGGGGAGGGGTGGTCTGAGAGCAGTTGAACCTAAACATATTTGATTTTCTCATACCATCCTCACCATCTCAAACACCTATTCTAAAAACACAGTCGTTCTCATTTTGGTGTCAACCATGCTTCAACCCACAATAAACAAGCTTAGAGGACTTAATTAGTGTAACCAGGCTGTTCAATTATGTTCACTGCTAAACTGAGCAATGCTGTGATCCTATGGAGAACCTCTGAAGGTCAACATTTCTTAAATACTCTTTTCATGCCTGTATGTAGGAGTATGCGCAAAGAATCTTATCAAAACAGCATTTTAATCTGGGCGGAAGCAGGGGAGGGCTTCCCCTTGTATGCATGCACTTGTATGCATGCTTTTTTCTAGCATACAAGTGAATTTAACATCCACGGCTATCTTCAAACTGCATCTAAGTGTGAAAAACCAGTAGCATTGTACCTAAACGACAAGTGTCTTCTTTCAAGATGAGCCTTTAAAGACAGACGGGCCATAGGTGGGAGCTGAACTTTACATATGTAAATGACATGATTCAGTGAGGAGGATAAGGGGTGAAAGGTGATGGTCATGGTTGAGTGCTTTAGGAAGTAAGGGATCATTATGGAGGGCCATTGAGTCAGCTCCTACCACAAACAAATCTCAGGACCTGATACCCCTGCATCAAACAAACAAAAAAAGATCCACCAGCTGTGACAGTTGAAGGTATGGTGGCTTTAGATGCCAGCTCTAGAGGTGACACTAGGAGAATGTGTTCAATTTACATAAAGCAGTGAAAAGACTGAGAGCCCGTTCACACAAAACCGGTTTGAAAACACCAGTGAGAATTTTCTATGTGGATACACTTTTGTCCAGACGCAAACGCAACATTACTTTAACAGAACTAAAATATTTTTAAAATAAAGATAAAATAAAACTTTGTAAAAAGGGAGTTACAGCTCAACGTGTTTTAGCCCCCGCTCTCCCTGCTCCAGCGCAGTAGGACGGGACTGAACTGTAATGCCTCGACTGGCTGCAAGGGGGGTGGGGTCAGAAGTGAGCAAGTTCTCGTTCACTCCAATGTTAAAAATGCCCAATTTTGGAACCGAAAAACATGTTTACACCCCTGGTGCTGTAATGTTTTTTGTTTTTTTAGATCGATAGTTTTGACCTTTATGAACACTCTGAGGGGGGATGAATTGTTTTTAATTTTATTTGTTTAAGATAAATAAAATGTAAACCATCAGCCAATCAGACATCTGTGCTACGCCTATGTCCTGCCTCTCTGGACCCATACTTGGGGACCGAGAAGTGATGCACTTCTACGAAGGTAATGGTTGGCTACTCCCATTTTTAGCTTGTTTCAATGATCATACTAAACTAAATACAGTCTATGGTTTTGTCTCATCCGGAACCTGTGTATAACCATATGGTGGCTTTTGATTGGCATACAATATGTGACTTTCACATCCCACCCCTCTGAGATAAAGTACTGCTGGCACTAGGATTGAAAACAAGCCTGCATGGGTGTTGGTTTACTTGTTTGTTTGTTTGTTTTTGGAAGAAGACATCAGTTTAAAAAAATAAATACATGAAAAGTGTGATTATGTACATTCAGTTTTTATGTAAACAATTTATTGTTACATGTTACATCTGCTAGTCTTTGTTATGTTTTAATTTTAAGTGGTTTCAGTTTAACATTTATTTAAAATTCTGATCAGTTTGTAGATGTTGAAAGAAAAAGAAAAGAAAAAATTAAAGACAGACAACTAAAAATAAACAGCAGAAGACAGAAAGAGAAAGAAAGAGATAGAGAAAGAAAGACAGAAATATATAGAGAAAATAGTCAGTAAGAGAAAAGGATCTATAAATACATATAAAGAGAAATATAGACAGATTGAGAGAGAGAGAAAGAAAGACAGAATAATAAAGACAGACTGACAGATAAAGAAAGGGAAAGAGAGAGAAAGAGAGAGAGGGAGAAAGAAAGAAAGAAAGTGTCCACTAAAAAGCAATCAAACAAGAATCCGTTTTAAAAAGGAAGCTCTGGTCTAATTTGTTTATATTGTGTAACTTTAAAATATAATAATACAACCAACCAATTACCCTCATGTTCAGTAACTAAACTTGTATCCAGACAACCAGCCACCATCAAAGCATTAGACGTTGATTCATTGGATGAATTTAACAATTGCAGTATAACAAATAACTATTTGAATAATTGTACAATAATCATGTCAGGCACACATGCAGGAAAAATCCATCTTTTGTTTTAAATTCAGTCAGTGTTTTATCAATTCTATTTTAAAGTAGTAGCTTTTAAATACTCACAACAGAGATTTTAATATACCATGATACTTGAGCTGAGGTAGTAATACAATCTGATTCCAAATCATGTTAACAGCGTTTTGATGCTGAGAAAAGAGATGCCACATGGAATCAAACTGACCACTTGAGACCCACAGAGACAAATCAATAAGAACAATAAGAGTCCCAATTATGTCTGAAAGACTTAAAGGCTGAAATGACCGTAAATTGATTTTGAGCAACCCATTTAAAATGACTCACTTCTATTCAAGTATTGTCATGTTAATACATAAAGACTTAATATAAAACACAATTGTAATCAGTAAATTCTTTCTGTGATAAAAAAATTAATTATTAAATAAAATAAATTATTAATTAGACTAATTTAAGTCGAGAGGTAATTAATCAATATTTTGCGATCTCCTTAGCCTAAAAGGTGGTGTTTTAAATTTCAAAGATCATAGATTCTTTGATTTAGTTATTTTTCTCTGTCATTGTGCATAAAATATCCTGTACAGACTTTCAAGGTTTTTTGCATGAGGAAGATTATTTCAACACTGAAAAGATCAGACATATGTTTGGGGAGGGACAAAGATAATAAAAAGGTTTTTACAGAAACAACTTTGTCATCTCGGCACAGTACAATAAGACATATGGAGAACACATGGCATTGGTGACAACAAGATCAGAATGGAGACCAAATGAGTCAAAATCGAAACGTAACCAACAATTACAAGTTATTTTTATGGAGCATTCATCTGTTTTGAGCGGAAACTGGTGTTCTCAGAGATAGACCCTTAGCCACAATTTATAGACTTTCACATAGAAAAAAAAGGTTTTGCTAAATTTTAGAAAGCTTAAAAACTAACAATATAAGCTTTGTGAAAAAATGTGTGATTGGTCAGGGATTTCCCAGAAAACGTCATCTTATATTTCTGCATTTCAGTGACTTCCCCTTTGCATTTTGGACAAGTTGACAAACTTGAATGACAAGACGTGTAGAAACCAGCAGTCACAGACTTCTGAAGACAAATCTGAATGATCTCAGCATGTCCTTTGTTTGAAAACACTGGTTTTGGATGCTTAATTTGTTTGTGTTTTTGTATTGTAAATGTCACACAGTGTTTGGGTGTGAACTTAAAGTGAATGGCATCCGACACGTTTCAGTTAAGTTAGCACATGATCACTTCCTATTTGTGAAAGGATATTTTTTTTCTGATGAAACCAGACGAGGTGCTTCCCTACAAGTAAAAAATAAAGAAACTACCTTTTTTTTACCAAATAAATGAAGAAAATGTGGATTTAAATGACCATAGTCAGCAACTGAGTGATGTCATTCAAAGTAACGTGATAGTGTTTTATGTGTGTGTTCATGTAGAAGAGTAATCAAACTCTCAACCTCACATTTGTCAGCCCTTGGTATATCACCGTCCTCTCTTAATGTATCTATTGATTTCTCAGCTCATTGCAGAAATTATATAACAGACTCTCTACTCTACTACAGTAGTAGAGAATGGAGATGTGTCGAGCGAGACGTTTTTATCTCTGAAGGGAGATAACACCTGCTCATTGAATTTCTGTCAAGCCGGTGAGAAATACATTTCTACTGAGGCTTGTCTCCTTGTGTCCCATCTAAGCTGATATCTTAATTGACAAGAGGGAGATAGAGAAAACACTCAAGCTTTTTCCTTGTGGTCCCTGATCTACTGCTGAGATCACCCTGGATCAATGAATCCATCATTATTTTTTCAATACAAGATGTGCCTTGTTGCATTTCAGCAGAACTAGTCTACATTTATGCTGAAACAATACACTCAGCAAAGTGATTCATGCCAGCAATAACTTGCTCTGTTTAGCTCTGTTCGTTCATCTTCAGTTACTCCATTTTATTAGTAAAAGGGAGGAAGAGAGAACCTTTTGAAAGTTTAGGGTGAATGACAATTTCCTGGTTGGGTTTCGTTTTTTCTTTGCTTCGCTGGCCCCACAGATGAGGTAAAATACACACTGCTGGCCATTCAACAACCCTGCTGCTATAGTTCAGCCTGTGGATGTCCTAGCTTGTTCCTAAAGCAGACAAGCGCACATGCTTCCAAATTCATGTTTTACATAACTGTCTGAGCTGTTGTTTACTGCCATTTATACAGTCTGGATTGTCACCACCAACAGAAACCTCCTAAAACAACATTTGGTTACAGTCTAAAATGCTGAAAAGCAACAGTCTGAATGGATCTTTAGTAAGTTTTGATAAATATACTTCAACTTGTATTAAATTGTATTTCTTAGTTTTAATCTCATGAAAATAAAATATTTAACCATAAAGTTATATCATTAATTCCATTTTATATACATTTGTAAAGCAATTGCATCATGTAAATCTATCTAAAGAGTCAAACTAAGAACCTTCAGACACAAGTGAAAACCACACTGACTAGCTTAATCCAACTTCATATTAAATGGAAAGAGTGGCTATGTACTTTCAGGTTTATTTAAATTGTGTTACTGTTGCGTTACATATTTTAGTCTTTGTTATGTTTGAAATTAAATTGGTTTCAGTTTTATTTTTATATTAAAATATGATAGGGTTGTAGATGTTAAAAGAAAGAATGAAAAAAACAGAAAAGGAGAGAGATAAAGAAATACAGAAAGAGAGAGAAAGAAAAAAAGCAAAAGAGAAAATGAAAGAAAGAGAAAAGGTGATAAAAAGAAAGACAGAAAGAGAGAGAAAGATGGAAAGAAAGACAGACAGAAAGACAAAATAAAGAAAGAAACAGAAAAAGAGAGAGGGGAGAGAAAGAAATAAAGACAGAAAGAGAAAGAGAAAAAAGGGGAAAAAGAAAGAATTATTGAGCAGAATAAATGAAAATAAAAAGTAAAGAAAAAAGGAAAAAGAAAGAAAGACAAAGAAAAAAGCCAAAAACATTGAAAGACAGAAAGAAAAATGGAAGAAAAGAAAGAAAGACCTGCACTCAATTGGTCGTAATCATGAATGGAGAACAAGTTTTTAATGTGCTGCCTCAGCCAGTCCCTCACAACCAGTCCATTCATAAAAAACGTGGGGTTTAAATGTGCGCGTGTGTCTGTGTGTGAACGCGTGCGGCTCGTTTCTCTGCAAAAATCTTGGAGAAATAGAAAAGCCTGGCCCCCTCAACAGGGTAGAATGACTGGCCTCTGTACATTTTTTGGCACTCTTGAGGATGTTTTTGCAGACTTTGTTGCATAGCAGCTGTATTTTGGAAAGTTGAGAGCTGAAGAGGTGCATATTTGATTGAGGGGGTTGGTAACAAACAACACACCACCATCCAGTAAAACACATTAACAGAGCTAACGGAGCTAACAAGATTTATACTGTATATGGAATGCTCTTTGCACATATCTTGTGCTTATGCATCTTTACTGTTAGCCTTCTGTTGTCTGGATTTGGCTCTTCAGCCTCAACTTCCTATATAATTACTACAAGGCACAAAACTAAACAATGGCTCTCCCAACACAGCATTTGCAGGATTAACTCACATCTTGGAGCACTCAGATTTAAGACGGAGAAAATGGAGAGAAAAGTAACCTAAATGATCACATTTCTGTACAGTTGGAGGGGAAACAGGATGGGGGCGGAGTTAAAACCTCCATTCAGAAAAAGGAACTAAAGGGTGGAGTCATGTCTGCTCTCAAGCATTTTCATGAATGGAAGAAAGAATCCTGTGCTTTGAGGACCATTACCAACAATTCCCTCAGAAACGTGGGTTTGTATAGCTGTAAATATTTCATTTTTTGATCATCGAGCCATTCATATTTGTGATGGAAAAAATATATTTTCTGTTCAGAAAATACATGTGGTTTGATTCATCTGAATGTTTTTACAAAAAAACCTACTAAAAGCTTCCAAATTGCCCTTTTTTCTTGTTAATACAGCTCCTAGCAGTGTGTGTATCTTAATCATATATTAATACTCATTTGAGCATGAGTTTTGGGACCTAAAAAGTACAAAAATGTAAATATAACAGAACAAAACCATTTTCAAGGCAGTTTCTTAGAGGTATTAAGTTTACAATGAGATCCATTAACTTTACCCACATAAAATAAACAGTGTTGTTTAGTTTCAAGCCTACAACACAACAGATAAAGCACATAACAGATCCTTGAAAGCTTTTATAGTCAAACTAGTCATGTTCACAGCCCATGCATTCACCAACAGTTTATGTACAGAGAAGAACCATCCAGCCAACTTGCGGAGTTCCATCACAAATAATGACAAACAGAGGTCACAGCTACGCCAAATGGAGAGTCTCAATGTGGAAAAACTAGAGGGAAGGGGGATAGATTTGCCAGATGTGCAGGTGTTGCACAACAGCATGTCCAGCACCTCCCCCAGCTGCTTTAATCTGGCATTCCGCTCTGTCCTGAAGTCTTAGATTCACGATCATGCCCAGACGGGAAACAACTTGAGTGGTAAAAACAACTGGTCTCCATGTATTTTGTTTTCCCTGATGTGTTTACAGAAGAAAGGCCAGCAGAGTCTTCTGAAACATAACATGCTTCCACGGAAAAACATCTGACTCACCTGATCGTCACAATAATAAAAAACTTGTGCGGCTCTATAGTGAGAATGCATTAGCTGGTGATCACAAATGTGAGAGAATATGTTCAAATTTGTAGCTGCCTCGTCGACTCCATCCACTTCTAATGGTGACCAATCCTTGAGTTATTACTCCATTAAGTCTAAATGAAAGGGCGGGTGTTGCTGTCAGTCAAAGCTTTGCTCCACTTAACTAATGTGACAGACCTGTCAACCTGAACTCCCATCTCCTCTGAGTATTAGGGAAGCCTGTCAGTGGCAGAGAGCACTGGTGATTGGTTATGTCCTGATGGGGTTAAGTAGACATGACCCTTTTGTGCCCCAGAGTTCATCCCCACTTCCTCCCCAGTATTGTTGCGCAACAGACAAGAACAATATGTTATGGGGAGCATCTGTCACTTGAGGTCAGATCTAGAATGGGGTGCTAGTATTGTTTGCACACATCGGATTTGGGAGTGCGATTAGCCCGAGTCGTTTAGCACGCCACGACCCGGTTCGTGTTACTGATAAAAACAAGATCTATGACTCATTCTATGAACTTTGTATCCTTTAAAAAATGTCACCATAACAGACCTGCAAGTGCTGCCCAACCCAACGTGTTGTGAATGGCTTTAACAAAAGGTTCGAGAGGAAGTATTTACATAGTGCACACCACAAAGCCTGGCATGCCATTGACAAGAGACACAACAAAATGAGCGGCATTTGCGTTGTGCACTACAGGAATTTGGTTCCCCATTTACACCTCTGACAGACACAAAAAGGCAATCTTTGTGCTCGGATCCTGAATGATCTTTTAACTGGCTTCTCAATTGAGTCTTTCATGCAGATGCAAATGGCTGGTGCTTTTAAGTAGGAGTACCCAAATACGTCCGTGTGAGTGTGGGAGGTCAGGTATCACATTTTTCTTTAACCCAGATGCTGAGAACAGGGCTGTTTGTCTCAAAACTCCACACCTCAGCCTCCAGCGTTATCAATCAGTCAATTTTAGAACAAATATCTGGAGGACAATCCTACTTCCTTTCCTTTATCTTTGTGTTTTTGTCATCTCGCGTTTCAAGAACATTAAGAATTGAGCATAAAGCATAAATCAAAGAGACGCCGTACTTACAGTTCTCTGAGTGAAAGTCAGGAACAAACTGTTCATCGCTGTCAGGAACTTGAGCTGCAGAGAAAACCAAAACGTTTAAATAAGCATGCCATTCTTTTCTCTAAGTTATACATTATTTTATGAAGCACCTCCAAGCTAATCTAAACCAAAGAGACAGATGTATGGATAGATTTACACACATATTTACAAAAAAAAATAAACATTGAACCATTTCACTACATTTTCAAATAACCCAATCAAGTTTGAAGTCTCATAAATGTTTAAAAATAACAAATTGCTGTTGATGCATTTCAATCTACTCAAGTACATGTGATATAAGTATATTTGTTTAATGTATTACTGATGCGTTTACTACTACACATTTTGGGACTTTATTATTTCTAAAATAAAAAAACATTGAACATCATTCCTAGTATTTCTCAACTATAACCCAGGGAATGGACATAAGGATATCTGTTTGTTTGGGTTTTTTTTTTTTTTTTGAGTCTCTTAGTAACTCAAAGGTCAGACTCGAAGCGTGATTTCAAACCAAGCCATTTTTCTTCTCTACATATAGTCTTAATGGGAATTTTGATTGGTAGAAAAGATGGACTGTCCATTAGCCTTGCTAGCCTCCGTCTCCTTTTATCATCTGTGTGAAACCTGAGTTACTGCCTCTGTACGGCCCATGACCTTCACCTCTACTTTTCCATGTGTCAGCACTTTTCCACAGGCAGCAGATCAATATCCTTTCTGAATGTGTCTTCAGATATCTTGATTACTGCTGAATTCCATCAGATGATCAGTGGACGGGGTATAATTACTCTTGTATCTTTTTATGGCATGGCCCAAGCAGTTGTTTGAGAAAGAAATAATTTAAAAATCCCTTTATTTGCTCTTGAATACAACTGTTTAGTTTCTTTAAAAGGTGCTGTATCATGTACACTTGACTTTTCAGAGATTTTTTTGCATGTTTTAGTATTGTTCCATCATAAAAACCATGCCTTAATTCACATTCAGATTGGTTTGTGGATGTTTGAGTAATTGTATTTTCTTTTTCTAGGAGATCAAAACAGCTCAATGACCATAGCCACGCCTATTGGTCATTGCACCGCCCACTAACTAATCAGTGTAACTATAAGTGAAGTGTAACCTAAGTGTAACCATAGCAGACCAGTGTCAGAGAAACAATGAAAAGAAAGTGTGCTTTTGGATGTCTTGGGCTAAAAGTGTTTTTTGGGTTACCAATAGTTGAATGTATTAGTCAGAAATGGGTGCCATAAGAAAATATCAATTATGATTAAAAACTGCCTTTTGAAGTTTATTACGGGTAGAGTTATAGTCTAGGGTGGTCAAATATTTCTCCTCAATAGTTTAAAAGGGGCATGATATGGCACCTTTAAAAATCTGCATTCAAACCTACTAAAAAAAGGTACAAGCGCCCAGAGGTGACAGAGATTAAATCCATCAAATGAAAGCTTATACACGGATAAATCTGAGGTTTTGAAAGGATTGTTTTTCAAAATCCAACAACTAATTGACTTTGTTTGCAGCTAATTTACATGATTTTGTGCTCTATTTAAAAAATGGAAATAAGTGTCATGTTAGAGTTAATTAAATACAACAATCTTTTTTGAGTGATCAGAACATTTCAGTTTACATATCACCAGAATTCCTCAACAAAAGCCCTTGATTATTTTGGATTTTGGATCTTTATAAATCCCAGACATGTTCATTCTTCTATCAGATTTCATAAACAACTTTCATTTGTATTAAAATAATACGGACAACATCCTGATTAACAATTACAAGTAAAAAAAACTTGAATTTGCCCTGATGAATTTAGACTACAATTGAACTCTATAACTACATCGTTTATAATAAAATGTGAACTTGAACTATAAATAGGGGATTACTGCTTCATTACTGTGCTAAAACTACTGAAGAAAACCTGCTTTGGATACATTTGCCTGTTCAGTGTTACGCACATCTGCATCATATACAGACCTAAACATGGTCTAGAGGGATTGATATCCTCCCCCAACCCATCACTAGCACTCTAGCTGGATCCAGCTGATGGATTAACAGTCTTTTGAGCTGATGAAGCCAATTACCTCCCCTAAGCATCGTAAGCATGTTTCAACAGAATAAAAATGATCCCAGACAGTGAGGGCAAAAGTATGCAGTCATCGTCCCTTCATTCACATATTAAAAAATAAATAAAACCGAGTGACATTCACAAACAAACTTCATGCGCCCTGCTTGGTGAAGTGCTCTGGAATTCATCACTTGCTTTGAAGCCTTTGAACGCTGACTTTTAAGGTCATGAAATGAGTGTTTGAGGAGAGAAAGAGCAAGAGAAAGAATTATTGAAGATAAGCGCAAGGGAAAGTTGAGGCCATTCTGAAATCTAAAAAGCTCAGAGACGGAAACGTTTTGCTACTTTTCTTCACTGCCAACATTATCAGAAGATTAGAGGCTCTTGCATTGTGTACAGATAAAAAAAAATCATGTGCAAATAGATTCTGCAAAGCTGCAATCTTCTGTACAGGTCACATTGGGTGAGATATACAGACAGGGTGTATATTTGAAAACACTGCGCAATAATATACGGTAACAATCAATAAGGTACCATAAAAGATGATAATAATAATAAAAATAATATGCGGTTTAGCTGAGTCTAGTTTTTGTAGGTTTGAAGACTGGGTCAATATTGGAACATGACTCCATGGATGATCACCGGTTAAAACAGGACTAAATCAAGGTTATAATGCTGAAGAAATGTGATTAAAACCATTATTTTGATAATCACATAGTTTTCCATGAAAATAACCTCAAACGTAACAGTGTGCAATTACGCCCCCGAGTTTACAGTTCTTCTATTAACTTATTAATTTTCCTGGTGTACTGAACTGCATTATCTGTTTTACTTCACAGTATTAACTGTAACATTTACAATAATGCTCCTCTAATCTTTACATGATCACTAGCACTAGATAATTGGATCAGAACAAACAATTACAGATTTAAATCAGAAACTCTTCATGGTTAAAAAGATAGGTAAATACTATTGTTCTTCCTCTTTACCTGCTGTTCTTTTTCATTACTGACATGCTCTTTGTCGTGTGGGATTGTGTGCGACTGCAACGTTTAACTTTTTTTTTTCTTTTGACATTTTCCCTTTTTTTTATCCAGCCAAAGCGATACAAAAACCAGAGCATAGGGAGATTAAAATCTGTCTCTTTAACATCAATCTTGCACTTCCTGTGTGACAGAAACAGTGATGCCCTATGAGCATGCTCAGATAAATTACATTAATTCCATAGATGCTGCTCTTATCCTGTTGTTATACTGTAATTATATTACATCCAGTTAAGTTTTCTCCTTTTTTGCCCAGAGGCTAACTAGTAGGGCTGTTTCATGAGTCAAAGCTGAAGCTGATATTTAGCCCAACAGATCAGCAATAAATCATTTGGACTTTTTCAACTTTTTTTTAAATCAATAATGTATAAATCTTTCACAGATAAAATGTACTTTTTTATAATGAAACCCTCGAGGTCTTTAGATATTTGGGGCTGATTGAAAGCAACCAGATTTCTGTCAGTTTGTGTGTATACGAACACATCCATGTTCACATAAGACGGGGTCTGTTCACATTTGTGGGAGTGTCTGTGAGAGCGTGTTTGTTTCAAGTCATTTAGCTTCCAGGAACATCTTGTCAAACGCTTTGAAATGCAAGTCAGCACAAGACCAAAGTTTGTCTGTTCAAGCATAGAGACTTGTTTCCCTTTTTTTTGAGGGAAGCTGGGTGACTTTTTCAGTTCAGCAGATCCTGGGAGGGGCCAGGACGTCTGTATTAAAATGTAAGGAAAACTCACATGACTGGACAAGCTTTTCCATTAACTACTTACGGCTTTGTTTTATCTTACCCTTTTAAGTGTAAAATCCCTGCAGCACTGTCTGATTTACCAATGTGATAAATTACACATCATCACACCTGATTATACCCATACACAGTAGCGGTTTTCCCATCCACAGACTTGTTGGCAAAGCATAAAATGGATCCAAAAAAAATTTACATGAGGGGGTTAAAGCTAAATAATTGCGCAAAAAAATTGTATTTAATTTTAGATATTTTGCTCAAACTTCATTGGAGTCTGCTGTACTTCCTCTGAAATGTGTGTTTTATTGCATGTTTTGTCTCCAGTTTAAAAGGGTTGTGTTCTGGTCAATTGATCTTTCCTCATCTTTTTTAGCAGACATTTAACACCTCTTGACAAAATAAAGGCAGCCAATACAAGGGACTGCCCAAACATACAAAATGACCATCCAAAAAGTAGAATGTTGCCTTGTAATGTTGGCTTATTTGCTACGTTACAAACAGATAACCCAATAAGACACCTTCATTTAAATACCAGGAGCTGCTGACATTATAGAAAATGTGTTGTTTAAGCAAAGCTCAAGCGTGAAAAAACAAAAGCAGATACACTAAGACTATATGTACTGCTAACTTCATGGCATTTGTCAAATCGCACTGACCAACACATAAATAATTCTCCTGCAAGATGTTTCAATAACAGCATAACATGTTTTTCATCTTTAATGCAAAAAAGTGAAAATTGTGTGAATGATCTGAGACTTTCCAATAATCTGAATGGTTTAATCAACCACAAAAAACAACAACTTATTTTTATAAACACGTTATCGTCAGAATCTTTCGGTTACTCTAATAATGCTTCCAAATGGTTTTAACAAATGAATAAAGGTGTACATCTGTACAAACAACAGAGAATCAGACATGCGAAGTGTACTGGGGAGTTTATCGTTAAGAGTCATTTAATGTCTGTGGTTGATTATGCACACAACCACTGGGAAAACCCCCCAATTTGGTTTAAATAGCTAAACATTAAAGAAATCAATAAGGACAAAATACATAAATATTAATAAATATATCATTTTTGTGGGTATTTTCATATTATAAGTTTTTTTTTCACACTAAGTTTTATAAGTTTTTGTTTAAACAAACATTGCTATTTGCATTTACCATAAAGGGTATTTATTAAAAATGCAGTATGTAAAATTTTACTACTAGAGACTGCATTTCCAAAACAAGCAGACAGCTTTTTTGAACAGGTGAGGCCAAGAACAGGGCATGTGTTTTTAATGAATAACTGGCACTATAGAAGACCAAAAAGTAAACTGTATATTCATTTAAATTAATTCTAAAAATGTGAATACTCAGTTTTTTTTTCATAAATGAAAAAGCTCAAATATTTGAACAATGCGTGCTCAAAAACAAAGATTTATCACATAATGCAAGTGGAATTCAGACTATGAATTTTTAATTTAAAAACCATACCAATAATTCTTAAGAAAACCAGAACACATAAAATGCCAACTTCAATGTCAATAAAACAAATCAGCTGAAGTTAGCTTAAAATAAAGAATTATGAATATATATAATACTCATAATATAATGACATACAATATAATATATAATGAATATCCCACATCACAAGTATTAACAAGCATTGGATAACAATTGGACAGATGTATAATTCATTGAGAACAGCGGGGTTCCAGCCACCCGGCCTCATTGAGAGCAGCCTTTTTGTTCTCCACACGCTGACATGTACACAGTAAATTGTTTCTGGCCGGCTTCATTTAAACTATTTGCCTCCTGACTATCCCGCTTTGATACTGTTTGTTTGCTTTGCCTGCATGGACTGACTTTACTCACCTTTGCCATTATTCTTTGAATAAAATGCAACCAGAAGCATTGTGCAACCAAGACATGAGAACAAAAACAAATACAGCACATTCACAACAATATGTTCACATCATCCTGATGTGCAGCTTTAGAGGAAAACTTAAACAATTACCACAGCTAGCAACTAAATTATGAAACATACTTATGGAATTAAATGATAAGTAATGTATTACATCTGTATTTAATTAATGCTCAGATAAACCAGTCACTTTTCAAATTGGTTGTCTTTCAATTTTAGCTTTTTCCATTTCCTAACTGACTGCAACTGTAGAGACACAATATAAGATTAGAATAGATGCATACCTTCAGTGAGCCATGTCTCCTGAAGTTGGCTTAGATCCTGAAAGAGGTCTGAAAAAGATATGCTGCTTTAATCGCCTTTTGTGATATGATTCTTTAGTTTCATTTTAAACAGTTTCTTATAAGAAAGATTACTCTGTTGGTCAACTTAACTTCATTCATCTATCCCAAAGGTGTTCAGCACACTTAAAACAAATGTATATTTTGTGAAGTTGGTGTATTCTTTACCTTCAGATTCCTGAGGGGGCAATTCTGCATCCATGAATTTCCTTTTGGTCGCCATCAACAGTCTATTTAGGGGCCCATTTCCTTGTGACCTCTTCAAAAAAAAGAAGAAGAAGAAAAAATGAAAATGGCAACACATGAAGGAGAATGGGATTATGCGAATCTGAAATATTATTTAACAGTGAAATGTGACAAAGTCCAAACCCCCACCCCCCCCCCCCCCACCTCAAAAAAAAAAGAATTTAACAGTAAACGCGTTTAGCCACAGATTGAACGAGAAGCTGTATGTTAAAACATATACCTAAACATTAGCAAGACTGACAAGCATCCTGAAAAGGGAAGTTCGGTTCTTTCAGCGGGTATTTAAAGTCCATAAAACGAGTAATATGCACCTCTTGGGAACACCCAACAACGCTAATACACGCGGAATATATCTTGCCATTGTAGACTTTCCCTCATCCCCAAATAGAAGTAGTTTTCATCGACACAAATCACATGGAGCTACGACGAACCAGCACAACATCCCCGCGTGAAGCGCAACAAAGCTTTGAAGTGAATAAAGCCATACTTACGTTAGCTAAAGTATAAGGCACTTGCTGGTCCAGATATCCATCCATCTTATAATCCATGCCTTAACCGTTTGTGGTCATTTAGGCTGTTTTTTAATGAGCTCCACGCAGACTGGGAGAGGAAGGAAGACGGAGAGAGCTCGCCAGCAGAAGCAGCACTTTGTGAATGGAGCGCGAGAAGCCTGCATACGTAATGAGCTCCATTCACAAAAACCACCACCGTGCGTAGACGCTCTAAGTCCGCTCTCTGCTTAATCACTGTTTTGACAGACCATTGCCTGCTCTTTGCTTCTTTTTAGTCTACACGCTGTTGTTTTGAGGAATATATGTGGTGTTTGTGAGGCGCGAGGAGAATCTGCCAACTTGGTGTTAATGCTAGTGCTATTGAAGGAGAGCGCAGCTGGTTCACTTTGTCGTAGATAACTACTGTTTTGCTTTCATTTTTACATTTTACTTAATTGTTTCAAACACCGAGCGTATATGTTATTCGTTTTGGCTAAATTCAAATGTTATTGAAAACTTTTAGCAGCACTAGAAACGTGGCCAAACAGTAAGCTAGTCACAAGTTAGCTGCTTTTAAGAGCGGGACAGCACGGCGTGGGGTTACTTTTCTTAAATCATACTGCTCTCTACAGCTCCCTTTCTTACTGTCTTTCGGACGTTTGCTTCGTTTGGAGAGTTCTGATTGGAAGATTTATTCAAGAGCTCAAATTTCCCATCTTCGCACTTCCTTCATGAATGAAACCTCTCTCTGCGTGTCCTGGCCAATCAGATTCCAGGTTTAACAGCGTGAGGGTGGAGCTTCCACGCTTTCAGCCAATCGCTGCTTGAAAATCCCAAGGGGGGGTTCTCTAGTAGGTTTCCAGTTGTTTTTCATTCACAAAAAGGGGAAAGTCAGACAAGGAAAAAAATGCCATTCATAAAAACTTGCCCCGGCAGGAAAGTTTTATGGTTGTTTTCAGCGTTTTCTCTTTTAACAACAGACACTGCTTGCGAAAACATCACGTGGCGACTGTTCGCCTCGAAGCTGTGGCGGATGGTTGCAGCTAGCAGTGTTTAGAGTTTAGTTTATTGCACAAGCTACGACCAATTTTATTGCTACAAAACATGTAACATATACAAAACAGACGCGATATTTATGAACAGTAACATGAACCGAATGAATAGTGGTATATTATACAAGTCTTTAAGCATTTTATTACTTTGATCAAATGTTTAAAATTGAGCACATTTCTGCTGGTAAAATGCTTAGCAAATAAAACAAAAAATTTACAATTAAGTAATTTGTAAAGTAGATTTGCCTTTAACGTAATCAATTATATCCTGTAATCAAAAGGACTGAGGGTATCAATGTGGTTAAGATATAAAGAAATAAAGATGTACATTTCACAAAAAAAAAACTGGATTTAGGACACTGAAAAAATAAATGAGCCACAGTTTCATCATACTTTCCTCAAAATGAGCAAGAACTATTAACTTCCATGTATTTTGCTGTGATGTAGTTAACAGGATATATTCTATTTGAAATGGTAACTTTTTGCTGTTTCACCGTGACGTCACAAAATGCATGTATTTACCCAGTCCTTGCAAATAACGAGGGCACCCTTTAAACAGTTTTTGATTCAATCTAATTTAAGAGAAACAATACTTTCTCATGTCATAATCATTTATTTACAGGATTTCAAAACACCACACCTGCCAGATTGTTGCATTTAAATGGAGGATCATGTTTTACTCATCACATCGTCATCCCAAATGCTTGTTCTGATTGAAATATCGATATTTTATTCACCCTATGCTATCAACAGTTTAAAACGTGAGACTTTATGGCAGTTTCATTGGTAACACAGCACAAAGGTAAAGTAATACAATTTGGTATCCATTTTATAATATATGTAATCGCTATATATGTTTAGGTAGCTTTATTTGAAATGTATTAATTGGGCTGGATCGAGTGACATCACAATAACCGATGCGCAACTCATCTGAGGCCGCCATATTGTTTGCTCAGATGCACTTGGGATTTCTTTCAGATCATATTCACTGTTTCTCTTTACCTAATTAATGTCTGGAAAAAAACGGCTATATCAAGTGACTGGACTCTTGGAAATGAACACATTCCTTTTTTTCATGTTTTCAGAGTCATGTTTTGCACAATGGCAACTTGGACAGATCATATTATTTGATAAAGTTAAACAGTTAGTTGTTGCTTGGTACTTTTTATAGTTTGACAATTTGCTTTAAAAAGCTTCTCCTCCTCCAAAAAAATCATAGTTTCAAACTTTCCAAGTTCACCCACTATTTCCAGTCTTAGTGACCATAGCAACAACTAGGACTCAAGAAACAAAATGGCCGACGTATCATTGTAACACCTCTCCTCCTATATATATACAATTTACCTGAATCGTTTTTGATTAAACGTGAAGCAACTTCATATGCCAATGTCATCTAATTTATAACAGGAAACTATTTAGGCAGAATTTGACAGGACGGCAATTGATCGATGTTAGCCATGTGAGGTTGAGTAACAACGAGCACTTTGTCATTAACAAGTACTATAGAACACTCAAATTTTTTTTTGAGTACATCAGTCTTTCTCCATTCTTCTTCTATGTATAGTTTTTTTGTACAATCTCTGAACCTCAACTGCTGGTCACAGAACTTAGTCTGTGTGTTTTTTTAGTGTCAGTCATCCATGTGATATGAAAAATGAATCAGAAATTCAGAGAGCTATGGTGGTTATTCCCCTGCAGAGACTCATTCACTCCACCCCTCAACAAAACAAACCTCTCATTCTTTCAATAATTCCGGTTAGTTACATTTTTGCACATTTCCAGAAGGTAGTTTGACTCATATTTTAAGAAAGTTGCATTTAACAAATTGGTTTTGTTACTATTTTATTTAATGCATTTCATTTATTTATTCATAAATGTTGTTTTGTGACCTTTTTAAAAGGATCTTTATTGTATATATTTTTAATTGTCAACATACTTATGCAGAATTACGGCTTGGCTGAACTAAACTTTGACTGACAAAAGTAGGATGAAAACCAAATTAGTTTCATTATGATAATAATTAATATTAAACTGGATAGTTGTAAATTCTTGCTTACAATGAGTAAATCTGTACTTTGACCTCCTGCTAGGTTTTCCATTATCTCACTAGCCAAGGATGAGCCATATGTTCAAGCCATGAAACATATGCTCACAATTTTCCTGCCAAATATTTATCTATTCTCTTAAATACATGTGATTTTTGTTTAAAGGAACTGAATCATTCAATAACCTAAACACTGAGCTGTGATCTTTTTTCTAAAATTGTATTTATTAATGTATAACTGTATAGTAATGTTATATTTAGTTATATTAATGATATGAAGAAAAACCCTGAAAAAAAAGTACTTAAATTCTTAAAAACTCCACCTTGCCAGCCTCAAAATTCCCTCTCTGAACTTAGTCACCCTACATTACGCCTCATGGCTGGATATAATTCAACTTTCACTTCACTTTCTATAGCACAGTACAAAAGACTTCTTGTGAACAGTGGTATCGGTTTAGAGCACCTGTTTGTCTCTATGTTAGCCAGTGAAACATTATATGGGGCTGAGTTCTGATAATAGTCGATATTTGGGCTATTGGTGTTCAGTGAAGCTTGTAGCATTTAGAGTAAACAGGAAGTTAAGTGTGTGCACAGACAGGCGCTTGGTAAGGTGCTGACCCGGGATGTTTACAGTGCACAGAGGGTGCGAGGAAGGGCAGCTCTTTGGGCTGGGACATGTCATCTGGAAAAAGATTGCCAATGAAAACAGTACCGTGTGAAACTCTGGAACAGGCCGCTCGGGCAAGGGTGGAGGACAAAACTGTTCTTCGATCTGCAAAGAAACACAAATACTAAAAATAAACCTAACAGACGTGCTTGCTGCTGCGTTATCGGACATCCTTTTATGTCATGATGCCAAACTTGGAATCAGAAAGTCTTTGCATCCCAAACCAAGGCTGGGCGTCTTCTTTATACATTACACTGATACAAATACATATAACACAGCTATAGAGTAAATAATTACTCCTATTATTATTCCCAAAGAAATTATAATAATAATAATCCAAAAATGTAACACTTTTCTTATTTTCAACTAACTAAAGTGATTTAATACGTTTGTTCATATACAATAAAAAGGGAGGAAAAGAAGGTTGTGAAGGTTGGTGCAAAATAAAGTTATCAAATAAAATAAAAAGTTAACAATTAAGTTGTTAAGCTAAAATGTCCCTTATAGTAAACAATTATATCCTTATAAGATTTTATACTTTAGAAATGATTGAGGCTTCTCACAGGCCATGAATCCATAAAGCAAAAAAATATGAAATTTGACAGAGCAGAACAACAGCAGATCTGTCTGTCAGTTGTTCACAGAGTCTGTTGAGTCTGGTGTAAATCAAAACGCGGTGTGATGGCAGATGCCGTGCTAGATTTACACTCTCTGGCACCAGGTCATTGTGTCACACTGTCTCTGCCTGCTGTTCTGCACTCTCTCACATTAAATCATATCGCCTGATTGTCAGTGGTGCACTTGACGGTTTGGGATGCAACAAAATTAGCTTTTAAAAATTATTTATTTAAGGCTTTATTTTTGCGTGATATTCTATGTCACATTTCATTATGAGTGACTTGAATTTTTCCAAAATGTTCAGGTTTTTCATATGCAAATATATTTTTTGATTGATTTTGAATGTAATATACTTAATTTTTTACAATTTTGAAATAATTCAATTTTAAAAATAACGATTGACTTTAATCTAGCTTTTAATAGATGCATTCCAAACATATTAACATATGCAAGAAATTTCTGAATCTAGACATTGTTTTAGATGACAGACAATGTGATGTAAATTAGGAACACACAGAAAATGTAAAAGACGATGTGAAAACACACATGATGCAAATTTTCCAAATCACAGCCCATGGATCATTTGGCCAACATATCAAACAATAAGTACAATAAAGGAGAAAAACAAACTTAAATTACGTAAAGAAAAAAAAACTAAATGTTATTTTCAAAATTTACAAAAGTAAACATTTTTCATCAAGGACATTTACATCCATCCTTTTGTGTCTCAGTTGGTCTAGCTAACCATTTTATTGAAAATTGTTCAACCTTAAAAATTCTTAATCTTCTGTGAATTCTGGTTTAAATTGTTGTGACAAAAATTGTGACTTTGTTTTGTCAACTTATTGAGCTCTCTAGCCCAATGTGAAAGGTTAGTAACCATTCAACACCACCTCATTTACTAATGTACTTCATAAAGCACTATAATTTTACCAAATAAATTCAGATTTATTATTCAGACTCATACAATCAATGTATATGACTAGTAAACATCCTATGTTGAAAAAGCACCAGAGTAACATTTAATAAGTATTAGCACCCATAAAAAGTTCAGAATACAAGTGCTGAAACAACAGAAAAAAAACTTTGGAGCACAAATGTACTCTCTTCTCTGCCAAACTAGAGGGTTGCAGGTAGCTATAGGTTTTTTAAAAGTAAGTCTGAACAAGATTATATTTGACTGCAAGGTGAGAAGAAGCAAATAAAATCAGACAGAAACAATACCTGTTATTTCAAGGCTGTACCTAAACTGTAACAGGGTTTTAGCTTTTTGATTGAGAATATTCTGGCAGAGCTCGAAATGATCACGATTCCTTGATGTCTCTTTAGACATTGAGGCCATGTTATAGTTACTTGTGCCTAATTTCTTACATACAGCATATTACACGTCTACTGCAGAAGAGTTTTGTACTGAACATAATAAGAGGGACACCCCTCCACCCCACACAGTGTTTTTAGCCACACTTGATTTACTTGAACCTTTCAAAATTTGCAAAGAAAAAGTAAAATGTCTAACAGCAAACTTGCTGTTATCATAAGTAGACTTTAAAAATGGCAAAAGTATATTTTGTATATTATTGATTCCATAAAAATAAAATGATCTATGTGTTTTTGAAGGGAACAAGTAAAAGTTATTACACTCCTAAATACGAAAGTTTCCTCCTTAGCTTAAATAATTTTATAGCAGCACATTTCCACAAACAGATAGAAATAGAATTCAAAGATTCTTACACAGAGCTGTGGATTCTATTAACAAAGCTTTAGTTAATTTGAAGTCTCTGCATGCATGTTTAAAAGTGTGCCTCTGTCTTTTTTATTTGGTGTGTGTAGTCTGATGGCCAATTCTTTGTGCTCCGATCAAGGTCCTTGCCTTTTATTCATTCCTGCTCTGTTTTTGGTCGTTGCCAGGATGCCTGTCTATGTCAAACTCGGCAGGAAATGCCTCGGCTGGCATCTGAGCAGGCACATGCAGCTCTATCCAAGCATGGCCCGAGCACCTGCATCCCCAATCTCTTGCCTCACATAGAGGCCCGCTTGTTTGTCAACAGGCCCTCTCCCTGTTAAAGTCAGGGTCTCTCTCCGTAAGCTCTGTGCCATGGAGGATCAATCAGATGGGCACAATAGTCCTGTCCTCCAACGAGATCTTTCTGATGCCCACACAGCTGCACTAGGCCAGCTAAATGTATGCATCAGACACAATGACCTTTCCCTCGTGTTGCCCCTGACGGCTTTTCTCTGGCTGCCAGCAGCACATCAGAAGTCCATGGAGAAGACTATTTTTTGTGTGACTATTCTAAATCTGTTTGGATGGGGCAGCTTGAAGACACAGAGGAGTGCTGTTCGCTTCTATAACAATGTGGCTTTTGTTTACGTGCTCAATTGTTGGTTCGGCCAACTAGCTGACATTTCCATTTATACTCTTTTTTCCAGGCCATTACCATGCTAATTTAAGGACAAAACAAAATCACATGTACATCAGCAATCGTAATCCACTTATGACTGGGTCACAGAAGGAGTGCGAGGGTAGAGGAGCAGCTTTGGGTTGAAAATGCTGAATCAGCTCATTGTTTGTCTCATGTCAATGTTACAAACATTGTTAAAGTAGTTTAGACTTTTCCCACCTGCTGCTGAAGCCCCTTTAGATCATCCTGCAAATGTAAATTAGGTCAGTATTCATCTGTAAGTTTGTCTAAAGGAGAGCGTATTCACTGAGACATGATATGATTCTCATAAGTAATTATATATATATTTTTTAATAAAAAAGTAACTCAATCAAACATCTTTTAAATTACTTTTATTAACACTGCTTCTACATTTTTATCTCTAATGGCTACATTATTACACAAAACTGGATTCAACTGTTATTGTCCAAGTAAACTAAATCTCAAAGTCCAATACTAGGCTGATTTGTTTCATTGTTTTGTTCATTTATTTATTTTTGTTGCCGTAACCATGTTCTGCAAACTTGAATTCATTAGGTCTGCTGACTTTCTATACATTATTTTGGCATGTTTGCTATAAAACCATTAAAAAACATAGAGCATACAATATGTAGTTGACTCAAATAAATCTATGCTGTAAATATAATTGTTAAGAATTGACTTTTACGTATGCTTAAAATAAGAGAATAAATTCAGTCAAAAGTGGTAGAATACTGTATATCTTACTTATATGGCTTAAATAAAGACTCTTAAAATGTGACAGTTTTAGTTGTCTTGACAAATCATTGTACATTTGTATACTTCCACTTTAAAGATAATAACAATAATCCACAATCAGCACAGTCTTTGTGTATTTCTATTGTTTTTCATTCTAATGTGGAGAGCTTTTCAACAGAACCAAAGCAACCATATCCTGTCACAGAGGCTGTCACTTATCCTCCTTAACCCTTTAACTGTCACACCAAGAAAAAGGCAATTGAAAAGTAATTTGTTTGTATTTCCTATCTACTTTTATCACCAGTTTTTTCCACATCCCCTATTTTTTTTCATATAAATGACTACCAAATGCATGATATATCTTTTTTGCTTTAATTTTTTAACTATAAACAAAAAAGTAAAATAAAATGCAACGACTCAAGATGGGCTCAACCATTCTGTTTATCAGGCAGTTAAAGGGTTTAAAAAAGTGATTCAACGGCTTCATTTTAGAAAAGCCATGTGCAGCAACATTAAAACTTTAACATACGATTTAACATCACCAATCTAGCGTCGTCATGAAATAAATCATGTACCAATTCTCAAGCATCTCAAAAATGTTTGGATGTGATTAAAAAAAGTTAAGGTTATTGCTATAATTATTACTTGCCACATGAAATGTAGGAGTTTGTTCTAGCTCTGTTTGTAATCAATTACAAGAAATATCCTTCTAGCTCCTTTTTAACTCGAGCTTTCTGAAGGGATTACTGTAGTCAGTTAGATTTGGAGTTGTAATTACTCTGCCTTCATACAAACAGACCAATATAAACAATGTCTCCAGATTTACCTCCAACTGAACACAAACCCATTTGGGAGTGCAAACAAAAAGGTTGGAGTGTTTAGTTTAGACTTATTCGGTTTGGTGTTGCCAGATTTCATTCAGCTTGACCACAGATGTATAACTTTACACCTTCTGACACTGGAGATAATGTCATTTTTAATAAATCCTTTTAGTATAGTTGACGTTAACATGTGCTTTTAATAAGACAAACCATCGATCCCTACATCAGTGCAGCTGATGAGTCCTAAGATACTTGTGTGGGGTCTCCTAATCCATTGTGTGCTTTTTTAAAGGACTTGGTATTAACATTCTCCATACACTGTCATTCACAACAAAAGATGTACATGTGAAGAATGGTGTGAACATTTTATGATGTTAAGCTCAAGCTTTTCTTGAGCCCTGCTCATGAAAGGCAGCTGGGATCAGCATGTCTGGTATATGAGACCCGTGAACTTGTACAGGGGCATTTGTTTAAGGGAGGCAATAAAGGCCTCTATATTTCTTACACTGTGCTGTAATGAAATGTGTCCTCATGGCTCTCATTCACTGAAGAAACAGGTGAATGATGAATCAAATGCTCATCTTGATGTGCGCATTCAGTCTCAAAAAAACACAACCATATACAAATTTTGAAATATTGCAGTACTTTTAAAATCAGTTAAGCTCAAGACCTTTGTGTATAATAAAAATAACATTAAGATTTGTCTGACATGTATTTAAAGTTCATTACTAATACCACATATATTTTATTTTTGATTGTTTATGACCCTTTTTAAAGTTTGTATTTTGAAGTGTAACTTGAAAACCCAATGTTGTCATTACTTAAAAGACACAAAAATATTGTCTGTTTTATATACAATAATATAAAATCATGGACTCATTTTCGATGAAATAGACAACATTTTAAAGTTTCTCTTAGGGAGCATTTTAGTATAAGATTTCCTGCCATATTTGTGTCAAAGCATGCTATCTTGTGCAATCAGGTTTTTAGACAGCCGTTTACAAATACATGGATAATCGAAAGTGGTCACAAAAACATTCAATTAAATGCCCTTGTGGCCTGAAACACAAAGTTTAAACCAGGTTTTGCTGTCATGTATTTATCAGTACATGAGTGTAATTCAACAGCAAAATAATTATCTGGGAAAACAACCCTCCACAAATCCCACAAATTTTGTTGCTACCAGAAACCATGCAATTAAAACATTTTGTTTTACAAGAAATGTGTATTATTTTCAATAGAGAACAACCATTTTGTTTGAGTTTTATTTATTTATTTGTTTAAATGAATTATTTTTCAATTTTGGTGTATACATATCGTAATGGTTACCTTCATAACCCCCGTTCCCCGAATAGGGAATGGAGACTTTTATCGGTGAAGACTATGGGGAGCTCTACTAGGAGCGCTCTACTCTATGCAGACTTTTTCAAAATATCAATCAGCGAACGCGCTGATGGTCACGTGATCACGCTGTCCCGAATAAAGCGAATGCAAGTGTGACGCTCTTCCTGTTGTGAAGCTGGAGCCGTATTCACTCCCTAGGCAACCAGATTTACTCAGGACCTTAAGGTTGTGGCTAGGGGACATAAGTCTCATAAGGGGGTTACGAAAGTAACCATTACGTTCTCCATCAGTCGGTCACTTCAACTTTTGTCGGTGACACCTATTAAAACACCTTGCAAAACGCCACAACCTAGGTCCTTCCGCATTGGCCGACGGCCAGGCACTGAGCGTAGTATAGTCTTAATTTTTAATGGGCAATCGGGCAATAAATTCTCTCATGCCGACTCATACCAGAGGAGAGAGTATCAATTCCAGAGCTAAAGGGAGATGCGTAGAGGCCGTACTCTCAACCTCGAAGGCTGGACTTAGAACTTCCAGCAGTTTAATACACGTATGGTTTCAACGAGGGACCTATGAAAAATGTGCCTTGAACCACTAGAGAAAGGTCTTTTTAGAGGGAAGATAGCATAGATGGAACTAGCTAGAGCAATAGTTTTCAATAGTTAGCTTTCCGGGGAACTGCTCGATCCTCCCGTGCCCGGGGTCATAAAAGATTCAGCCAGTAGTCCCTCATAGAGGGTACCCTAGCTGGTATGGCAGTCATCCATGGAGATTCATTCCCCATCAGTCGGTCACTATGACTTATGTCGGTGACGACTATGGGAAGCTTCGCAAGGAGCGCTCTGTTCCTATGTACAGAACATAGGAATACACCGGTTACTCAACTACGCCTGTAGGGGTGAGAGGAGCCAAAAACATGGAGGTTACCTTCAGGGGCAAAAATAGCGCACCTATCATTAAGAATGACGCAACCCAAGCTGGACACCCCTTCGTACAATCTCAGACAATGCTACCACCACGGCTGAAGAGACGAATTCAACTCTCAGGTTATAGTACCTGGTGTCAACCAACCTGCAGCCTTGCAGATCTCTGCCAGTGGAGTATTTCTTGCCAGCGCCCAGGAGACCGGGACACCCCTGATAGAGTTGGCTCTCAGAGAGTGCCTGCAGATCCCCCACCCTCTAATCGAAGCTAACGCGACCAGGATTGCTGTTTTAATTGACAGAAATTTAAGCTCTACTAATTCAAGCAGCTCGAATGGAGGACCTTGAAGTCCTCTAAGGACAATGAAATGGCCCCAGGGGGGAACTAGGGGCGGTCTATCCCTTCTGGCTCCTCTGAGGAATCTGACCGTTGACTTGTGTCATCCCAATGTGTTGTCTTCAACCAGAATGTGATAAGAAAGTGATGCAGTGATGTAAACCTTTAGGGTGGATGGAGACAGTCCTCAATCCAGACCCTGGAAGGTTAGCACAAGTTCAACGGGGCAGCTACTAGAGTCTACTTGTCAAGAGTGACAACAGTCGATGAACCAACCTCACTTGCCGGCATACAAGCTCTGACAACACACAGTTTTGGGACCACTGACGTGGCGTTTCCGCAGCTTCTCCACACCTAAGGTACCAGACATGGAGTTCCAGAGGTCTGGGCGTGGGTGATTGAGCCCACATCCCTGGGACAGAAGGTACGACAGCAAAGGAACTGGCCAGGGAGGAACTGTCTCAAGGGAGCAGAGTTCTATGAACCAAGGTCGATTTGGCCAATAAGGTGCCACCGTAAGGACCTCTGTCTCGTCCTCCCTGGTCTTGCATAGAAAGGGTGCAAGGAGGCTCACTGGAGAAAATGCATATAAGCATTTCTTTCTGGACCAGCAATGAGTCAGCACATCTATCCCAAGAGGAACCTGGGACAGAGCGTAGAACAGCCAGCACTGAGCATTCTCTGGGGTGGCGACCAGGTCTACCTCTGCTATACAAAGCACTCCCAGATGAGCTGTACTGTCAGGGGATGGAGTCGCCCTTGTTTTGACCGGGGTATTGAGTGTATCTTCTGAAAGGTTTAACCTGCCGGGAGTATTGACTGCAACCAGGAACAGCACTGACTGCTGAGGAGCGGTCTGTGAGCGATAGCTGACAACGTGAGCGTATCCTTCCTCGTCGATTGACATATACCACCCTTACCGTGTTGTCTACCCTGACCAACACATATTATCCCTGCAACATTCTCTTGAAGTGCTTTACCGCTAGGAACACTGCCAAGCTCTAGGCGATTTATGCTCCAGGAAGCATACTTCTCCCACTTCGCCCACTCCACCCTGGTCTTTTAAGCATCGGTGGTCACTACTATGCATCATGTATTCCCCCAGACCCTCTGCCTGCTTCCTGATCATAGAGACTTGCTATGTAAAGTCCTCTACGAAGAGGCTATCTGGGACGACAGGTGCATTGAGGGTCTGTGGACTACTAACGCACACATCGTGTGGCCAAGTGAGCTAGCTGCAACTTTTGTCACCTTGAGAGCGAAGACAGTAGCCTCTCTTAGATCCTCTGTAAGACCTGGGTCACAACTCTCCTCTTGCATATCTTTCAGGGTCTTGGCCTGGAACACCTGAAAGGCTGCCATGTAATGCAGGGCAGCGGCAGCTTGACCCGTAGCAGCGTAAGACCTTGGAAGTCAGGTCCAAAGACAGGCATAGCTGGCAGGATGTAGGCCTCGGCTGTACAAGCCAGTCAGCAGGGTTACCCGGGCATAAGTGCACTGCCAGGGCCTGCTCTACCTGGGGAATCGCTTCGTACCCCCTAGCTACCGTGTCGTCAAGGGGAGCGAGAGAGGGGAAACTGACCAACCTCGCTCTAAGAGTTGCCTTCCAAGTTTTGGTCAGTTCCAGATGCACTTCTGGTAAGAATGAGATAGGAGGCGACCACGGGGCATCATCAC
This sequence comes from Danionella dracula, assembly GCA_900490495.1. Classification (NCBI taxonomy): domain Eukaryota; kingdom Metazoa; phylum Chordata; class Actinopteri; order Cypriniformes; family Danionidae; genus Danionella; species Danionella dracula. Next base: position 3,925,308 of record UELW01000489.1, read on the forward strand.
ATTGCATGTTCGGAACACCCTACAAACAGTCGACCGGCAAACAAAGTGCTCTATTAAAAAAAGGAATCTTACTTGTTGGTGGAAGGCAGTGAAAGACTTGAAGTCGGGGGCTTTAAGCAGTTCCTGCCTCTGGCACCAGCCGAAAACCTCGCTGGTTGCCGTCGACTAACCAGACCTCCAATTAATCCACAGGGAATAATCCACTATCTCTGTGGTTGTCTCTCACTGAGTCACTTGTGTGTTGAGATTAGGCTCCAGCTTCACAACAGGAAGAGCGTCACGCTTGCATCCGCCTTATGTGGGACAATGGGATCACGTGACCATCAGCGCGTTCGCTTATTGGCATTTTGAAAAAGTGTGGAGAAAGTAGAGCGCTCCTTGCGAAGCTTCCCATAGTCGTCAACGACATAAGTCGTAGTGACCGACTGATGGGGAACGAATCTCCATGGATGACTGCCATACCAGCTAATTTTTCCATTTTCCCATAGTATATGCATTGAAAGTCTTCCAAATACCACAACATTCAGTAAGTAGAGGGCATGAGCTCATTTTCCATCTGTGCTGCACAGAAAGCTAGTGTAAAAGACACCTCCACTCAAGAGTGAGTGAGAGAAGCTCATCTACTTCAATTTAGATCATTAGATGAGACTGAGAGCAAGCAATCATGTTTTCTCGCCTTCCCGAAACCCCACTCTGCAGATATCAGACCAGGCACACAAACTCAGAGACAGAGAATTACTGAATAGCTTTATAACATTCTCATAAATGTATATACTCTTATACATTAAATTCCTGATTATTGAACCCAAATAAACATAATCAGACATTGTTTATAAAATTGTAACAGACTTCATCTGCGGCCATCTTATCCATCAGGCCATGACATCAACCCTTGTCTCAGTTACACATCCTCCCCAGTGTCCTGATGCCTGAGATTACACAGGAAAGTCACTGATTAGCTGGGAATCTCGTTACTAGTTCTCTCTCTCTGTACTTTTTCAAACAAAGCTATCGGGTATGAAACCTTCTTGTGACCCCATGGGGCGAGAAACCTAATTTGTCTAGAGTCAAATGAGGACCAAAATACGCATACAATTTTAATCTCCATTGTTTAGAGGGTGATGATTTTAGTCGAGTTATAACAGGGGCAACAATGTTTGCTGGATTTAGCAACAATATATTACACAGGGCACCTGCTACATTCACCTATTACTTCCTTTCAGAGAAGCACTTCATGATTTATAGTAGTATGCCAAACCAGGATACAATGTTTGTAAATTGTGATAAAATAAATTGAAGTAAAAATACAGAAGGACAAATATGGTGTAGGTTAGTGAATCCACCTTAAAAATGAAATTAACATTTAATAGTTTATTTAAAAATGCCATGTAAGTACCTATATTGTAAACAGAATTAATCAAGGTATGAAAAAGTACATGCATACGTCTCAATCAATCAATCAGTCTTTATGCTTTTATATAGCCTGTGCTTCAAAGCAGCTTCATAAAGTCTTAGTGTGGATTAAGTAGGGTAAATAAGAATTCATATTAGGTAATTATATGGATAGAAATAGAACTACCATATAATGCACCCTAAATTGTAAAATAAAGTTTATTAGAATGAGAAAAATGTTTGTTAAGCTGACCAGTGATTTCTGACTTTCTATAAAGGCTCAGTTTAAACAGGTTTTTGGGGAAAATAAATCCACGAAGACACTTTTGTTTGTGTGGGGAAAAAAGGAAGAACCCGGAGTAAAGCACACATACACATGCAGAGAGAAGATCTCCCCCAGTGAGGACCCCCTGGATAAAAATGAGAACTAAAAATAAGTTGTAGCAAATGACATCACTTATTTCCATATTTGACCTTTGTGTTCAAAAAAGAGAGTGGTCATACAGTAAGCTTTAACCTATAAACAAACAAGTGGGCAGAGGTGTTGTTACTTGAAATAATCAGTACTATTTATGTACAGGATTCCTGTACTGCTGATGGAGACCTGAGAAAAAAGACCACAGAACCCTGGGAGTCTGTGTTAATGGCCTTTAGTTGATGTGGTCCCGGCATCATACTCTTCTTACTTTCTTGGAACGTGTGACTAGAATTTTGGTGATTGTCTGCGTGGGAACTGTTCAGTCTAGAGAAATTAACATGTATACTTTAGTCTCTGTCTGCTGAAGAACGTAACCTGAAACATTTCTGTCTTTTTTTTACAATAAAAAAAGTTCATTTTTCAAATTGATTTTGCACTTTCTACTTTAAAGGGAAATGTTGATCAGTGATCAATGTTGATCTCTCTTTGGAAAATTTTTACATTTAAAATTATGATGATTATTTATTAAGACTTTCCGAGATAAATGTAATAACATAAATTCATAGACAAGATACATTTCCATTTTTATGACTTGTTTTCATTTCCATAAGTTCTGTTAATTTAATTCTTGTTTTAAATTAATTTCCCAAGTGCATTTTTTGGTTGTTTGCACATGGGTTCCTCCTAAGCTTGTTTGGGTTTCCTCGAGACATTCTGCCTTCCAGCAACATACCAGAATGCAGTGGACTATAAATATTAGCTAAATAGCATGTACTTTTTTTAAAGAAAGACTTAAGCTACAGAGTACCAAAATGGTACAAAATGTTGATGTTATTTTGACCAATAAGGGCTCTTTCACACTGTGATTAGTTTCAGAGGAATTTTTCAGAGGAATCCAGTTTCAGGATTTTGACAAGTGTCAAAGCAACAATTTGTGAAACAGACAGCTGCCAGCAAACCAATTTCACTATGAACAGGTTAAAACATAATGTTAAAGAATGAATCCATTTGTTCCAGTCCAGTCATCTAAAATTGATTATAGTGGGGTTAACTTTAGCATACATTGGACGAGGAAAAGCGAGGAAAAAAAAGACCCTTGACAGGCCGCCAGTCCAACGTTCGTTCTCACAGTCACCCTTTGCTCACTTTCCTGAAGCATGTTTTAAAAATTCCAGACGAAATTACAAGCATGTACCATCTGTGACAATTTGCAAACTCACAATAGGAAGGCAAACTGAGAGACAGCTACCCATTGGACCACACTTATGTGCAGTGTATTGGTGAAGGTTGGTAAATGGGCCTTTTGGTTCTGTGACAGAGGTCAGGTTTGAGGTCAGTTTAACTGGTTGGTTGCTCTAAACTTGATTGACTTGTTAGTAAGTTTTAAGGACATAAACAACTCTAATTCTAAACAATTTTTCAAATCTGAATCTACCCCTACTACTAAAGTGCTGGTCTAATTTAATTACAGTATAATATATTTTATGACAAACATTTTTTTTTGCAATAATTAAACTTTTTTATTCACAGAGGTGGGTAGAGTATCTATTTAATGTACTCAAGTAAAAGTAAAAGTACTTGTGAAAATATTTACTCAAGTAAGAGTAAAACTAACAAATGATTTACTAGAGTGAGTAAAAAAGTATATAAACAACATTTACTCAAGTACTTCGTTACTAGGTACTTCTGATTAGTATTGGTAAAACGCAGCTAAAATGTAACTAATATGTAACTCAGATGTAACCAAGTAAAAATACAGATATTTCCCAAAATATTTACTTGAGTAAAAATAAAAGTTCATATTTTTAAACATACTCAAAAAGTACTAGTTACCCTAAATATGTACTCAAGTAAATGCTACTAGGTAAATGTAACTATCCCCATCTTTTTTCGACATTCCAACAGACAGTACATTATCACTATTTTACTGATGTTATTTTCAAAATAACTGAAAAAAGTAAAAAGTATTAAAATTCTGGCAAAAATCAAACAAGCCCTTACCAAAAAAATTTTTGAATGTGTCTGACAGTGTAAGTTTTATATTTAGTTATTGAATTACTCTAGAGATTAAAATCAAGTCACATCACTCCTAGTTATTTATGCCATTGTGAGAACAAGGTAGTTTAAAGCAGCACTGTCCATGAGAACGTATCCAACGTAGGGATTAATTTCACCTTCAGGTGTTTCTACTGTAACTGGTGGCCTGATTCGTTGAGAGTGTCAAATGTCACTATTCTATTAATCTTCACAAACTGGAATGTGAAATATCTACGTCCCTTGTGATTGTTTAAAGTTAAAGGGCCATTCTTATTCATGTGTAACAGGACCAAGGTTAATCTCAGCTTTGTTACCCTGTTTGCCCCTGGGCAGAAAAGTTGGACACATCGTCTTTCATTGAGGCTATCATGTCTCATTCAGCCCTGTGCAATCTGGGAGCTGTGAGCATCTCCTGTTACCAATAACCGAGCATCCTGCCACTGCCATGGTGAAAGTCAATACAGCCTCTGAAATGCTCAAAGGTGCCAAAATAGAATTGTGTCTCTCAGCAAACATTAACATCTCACTTTTACTTTCATATTTCAGTGGATGTCATTTGGAACAGATGGGTCATTCACCAATAGACCTTGATAAGGTTTATGGCTCTATCTCTCAGCAACAGAATCCAATGAAACAAACCCAGAGGCGTGCTTGTTAGAGGTGAACCAAGCTCTGTGAGGTTTTAGGAAGTCATTTAGGAAAGTATTTGATAATGTATTACATTTATACAATTTCATTATGTCTGCGAACATGACAGCTTTTTTATTTTTAAGCTGTGTGCTGTTTTAAAAAACAAAAACAAATGTTTCAGCACTGTAAACCCTATTCCTAGTCATAGAGGCTACTCTTTTGTTGAGAACAGAGCAATACAGATCTTTATTTTTATTATTATTATTAATAATCGTTGTGATGGTAGAAGGCGCCACCAAGTGGACCTTTTAAATATGGTGAGTTTTTTCATCAACGTTTGAGTATTCTGATATGCTTAACTATCTCATTAAAAACTCGGTACATTATAAGAACAGATAAATTAAGATATACGTGTATTAAACGAGGTAAATGGTTAAATACCTTACAGCTGTGCTCATTTAAGTACCTCAAATTAACCCAATCACGTTGAAGAAGGCGGGATTGCTCGTAAATAACGTTGACGATCTCAAGCAAAAGGTTAAATCTGCTAAAATTGTAAGGTAAGGTTTTAAGATTTAAAACGTACGTATTGGTAATACATAACAAGGTAACGTTAACTATTGCGAATCTTCTGTAAAGTAGAAATAAAAACGTCACTCATCCAATCAAGCTACAGGTTTCTTTAAAATGGACTAAAAGAACTCAAATTGAATGGAATTTATTTACACAAAATAAAAAGACTTTATCCGAGCAAAACATTTATAATAAATAAAATTCCATCTCTAAACCGGATACACGAACCAAAAACAACTCTTTCGAGAACAAAGTATCCTTGTTAAGTCCTCTATTGGCTAATTAGCAATTAGCAAGATAAGTAACTTATGTTAATTCAGCTAAAGGCGGTTTTGCTAGCAATATAGTCGTTTTCAAAGTTCTGTTTTAATTGTAACATTCAATTGTAACAAAAGACACTTTTAATCATGTGGAAAACTTTTTGACATTTAGCATAAACACGGTGGAAACATTATTTTACATAAAATAGAGCAAGTTGTTTGCCACCATTTCCTGCATCTACATTTATTAGTTATATACTATTTCTTAGGTACAATGTGTACAAATTATGGTACGAATGTGACACGTTATAATATGATAAAATGTTCCTCATGCCAAAAAAAGTTTTAGTGGTCAAAGAGGAAAGACATACAATCCAAGTACAAATTTGATAATCTTAAATGAGGGCTACATTGCGATTGTATGGTACACAAGAAAGAAAGAAACACAAAAATGAAGCATAGCATTTTATTGACATTTAACACATATAAGGGGAAATCTAAGAACTTGTTACATATTGTAAGACAAGTTTGCGCTTTTTTTATTTTCTAGGTTTGAAGAGAAGTAAACATCAAGTTCTAATCAGAAGATTTTTTAGGGGGTAGAAGTTTTTATAAGTTTTGTTTATGAATGTATAATTTGCCATTTAGAACACATATTCCAAATCTTTATTTTTTATTTATTTATTTTTCGTTTCCAAAAGGAATTTAGAAGCACTGATTTTTACGGCCTTGTTGTTCATGACATCATAACATTCACATTTGAAAAGCGGATTTTCAACCATGTTTGGATGCATTTTGCACTGTACTACCTCTCAACTCTCAAATAAAAATTTTTTTAATACAAAAACGAGGGTGTCCATTTTATCATGCACTGTAAAAACAATTACTACCATTATTTATACATATATAAGTTGTCCAGTAGGTGGCAGTACTAACTGGTTGTTTTTCCCAACATTTCGTTTTACCCAAGTAGCATGCTTGTTATTTAAGCACCTTAGTGAACATATTTGCAATTTTTGTTATTGTTATTATTATAAATGAAAATAATATTTATGCAGATAAAGGTCTTAATATGTGTACAAAACTAAACATGTGGTGTTCACGCTTCAAGAATTAAAATAGGTAAGGCAAGACAAGATTATTTGTATAACACATTTCGTACACAGAGTAATTCAAAGCGCTTTACATTTGAATAAAAAGAAAGTACATTTAATAAAATCAAGCATAAAAAACACATATGAAGTCATAGTGATTAAAAACTGAAAATGTAAAAACATCAATTAAAACAGATTAAGATGGTCAAGTGCAGAGGTAAAATAGTTGTTCGGATGTTGGTGCTCAGTCGACAAAAGCACAACTAAACAGGTGAGTCTGAATTTAAACGTGTCTGGATTTAAACCTGACTAAAGTGTTGGCACCCTTGATCTCCTCTGGAAGCTGGTTCCATCTGTGGGCTGCATGGGAACTAAAAGAGTATTTACCCTGTTTGGAATTTACCCGGGGTAGATCTAATTAGTGTAAAATCAGTAAAATAGTGTTTTTACTGATTGTTTTACTCTGTTGTTTTTAAATGTTTAGCAAACAAAGTCAGAAAATTCAGCATATCAACTAACTGAAAGTACTGATGCCATTCATGATTTTGTTTGTGGGTGTATGTGGCAATTTGTTAAACTAGTTACAAAAAGCTTTTTACTTGTCGATGCTATAAAAACAGTTTGTAAACAAGCTCTTGAGAAATGTATGGCAATTTTACGATTTCCATACAATAATAATTAATGGAATATTCAGAATTATAATTCTCATATATTATAGTTATAATTTTCACAATTTCTATTGTTTTGAACTATAAAGACACATCTGTTAATCAAAGCATTTTTATAGAATGCGTACATTTTCTGTGGTGGGCTGTATTGATTTGTGACTGTGTTTTACATATTTGTTCATTTTTATACGTCAGGGTTTCCGCTTGGTCTTAAAAAGTCTAAAATGTTAAAGCACAAATTAAGACCTTAAAAAGCATTCAATTAACTCTTCTATTTTTATGATAACCATTTAAAGCTCATCTGATGTTTGTTTTTGTTGGGGATGGGCTTGGGGTTGCCAGAGATTGAGAAAATGCTTCTAAATGCTCAAAAAAGATGGTTGCCATAGTCTGAGCAATTGAGCATATATGCTCAAAATTGTAAAAGCTATTGTTGAGTTGCTAGATATTGACATATCACTCAAGAATGTTAAAAATTTACATGTGATTGTAAGAGTTGCCAGATTTTAGGAAAATGTGCATACATGCTACAAAAAATCAGAAAATCGATTGATTTATTTTGGACACTAAATGTCCAAAAATGTAAAAATAACTATTAATGTTGTCAGAGTTTGAGAAATTGCTCAAAAACACAAAAGTGATGATTAGGGTTCAATGTTTTTGAAGCAGTTTGGAAAAAAAAGTTAGTTTGTGTTTTTTCAGTTTTTGATGTTTTGAGTTAAGTCTTAAATTTGTTATTTATACGAATTTGACATAAACTTCATCACATGGTTAGGCCAATTGTACGCAAGTGAGATAAGAAACTGGGAAACCAAGAATGTTCCATGACCTCCTTACATCAGAGCCACGCTAATTCCTACCTGTGACTGAGCACAGTTCACGGAAAATCTGTGATTTGCTCCTTCCAGAACTTTCAAAACCAATTAGACTTTAACCCTTGAAAGTACACAGATGCACACATTCCCATATACCTTTACTCCATAATAATCCTATATAAACACTAAAACCAGTCTGACCCAAACAGGGAAACTCAATATCTCTAACACGTTCGCCAGGCTGTAAACATGTCAAACTGTCCGTCAGACTCCTAGACTCATCATTAGACCTCCAAAACCTTCGAAACGCTGCTCTGTTTCTCCCAGCACGCATCTAGACTTATCATCCCCTCCTCTTGCTTTCATTTTCTCCCTCTCCATCTTGTTCCTTGCCCTCTGATCTCTCTGTTGAAAACTGGATGGGAAGATGAGTGAAAAGCCAGCCTGTACTGAACCTCAATGGCTGTGCCAGAAGCACACAGGGTCTTCAGGTAATAATGACAGCCTTTTTGGAACGAACTAGCATTTCAACAGTATTTTATTTTCTGATCATGAGGAGAAGAGAAGACAGGAGAACATCTGGAAGTGCAGAATAACACCCGTTTGGCCGGGCAACCACAGTAGATGACAGATACTGCACTCTCTCTTTTTCCCCTCCTCCGCCTGTTTGCTGATGCATCTGTGGAACATTCCTGTATTCAATAACGAGGTTGTTCTGAGAAAGTCATTGAGAAGTCTCTTCTAAACATGCGGAGGAAAACAAAAATTGCTCATTGCAATAGTAGGAATGTCTTCTTATTCTGTACAGATGTCGTCTGAAGGAGAGATTTAACTTTCAGTGCTCATGTTTTTGCTCTTTGTTGTCACAGGTGCAGATCAGTCCATTTTAGCACTTGTGGCTCTTGTCTAAGTTTTCGAATCTTTACACCAACATAATAAACCCATTATCTCATTTTGTGAAAAAATTTAATTATATTTTTCCAAAATTGATTTATTAATGTGGAACAGAAATAGCCAAACCAACCGGTAAATAAATAGTGTCGTTCTTTGAAAATTGTTTTAGTACACTGTCATGTTCACTATCATAAATTAGATTTTTTTTATAAAAAAGAATTTTATAAAAAATAAAGATGATTTTCTTAAAATTTTAAATTTCATAGAAAATAAAAAAATATGATTTCTATGTAATTATCTAAATATATTTGCACTTATATTTTAGATATTCATAATTTTACATGAAATAGTTCTGCCTCTGGAGGCCAGATTTAAAAAAACAAAGCATTGTTTTCGTTAGCAAGCGGTGTAAAGTGACTATGAGGTCATTTTATTAAAATAAACTGAAGATCCTATTTATCATACACTTCAATATGAGTTCATATATTGATTTAAAAAGACCCTTGTGTTACAAATAAGTTTAAACATATTTAAACATATTTGGGTTTTGTTGTGTCATTGTAAGAACTCATTTTCAAGGGCATTTTAACCAAGGCTTTAACCAGTATCATCTTTAAAAATTATCTAAGAAGAAATCTCATAAGGAGAAATCCCAGCATGCCAAGCAAAAGGTTTCTTTTGGAACATGGTAGCTGGTTTAAACTTGTTTTCAGCTGATTTGAGCTGGTCCATAATTATGAATCAATGAATTTAGTTGCACTTATATTTTATTTGTATTGGTTTGTATTTTAAATATGTTATGTAGAGGTACACTGTAAATTGTAAAGAGTTGAATTCACTGTTCTAACTCTGTTTGGTTATTAGAGTTAAATTGATAATTATGAGTCATTCCAATTTTTCATTGAGAAGTTCTAAGTTTTTTTGCACTAAATCCAAAGTTTTCAATGAAAAATTAGCTGTTTAGATGTTTTAACTCAGAGTATTTTTTACTCTATTCGGTGAAGGACCAAATACACACCGAATAGTTAATTTTGCGCTTAGGATTTTGCTGGTAACATCAAATATGCTAGCTATTTTGTCAGAATTGTTTTCAACAGTTTAACCTTTTCTCAACCATTGCTGTTAAAATGTTTTAACAGATAAGACAATTTGAATTTAAATTGCTCATGTTATTCGATGGTCTGAAAAAATTTATATTATTGTTCAAGTCTTGCTGAAATAAAGCAGTTAAATTTAGTGAATGTAATCTGATTGTAGTCTAATAGATGAACTGAGAATTTCTAGAAAAGATATTCCCAATAAAACAATCCAAACATTGTGATTGTATTTATGGAACTCATATATTTTAGAAGGCTTTTATGTATTGTCCCATGAGGAGACATGAGAGGCTTTGACATTAATAAGTTACAAACCAAACAAGTTCAAATCAATTGTTTAACAGGAAAGAGTTAGCAAAAATTCTAAAACAATTCCTTGAGGAATTAATTTAAATGTACGCTAGACTTCTAATTCGTTAGCAAATATTTGCAAATGTAAATATTTATGACAACATGTGATCAAATTATTTTAAATAGCTCATTAGTTCCTCACTAAGCTTCACCACATTAGTCTCCAGCAAGTGTTGTGACGTTCCCCCCTGGGGTGGGGAGAGACCCCCACTTTCTCCTACCCCTGCTCTCGCTAACCTAGAGCATCAGCTCCCCTGCTGGCTCCGGGCTGTTTATCTCTTCCGAAGAACCCGTGATTAATGAGGCCCTGAACACATCCTCTTTCCCCTGAAGCAGCTGAACAAACAGTCGACGTTATTCCAGCTCAGCCTGGCCTGGGAGCTCAGCTACAGGTTGCCAAAATCCCCTGGTCCCACACAACTCCCTAAGACCCCTTGGCTCTCTCCTGGGATGGCCATGTCACGCACAGCAGAGGGCGATGAGGGCTACTGTGAGATGAGAGATCAGGAACTAACTGGATAGCAAGACACAAATCTAAATAATTATTGGGCTACTATGGGGTACAAAAAAATCTTAATTAATCCCCAACTGTAATTGAAAACAGCTAGCTTTCCCTTTCTTTCTTTCTCTCTCTCTTTCTCTCCCCCTCTCTCTATACCTCAAGAAAAAAAAAATATATATATATTCTAAACATCTATATTCTGTTCTTTTTTTTCAAACTGTCATTCAGGCAGGTTTATTTTATATAGTATACTCTACGGTGAGAGAAAATGGTTTAAATATTTAATAAACTTACAAAAAAATACTACTATACAAAACCCCAGAATGCAATAAAATGTTACTAATAATTTATAAACTAAGGTTATCAATTGCTGAATAATTAAGGACGAATGACAGTATAAAAATAAAATATAATATATGACGTGGTGACAACAGGTTTAGAACTGTAGAATTAGGAAAAAATGGATACAAAAGATTTTATGTACAATAAATGGGATTAGGGGTTTATTTGCAAATATCTAACAAAGCTATTTTCACCTATAAACATGTTGTAGATATTTTTGTTCAATAGTGTGCTTTAGGATTACCTGCCATATGGTATAAGAATAATTAAAGTTGATTCGTTGTACATAAAATTCATAGGAACATGATTTCTTTAAAGCCTAAAGGTTGACCTTGTTTATGTCAATAGTGAAATAATGTGACGTATGATATAAATTATACAAATTATTATAAATGATATAAATAAATAAATATATACATACATACATCTGAGCTACACAGTCAAATAAAAAAATGTGAAATACCTCTTTTACAATTAAGAATCGTTTTATTCAATATTTAATATTCACGTGTACAGGTCACGTGATTAAATAGTTGTGTATGCATTTTGGAGACGGAAGTGAAGTTTTTCTCCATTCATTTGAACGTGACGGCAAGGTTTCCTTGTAGCAACATAATATTGCAGGAGCTTGTACTTATGGTTGCACTAATAAATATTTTATACAGTTATAATATAGAAGCACTTATTTAATATTGTATTAAATAAAAAATACTTCATATAAATTGTATATTAAACAATTTAAATGAGTATTTTTGCAGTCTTTCATAGGCAATCAATTCGCATAGTTTGACAAAATGTTGGTTTCCACCATACTTCCATTGCCAAAATGCAAGCACATTCTGAAATGTCATTATTGTTTACAATTCATGCAAGCGTCTAATCTGAAGAGTTTCACCACTGACATTTGACTGTTGTAGCTTGTAGGCATTTCATCTGGCACTGAGCAGGAAGACTGATTTCTGCTTTTGAGTGTCTTGACACACTGGCGGAGAATATCGATATCAGAGAACAAAACCACTGAGGTTGGATCAAGTGGAAAAGCCAGAGTGTGTTCCAGCTGGAGCTGGGTCTTTCTTTTTCACTCAATCCTATTCTATTTCTGCATGTGGGCTTAATGTTCTTTCCAATCATCCTTTTCCTACAAAATGAAAATTTTTTTTGTTGAAGATGCTTCCTGTCCACTTCTTCAGTTGTAGTTATACATTGCATGATGCTTCAGTTTGTGGAAAAAGAACTGGAGTGCTAGAAGTTTGTTTCTTATACACTGTTCTGGTGTCAAATGTTGTACTCTCCACTCATCAGGGGGTTTTCCTCAGTGGCGGTCTGGGCTTTACAGGGGCCGTTCCCTCTCTGTGCTTTATTGTTTTTTTAATGACGTTTTTTTTGCTCTGTTCACATTTAGCCCATTTGTTTTTAAACATTTCCTCCTGAGCCTGTTTTTGTTTCTGCTTGTAGTGTCTGGACTCACACCTCACAAACTGGAGCTGATCCCCATTAGGTTCGACTGATGACTCGACTTTACTAGGCCACCTAACCCAAATGTGTTTGGGAACTATCGCAAAACCATTACACATGGCCAGTTGCACTCAGAGAGCAGACTTTAAGAGCAGACTCAAAACAAACAGGTTTGACCCACAAACTGCTTTTTGAACGATGAGCAAATGTTGAAATGAACAGAACATTTAACACCTGGCAGATAAGATTCATGTTTTAGTTTAGGAAAATCCTGAAATTTTTTCCCTTTAGCTCTGGATAGTAGTTTTTTTAGTATTGTACAATACATCTTTTTAATTGCTAATCGAGTATTCAAAATAAAGTAAATATGCAAATATTTGTCCCTCCCAGAATATAACAATAGAACATAGTTATAAACACAGTAAAATCACTCTCATTCTCTTTCATTGAAAAATTAAGAAATTAAATTAAATTATCTTTAGTTGATGATGTTTTATTGTGTTTCTAATTTAATTCTTAATTAAAGTTATCTAGTTTACATTTGAAATTTTAAATAAAAAACAACTCATACTTTATCATTTAATAAAGTTATCTATTTTAAATTTTACTTTTAAATATTGCTTTATGATAAATGCAGAATAACTCTGATACTCTATAATTGACTAAACAGAGAGTTTGTGTGAAAGTCTGAATTTAACAATATTAAACTTATTGATGTGATAATATTTTTAACTACTCCAAGATATTTTTGAGGAAACTGAGTTTAACTTGATCAACAAACCGAGACAAATAGAGGGTACTCTATTAGAGAGTGAGCAAGCATACTCTGAAGAAAGTATAGTATAAGTTACTCTTCTGATTTAACTGTGTAGTATTTCATTCATACTTCAGATTCTTTTGTATTGTTGCGCAAATATTCTCAATATTAAGTCAAATAGCAAAACACAAAAAACAACTCCCATGACTGGTAAATAAATAAAAATATCTACCCTTCAATGCCTTCATGGATTCACCTTTTCATCAGTGAAACCTGTTTCCAGTTTTGTGCTGATATGTAACAAACTCTGTTGCATGTTATAGCTCATGTCTTGTCAACAGTCGGGTTTAATCCAAACACTGAATAAGAGACTGTGAAACCTGGAGGGAGACATGTTCAGGAGTATCAGTGGTCCAGGTTGAATAGTGATGCCTGACCATCTCTGGAGAGACCTCTTTGGTCTGGGCCTGAGTGGGAGAGCGAGAGAGAATGTGTGGAGGTGTGAGCTGAGCGATAGGGAGCAGGGCTGATTACTGTTGACAGGAACTGCAGACATCATCTCAGTCAGACAAGCTTCCCTTTCCCCAGAACCAGCTCCTCTTTTTCAGCTCTTACCCATGGGGACGGGGGTCTGACTGAGAAACATCTGCAGCATGCTGCTCTGCACGTTGCAAGGAGTGACATTTTATGATGAGTAGAGATTTTGGGTTTTGAATGTCTAGGGAGAATTTTTGATGTGAAATAAATTTTAGTAAGAAGCAGAAAGATGCAGCTGCATCAAAATGATATAATTTGTGGGAAAGGATCTTTATCAGTATATCAAATTTAGTAGAGCATTTGCAAACTATAACTTAAGCCCACAAATCCAAGTTAGCACATAGCAACCATGGTTGAGGTCATGTATGGAAACATGACTGCGGTCAAAAAACAACCGCTTGATGTTATCCAGGATTTTTAACTCTGAAGGAAATTTCATTTAATAATCTTTGGGTTCTATTTCATACCAATCTTTGGAACCTTTTGTTCGGTGTTGTTTATTTTTTTTGTAGAAATTAAGATATGTAAATCTAAAATGTGATTTGAATCTAGCCAACTTTTCAGTCAGGACATTATATAATCAAATACCGCATGCTTTTTCAATGACCTTAGAACATGAAAATGATACCCTGACCCCAAAAGGATAAACAGCACATGCATAAGAAGTGTATATTTTATCCTGCGCCTTTGCTAACTAAAAACCTTTCAGACCATTAGATTATTTCACCCTCAGGTCTATTTTTGCTGTGCTGCACACCCTGGCTCATGGCCAGGATACACATGTACTGAAACGAACATGTAACTTGACCTCAAAAGAGCTTTGAAAATATATTGTTTGTTATGGCCAATCAATTGAATTACAGGAATAAATTTCAATGAAGGCGTCACGGTGGCGCAGTGGGTAGCACGGTCGTCTCACAGCAAGAAGGTCGCTGGTTCTAGGCTCGGCTGGGGCAGGTGGCATTTCTGTGTGGAGTTTGCATGTTCTCCCCGTGATCGCGTGGGTTTTCTCCGGGTGCTCCGGTTTCCCCACAAGTCCAAAGACATGCGGAATAAGTGAATTGAATAAGAACGATTGCCCATAGTGTTAAAGAGTGAATGTGTGTGTGTGAATGTTTCCCAGCAATGGGTTGCGGCAGGGAAGGGCATCCGCTGCGTAAAACTTATGCCAGGTTCATTCCGCTATGGCGACCCCGAAAGGGAATAAAGCTGACATGAAGATGAATGAATGAATGAATTTCAATTAAAACTACTCTATTTTTTTTTTCCATTTATTTTTGTTCATACACTAGGCACTCCTTGAACTGACTTCTCACACTTCCCACTCCTATGATCAGTGCCAGAGGATGAATACATTATTATAATATGATTGTTTTGAAACAAAGGACAAGTTAAGCACTTTTATATACAAGGGAGAGCAGCATGTTTTTTTCAACCAACTGGTTCATTGTTTTTAGTTGAAAATTTAAGACTCAATGTCCAATAAACACTTTACCTCATCAGTGAACCAAAGTGATCCATTTTACTGTTTTTAGTATGTTGGATAAAAAGAAGTATTTTATATGTTGTTATTTTCCATGGACATCACTTTCACTGCAAGCAAAACCTCTGAAATCAAAAGTGTGAGGTATGGGCAAAGCTGTGATGTCCTCATCATTTTCTGCTATTGTTGCCAGGCAGGAAAAAAAAAATTATTTTTTTCTGTATAGTTGGGAAATTTGAGTAGTGGTGTCTATGGGATTTGCTGTCTCCTCAAGTGGCCAGATGACTAGTTTCATGAGAGACAGCAAATTAGCATTTTCTCTGTGTGCATGCTTCATTCACACGCCGCTAACTTTTATGTTGCTAAAAATATTTCACTCAATTTTTTCTGATTTATTAGTTTTACTTTGAAATATGATTTATGATGAAAGATTACATTGAAAAGTCAAATTCTGTAAAGACAATAGAGGAATAGGTTAAAGTATGTTTTTTATTATTGAGACAGCAATGGTGTTTTTAGTCAGGGTTTGTGATTAGTAAGCACTCACTGAACTGTCCGGCAGCAGTCTGTGTGTTATATGTAAGGGGTGGAGGTCTGAAGGCCATTGCCTGTGAGTCGCCGGTAGCTATTCTCCTGAGGCTCCGCTCTCATCTGTGGAAAAGTGCTTGACGCTCTTCCTCACGGTGAGAGAAGTGGAGCCAGCCCAGAAGAACACAAACAGAGGTGCTGCGTGAGCCACAAATCCCTGCTTCCTCTGAAACTTCCAGCCTGCTTTTTTCCTGTCCAAATTCCTCAGCCATTAAACTTTTCCTGGCAACAGGTCAGAAAACAACAGAGCAAACCTCACCCAGAACACCCCCCCCCATCCCCTCAATGCCGCTGTAGTACTCAGGATATCTGAGATCGACTGTTAAGCTCCTTAAATAAAAGCCTGACTTCATAGTTGTTTTTGCCATGTATCAGATTTCCTCTAAAGTGTCCAGTGGTCTTCAAAAAGCTCAAAATGAGGTGTTGCAGAGAGTGTGGCTACTTCTCCATCTGCTTGGTCCCCACTGTGTCTGACCCAAATGATGTTGAACCTATGTAATGTAAAAAATGCAGTAGCTTATTTTGAAATATATTTTTCCTAAATGTTATTAAACATCACAAAACCCTAGAATACTTTATTAAGATTAGCATGTATTCATTGGTCTCTATCTGTTGAATCACATCAAATGGTAGTGCTCTGCAAAATGAGTCGTATGTTCCTCCCACTGCTCCTGCTTGTTGGCACTCAGAAATTTCAGCCACTTTCAATAAATTGGTGAGGCAAAAATTTTTTTGGCCAGAACATCCAAACACATACTTCATTTTCATTGTTTATCCAACACAGTTATGCTAAAGTTACAGCCACATTTGGGTCAGCCAGCATGTACATTTTTCATTGTGATGCATTAGCAGTTAATTTGATTGGTTAGGGGACAACATCAGAATCATTAGGCATGGCTACAGCCATCAAACCGTTTTGAGCTCCCAGAAAAAGAAAATAATACTACACAAACATGCATGTACCAATCTGATATTACTTAAGGCACATTTTGATTATGGAACAGTACTAAAACATGGAAAGAAGAGTCTGAAAAGCCAAGTTTACTTGATATGGCATCTTTAATTTGTAATTTTTGGGGTTGTTTTTGCACAAAAGAATTTCGACCAAATCAACATCGCAGAGTTTCAGAAATGATTTTTTTATTTATGTGGAATATTGGTCAAAAATAGCCAATGCCGTAAACCGCATATATTTATGTGTATATATATACTTTTTATTGTTTGTATTCTAATATAATTTTGAAATAAGCATCAAGGTTGCCATTGTCTGAAAAATGGATAGAGCTCAAAATGTCTGTCACTGTTCTACAAATATCTCATGCATCTATCGAACTCCTGTTGTAAGGCGCAATCGGCAACTCTGAATATAAGTTTTCTGGTCCTCGTATCTTACCCTCTTTTTACTTCTACAGAGGAATCCCATGAAGATGCCAGGTCCAGCACAGCTGCTTGGAGCTGTAAAATGGCAGAGAGTAAATGATTGAGGAGAGAGCAGCCTGTGGGGCAAGGGTCAGATCTTCACCGCTAAACAAGAACAATCTGGAGCTGCATGAGAACTGTGAGTTAAACCAAACAGTCAGTAATTAAAGGTGGCACAAAATTAGAGTAGGAATGAGCTGCAAGAATGATATTATTTGGTTGACAAAGTAGAGAAAGAAGAAGCAACACACCTGTGCATGCGCTAAATCTGGAACGCAGTTAGGCTAAGTTTTAAAGCTTCAGTTATATTAATGGAGCTCAACTAAGATGGATTTTGTTATTTTAACACTGAGACCTGTTCTGAAAAGCGATCCTCTGGCAGGAGCTCCATAGACTTCCTCTTCAGACTCATACAAATTTCAGAATAATCACTGCAAGGGTAGATTTCCTGTCTTTCATTTATATGGTCTGGAGGAAATGAAAGCAGGTGACTGGGGAACTCAGTCCTGATGGTGTGGTGCAGGGAGACAAGTGGAAAAGGGGACTGCAGACAGAGCGTTGGATCCTGTTCCCCTCCGTAAAAAAATTTACAGCCATGTTATGGAAATCAAAGGCTTGTTTGCAGCCTTGTTCTTTGTTGCAGGATTAAGAATGCGATTCGTCACTGTGTCCAGCTGTCATCTGTCTAACTGCTTACTAATCCGAATTTATCGCCAACTGCTACGAAAAAGTTTTCGTTTTGATAGAATAAAAAGAATAAAAGTTTCCAGAGTAACTTTGCATATACCAGAGGATAGACAAAATAAGCAACTCACTATATTAATTCCAATCTTTCTTGTTTGTGTGGAAGTTATGCAAGCTTAATTTCAAATATGCGAAGGTTTCTTTTACAAAGAAGCTGAAGTTGACGGATGTTGTAAATCTAAAGGAAAGTTTTAAAAATTTGTTTTGAGATTTGTTTTAAATCGTTTAACTTAATTGTTTTAAGTGAATAATAATTTTAATTATTATAATTATTCCCTATTTTCAGGAAAAAGAGTAAAGTAAATGATTGTTTTTTTATGTATGTGAATGAAATTCAAGTCACTTTTTTTTTTTTCAAATTTAGCAACTTGTTTTTTAATAGAATCTATTTTTGCCCATAAAAAATTCAAATACAATTGCTAACGTTACATTATTAAAAACAAATCAGCATATACGATTGTGGATTGTGGACAATTGATTTGCAACAATGTATATCCAATGAGTTTGGATATAATTAAAAACACTTAAATAAACAGTAAATTAACTAAAAGTATATATATATATATATATATATATATATATATATATATATATATATATATATATATATATATATATATATATACTTTTAGTTAATTTACTGTTAATTTAAGTGTTTTTAATTATATCCAAACTCATTGGATATACATTGTTGCAATATATATATATATATATATATATATATATATATATATATATATAATATATTATATATATATATATATATATATATATATATATATATATATATATAGTTTGACTACCAGGGGACTTCCAGAACAGTAATTAGAGTAGAAGTTTTTAATCTTTGGTGTGTAAAACTTCAGATGTTTTTATTGGGTGTTGTTACTTGTACAATAGTAAGTTCACTGCAAATTAAATTAACTGAAATTAAATCTTGTCATTTAAACTATTGAAATGGCTGAGATAAGTTTGATAAATGTGCTTGTACTTTTCATACAGTTTGTAATGTATACACCTCAGCAGACTTATGACTTTGCCTTTCTTTCTTCATGAATACATTGGCTCGATTCATTTAAAACATGAACTCTGCTCTGACCTCTTCCTGTTGTTTTCCCTAAAGTTCTCAGATAACTAATTTTAAACCAGATGAGGTGCTGACCAGAAAACCAGTGTCTGTCTGGTACTGGGATAGTGTGCTCATGGGACAGGACCAAAGACTAATTAGATTTGTTCATACTAGTTTTCCGAAAGTTGTTGAAACCCGAGGACAGACCCAGCCCTCTTGTTTTCAGTGAAAAGTGAGATATT
This sequence comes from Danionella dracula, assembly GCA_900490495.1. Lineage (NCBI taxonomy): Eukaryota > Metazoa > Chordata > Actinopteri > Cypriniformes > Danionidae > Danionella > Danionella dracula. The sequence goes on from UELW01000489.1 coordinate 3,944,675, forward strand.
GTTTGTTTTTCTTTTTTTTACAACGCCTGTTGTCAGGCTTCTGTTGTTATTTTCACTAATAACTATCCATGTTAACATATGCTGGGTTGAAATAAGCTCAGGTTTTGGTGTCATACTTGAGAAACATCACAGTTTTGCTGAAGTTTGACTCCCTGTTTTGCTGGAATCACTGAGTAAATGTATGTTGTTGTTTTTAATGAAGTGAAGTTATATATAGAGAGAGATTTGTTCGACCTCACCTCTTAAAAAATGTGATCGAGTGAATTTTGAATTTATTTTCATATATTTGAGATCTCACAAATGAGAAATACTGAGATGATGCACAAAGGAAGTTGTAAACATGAAATTAAACGTTAAGCTGTTAGAATAGAAATGTGGCTCAATGATGGCCCCTAAAATGATAAAAATACATCAAAGAGTTTTATTTTAATCTAAACCATCGCTTTATGCCTTCTGAGAATGAGCCTTGCATTAATTCCGTAATATCCATTAACTTTTCCCTCTCAGCGTTGGTTGTAAACACAATAGACCTCCATTTTGATCGTTAATAGCCTTGGCTTTGAAGGTGTGCTATGTCTTGGGGTAAATAGAAGTACACAACTGTGCTAATTTACTGCCATCAAAGGACCCTTTAAGCACGGAGTGGCTAACTTTTATTTATAAAGGAAATGCACTGGCCGATCTACCAAAACGTGTGTTTGCTTCCTCAACCATCCAGACTGTTGAGTTGAGGGTTAGCAATGATGTTGAGACTGAAACTTGGATTTCTACATGATCCAGACCCAACTCCAGAACACATGTGTTATTTTAAATAAATAAAAATCTAAAGAAATGATATCATAATATCAATACTAATTACGTTGGTGAACTTTTTGTCAGCGATACTATTTAAAACTCTTACATGAGGTCATGCTGTCATGGATTACTAATAATGAAAAATATATATTGCCTATTTTTACTTTGTAATAATATTATATTACTCTTCCATGCTTCCTCCAAATGTGTGTTACAAAAACATGACAGCTAAATACGACTACGTTTAGGAAGGTGCGTGGTGAGGGGAGTCATTTGGTAAGGCACCCAAAACAGCTCGTTTTCACTGGAAGGGGTTTTGTTTATAAAGAAATTGACCTTTTATAAAACCATTCAAAAATATAAATGTGAAAAAATATTGTTTCAGATATATACCCTATTTATTTAAAATTAACTTAAAAATTAACTTTTGTTAAAAAATGGCAGCTGATGTCTCCTTTAGCCAGTTTATAGAGACATTTTATACAGTTGAAGAGTGCATTTTAGTTTCAAATGTAAGCTTAATTAGCAAAATAGTACATTTTGGGTACTTTTGTTTTTGCTGAAAATGTATCTGACCTCTAAAAAATTATGAATTAGTTTAAATTAAGATATTTTGAGCTACAAAAATATTTCAATCAAAATATGCACTTCAAACTTCAAATTAAGCCAATATTTTTAATTATTTTATTTTGCTAGGTGATACTGACCCGTACTCTAATAATACTTTGTTAATTTTCCCCCAAATTATTCTTTGCCTTAGTAACCAATTATCACATTCTTTGATTTATTTTAACAAAAGTAATGTATTTATCTTGCATAATTTGAGAGACAAACAAAGAGAGAGAAAAGTAAGATATACAATTCATTATTGTGGTTGTGGCGGGTTATGTCCGGAGGTCATGACTTTTGGAATGACCTGTACTCGTTCAGCACAAACAGTGAGACAAGTGTCTGAGATTGAGCTTTGATTGTCTACTCCATGCAGCTCAGTATCCACTAGACGTGAGTGAGACACACAGGCCAGGCATTACTGATGCTCACACTCTAATCCCGCCCAGACCAAACAGCTTACCCTGGCTAGCGGTACATGCTTGTGAAAGCAGGTGTTAATTAGAGCCAGCTTCAGCCTGCTGGTCCTGATGGTGTGTGGGTGACCGCCTAGTTGCCTGGCTATGATTTACTTTCTGAAGAATGGCTAGACTCATGTGCTCTGACATCACAGTCATGATGTCCTGGTGAGGGATCATAAACCAACAGGACTTTCATTGTTTCATAGAACGGTATCCATGTGTTAGAAATCTTCCTCCTCCTCCCACGTGCTGCAGAGACTGACTCTAACTGAAACCCAACTCTGGGCCCAGGAGCACCACGCTGATGAAAGACAGTGTTAAGGCTCCAGAAATCCCAGCCTGTCACGCCATAGTTCAGCCGTCAGCAACCCCCAACCACCCACCCATGGCCTTATGGGAGATGGAGTCTGGGTGTGGGAGTGTTTAGAGGAGGGGAAGTATGTAGAGTCTTTTGACCAGATGAAGGATATTGTTTAAAAAGATCAGACAGTCGTTAAAATAAAATGGTAAAGTATTGACAAAAAATAGTATTAATCATTCAGAGGCTGACGTTGAACTGGAGATGCATAAAATGTTTTGGTTTATCTCCACTTCTCTCTCTGTGTCTAACAGAGATATTGCAAATCCAACTAATTAAATGTCTAATGTTAGTTTCTAAGCAAACATGCATGTACGCTTTAATACAGTGCCCAAGAGGCGCAATACAAATTTACATAATGTGAAATTCTTGCGCTTATAATGATTAATAGAAGTCTCATCCAATTAGCAGGTCTCTAATGGTGACTGCTCTTTCTCTTGTTCGTAAAAAACATTTGAGAAATCGGAAAAGCTTGGATCCATTGAATACGGACAACTTGTCTCTGATTGGACAAGACTTCTGTCTGCTGAGTGCTTGTCATGATTGTAAACATATTGTCTAAAATGAAATTTTTTATGAGAATTTGTAAAAAAAAAAAAAAAGACAAAAGTATAACATGCATTTGTTTTCTGAATTGTAAAAGTGGTTTGTAGCTTGTAAATGTGTTTTCAAAAATGTCAATTTCTTTTGTGACTTGTAAAAGGATTTCAAGTTATGTGTAAGTTTACTGCACCTCTCTGCCACCATACTTTACTAAAGTATGAAGAAAGTATTTAAGTAAAAAAAATTAATTTTGTAAAAAAAAAAATTCCTCAAAATATTTGTAGAAACCAACACAACATTAATTTTTGGTTGGAATTGCTTGAGCTTGATGCTTCTTTAGCTTTTTGTGTAGATGCAGCTCTTGCATGAAGCTTACTTCCTATGGTTCCCATGGTCTTAGCAAGCTCCGGGATGTTGAGTGAGCCGACCCTGAACAAGGTCCTCTAGTGCCCATTCACACAGAAACACATGCTCAAGCTAGACACTCAACTGCCAAACACTTACAGTTTTCAGTCAGGTTTACCCATTGATCACAGAATGTCTTTCTATCCACCAGTCTCTCTCTATTTGTATGTCACCTTAGCAACCCTGAGCCACAATGAAAACTAAAGCTTAGAAACCTGACCAGAATAACCGATCCAATTCAGAATTTAAAAAGATTTATTATTATAAACTATTGTTTCAATCATTACACAATAAATAGTTTTAGATATTAGAATAAAATATGAATACATAAAATAACATAAAATGTAACTGGTGTGATTTATTAACCTTTTCATAACTTAATTATTTTCTAGCTCTCAAAAATGACAAAACATTACACAAAAAACAATGTATTATTTTTGTCCATTCTAGTGAAAATCATATATATATTAAAGTTACTCTTTCAGAAAACGTACAAAGGTGTTATACTGTTTATTACTTTTAGTTCACTTAATTTGCAAAAAGCACTTCTTTAAAATAAGGTTGTGTTTAAAGAGAACTGGGGCTGACCCTCTCATTATGTTTTGTGCATTTATGTATTTTTTTACTTGCTTGTGATAAATTAAATAAAAAATAAATAAGGTAAGGAAAAACTAATTTAATTAGGGATTTTTTCCAAAAGAAGGAAATAACAGATGATATGTGGTGTTCATTTGATTGGATGCAGGATATGGAGGGGTTAATTAAAAATATTTATCATTGATATTATTTTTGATCTGTCAAATATTTCAATCTGAGAATGAACAGATGATGATATTTTTAGTTATTAACCAAACAAATTTTTAGGTCAGTGTTAGTTCTACCTAGTAATCCTTGAGTCAGCCACAGTGAGGCTGTAACAATGGCACTCCTAAAGTAAACTGATGAAATCATATAGAGTTAAAATCAGATGTCGTAGAAAGAAATACAGTAGCAATAATTTTCTAGAAGAATGTGGGGAATTTTAAAACACACATATCCAATGTTTCTCTCATAATAAAATATTCACAACCTATTCCAACCCCATCTTTATTGGAGCCATAAAAATAAAGCAATGATTTTTTATTGATCTGGTAGTCTGTGCTGTAGTGAGAGGGCTCTATTGTTGAGAGAAGCTGATCCTGACTGATGTGGTTCTCTCAGATGGGTCTTACTCCAGCTGCCAGGATCAATTGTATTGGGCATTAAACTGGTGTGGCACATACTGGATCAGATGAACATATCAGGCAAGTCTTCTTTTGTTTGGTGGAAGCCTTTTTGGCAGCCCAGGGTCCTCAGAGAAATAGAGAGATTGAAAGAGGTAGACATTATGCAGCTGATAGATAGAGACGGTAGAGCTCAACTTTGGGTCATGTGGTTTTTTGTTACACTAGATGTATTAAGTTGACTTGACAAGCACGAAATAAACCAGATAATTCAAGATATCGTTTTTTAGGTGGAAAGTCGCGTTATAGTGACCTCATGACCATTTTTCTTTCTTGAGTTTGACTTGCTTTGCTATTAGTCCAGTCTTTGTCTAAGACAAAGGGCTTCTAGATTTGATATTAAAACAGATCTGGTCTCTGTAACGTCTTGGCTAAAGCAAATTAGCAAAAAACAGAAACAAGAAAAATTGGTGATTCAGTTTTAATCACCTGGGAGCTTTTTTATTTAAAAGAAAGAATCAGTGTTGGTAATCTCTTCGGAAGTGGGTTCAGCTAATACTTGATGTTTTAATGGAATTTGTTTTTTATTTAACCATTTGTCCACATGAATGTCTAGTACTGGTTTACTGTATAACATACATTTCTGAAAACTCCAGCCAAAGTAAAATTTTCACCTTCATTAGCTACAGCACTGTCGTGTAAAAAGAGAAGCCGAAGTTTTGACTTGTCTGCAAACTGTCAAAAGGCTGATTGGCAAACACGACTAGGGTTTGGATTGCATCCCATCCTCTGAGCTTGCATATTGTTGACACAGTGTTTTCAGGGACTGAAACTGTTCTCATGTGAATGGGATTTTTTTAAACACACAAGAAGGAATAACTCCCTCAGAGTTTTATCTGAGTTTTATTTGAGACACCAATATCTAATAGTAAAGTATAGTATAGTAACATATAGTATGAAGTATTGTGGCATGTAGTGTTGTAGCGTACAGTATAGCATAGTAGCATAGTATATAGTATTGTAGTATTATACAGTGTTGTAGTGTATAGTATTGTAGTTTTTTTAATATTGGGTTTTAAATAATATATAGTATTGTAATATTGTATAGTTTAGTATAATTTTGTTTACAGTATTGTAACATATAGTATTGTAGCTAAAAATATAGAATAATATACATTATTGTAATATAGTATAGTATATGATGTAATATTGTAACATATAGTATAGTATATAGTATTGTAAAATGTATTATTATATAATATTGTAGCTTAAAGTATAGATTAATGAATAGTATAGTATAGTATAGCGTGAGTTACTCAACATAAAAAAAAACATTTGTAAATATTGGGTAAATTTCAGTACAAAGCACAAAAAGACAAAATTTTAAGATTCATTTTTGCATATTGAATAGTCATTTTAAGCCCCTCCGTGGTTTAGTATCTTTTGACCAGGCATACGATCTTCTGTTTCTTTACTTCAGTGAGTTGCAAGTAACCAGCAAACAACAAAAGAGATTATTTTTAGTAGATTCAAACTAAATTTCCTCTTTACTCTGGGTTATAGAGGCTGTCAAAGGAACATGGCAGGAAGTCCTGCATAATTTAAAACTGCACTGCACGACTCTGGCCCATCTTGAAGGATTTTGCAATGAAACTGTGAGATTTATTACTCCTGAGGGAATCACTAATCATAGCTGGGGCTTTCGGGGGGCGCAGATCTTCACTGACCACATCCTCTAAATAGAAGCTGTTTGAACAGATTCTCACACACACATGTACAGACACCTGAATGTCCCATGCACATGCATTTTTCTTCTTCTTCCTCAGTGGAAGCACCGTCTTGGGAGGATGAGCGGAAGCTATCTCACATTTGCCTTGTTTCTTCCTCCCCTCGTTCCCTGTAGATTCTTTCCTGCACACGAGAGCAAAGAAGACAGATTTGTAAATAAGACCAAAAAACTAGTAAATGTGCAGGTTGTTTTGAGACAGCAATGATGGATATGTCTTGGAAAATTAGAAAGGGAAGAACTGGAGGCTTGTGTTTCTGTGGTAAACCTCAGGACCCAGTGGCTTGATGGAGTCAGGTCATCATGAGCCTTTGTGCTGCTGAAATATCACAGACCTGTTCCATTGATGGCTGTAAGAGCATCCTGTGCTGTCGTACTTAGTCCCACAGCTATTCGAGGAATACATGGAGCTAAAACATTTTGTTCTGAAGTTCTTATTGGTTTTGTTAAAGGTATAAGTTTCCAATTTAAATTATGTGAATGTATTTATTAAAATTGGTTGGTTAGTTAATCAGTAAGTTATTAGGTAAGCTTCCTCTCTTAAAGTCTTAAATGTTGCCAGTATATTCTAAAAAAAAATATTCTATGCTGTCGTATCTCCTAGCTGCTTAGTTATTATTGTGGCATCTCTTTCATTGCAAAATGGAGTGATATATTATTGTGATTAAAAATAAAATGAATTCAAACTGAATTTTCCTTACCCATAATCCTAAAATCTAAATTTAAGCAATACACATTTTAAATTAAATTAATGTCCCATGTTGTGTTCAATAGTAAAAATGACCAGATGTGACCAACAGGACAAGAACACAACTTTGTGTCTTGTCAGCCTATAACTGGTACTATATTACATCACATTTGACATGCATGTAGCAACAAGCAGTTAGCGTGTCAATATTTGAGAGGTGTTTCATTAAAAACATGTTTTAATCTGTAAAAACATTTTAGATAAGTATGCATGCTGAACATTTTAATAGCATGTTTAATGTCATTTTTTTAAATTACATTTAAAGTACCAATGGATGAACCAAAAGTATTGCATTCCTGAAAATCAAAGATTGTATATTTATTTGCTGAATTTTACCTGAAGAGTTTTTTCCATGGCTTGTGGTTGAATAGCTGAGCCGTGTTAAGGGTCAGGAAGCTTTGGTGTCAGAGTGAAATGTTGCCTCAGTAAACAATAACATCATACAGATGGAGTTCAACACTGACGCGCGATCTACAAACCATGCTTTAATTCTGCGGCCAGCTCACAGATCTGACCTGCACACCTCCGGCTATCCATCACACCCCCACAAAACTCACTGAGGTTGCCAAAAAAATCACCAGGTTCTACTATAGCCGTCATAGCTGAACAAACCAGTGAAGCACAGACAGAGTTGGACACATTTTAAACTTTGGAGTCTAGGCTGAAGGACGGCTAAATATTAGCTAAATAAAAAAAAAAACGGGTCATGTGAACCCTTCAGAAATGGACTAGTTTTCTATTAATCAGTAGGAGAAACATCTGATTATGTAAGGAGTCTGTTAAGTTGTTGGCATAGATGAGAAGTTCCTGGGTATTCTCCTGATTTTGACTAAATAGCAAGTTTATAACTCAAAATTCTGAAAATACATTCATACATTCATTATCAGGGCTGTATTATATGTTAAGATAAATATGTCTTACCAGTAAACCTACCTTTCTTCTTGACAGTAATTTTTCTTGTAATTTCTATGAAATTCTTCATCAAACTGCAGGATTGCCATCTACATTATTTTTATAGTATTATATCATAGCAAAAAATTACACTGAAATAGAGAATGTGCTTGTTTTGAGATAAATGTTCATTATATTTCACTATGAAATGAATTACGAATTACTCTGTTTCATTATATGGGTGTTAAGCTAGAACCAGCAGCCATGACTATTTCAACACAACCCTTGATTTTTTATTTATAAAAAGCTGGCTCGTCCACCAGCCTAATATATGATCAAAGCCCTTCAGGAATTCTCCCAGTTCTCCTGATAGCCAGTGCAAACTCACTAAATATCTTTCTGAAAAGTGCTTTTTACATCTTTGCACCAAGAAGTCAAGCCGATAAACTTGCGAGTACTTAAAACCTGTCTCCGACTGAAGTATGCATTTATCAACTTGAGCTGGGCTTCAGAATGATGAAGTCGAGCCACTTTCTCTTCTGTTTTTTATTATCTGTCAGTCTGAGATGTAAGCATTCGCCCTGTTCAGTAGGCCAGACCTCTCTGCCATCTGTCTTTCTTTCTCTCGTTTCTCCTCTCTATTTTACCCCTGGAGAATCCTCTTCTGAATGAAGTCACCGAGTATGAGTACTCAAGATCACATTACTTTACATGCTTTTTTTGGAGGCCAAAATTAAACAAAATTGTATGGTTCTGTTTAAACAGCACATATGTGCATGTCTTAGGAGTAAATCCCCCGCTGTGTTTATTTTAGTGAACCTCGCAGGTGTAAATGGACCACTGTAGTGTTCTTTTATTTGGAGCTCTAGTATCATAATTAAGTTTATGGCCAGGGCTTATTTTTATAGTGATTAGTGGGAAAAGAAGAATAGACGGAATGGTGAAAGGCACTGTGACTCTCGACCCCAGCTTGGGTGTGTATGGAACTATTCCTGTAGCGGTCATCTCTCAGGCCACTCACCTCTCCAGTCTTTGTTCGGCTGCCCAGCCAGCCAGAGCATAGGCCCACTATTGTGTGTCCCTGGACCCTAGAATGCTTTACCACTATTTTCTTTGGGAAGCAGGAAATTGGACGACTGGCTACCTGCTACAACAACATCCTGTACTTGAGAAGTCATCTTTTCAGTCCTACCCACCTATTATTCTCCACAGCAATACATTCACGGCCAACCTCCAGACTTCTTGTGCGAGTGGCCCCGCGTGGGCTGGCCTGTATTCTGGCTGAAATCAATTTTCAAGCCCATCCAGATACTTCCGTCAAAACTTTGGGGCCAAGAGTAGAGTTGAGTCAAAACACTGTGCTTTCAGGAGAGCTCTGATTGCACTTTGCATGGTTATGGTGGACAGTTTACTCAGAAATGTACATCTGCACTCAGCACATTAAAGTGATTTTCATTCCATGGACATATTAGTGGTTAAGAACAGAAATGTACACTTACAGTTTATTTTCTGTCTTTCATATAATGTTAATTTCTTGTAAAATGATAATCGTTTTCTGTGACTGTGTATGTTTTTATTTTCTCATTTTGTTTCATCTTTATTTTTAACTATGACCTGAAAATTTGTTTGTCTGGGAAAACAGTCCTGCCTAAAACTACTAAACTAAAACTACATCAAAATATTTTTCTTTTTAGTATTCTTTTTTTTAATTTAGCCCTAATTCATCTATTCGTATGCTTATCTTGGCTTATTGAAACCAATTATATCTCTTCATTTCCATGCAATGCTTTCATTTGAGTATAAATAAACCCAAATAAACATGTGGCAAGTCTACAATAGCCGGAACACAGATCCTCTTCATTCAAATGTGTTTGCATCAAGACAAAAAACTGTAGGTATTATCCCATGAGGGTTATTGCACACATACATTTTTTCACCATAATTATTTGATTTAACAAACAAGCTGCAAAAACATAGTTTTGTTAAGAAAAATAGACAAATTTTACAGCTCATGTCTGACTTTGTTGAAAACGAAATGCTACAGCTAGGAATCAAATACTGCTGTCATCAAATGCTTCACTTGGTCCCAGTGAAGATATATTGTTAATTAATCTTAAATTATGACACAATTGTATTTGAAAGTTTTTTTGACAACAACAAACTAATACAGTCATTCTTCTCAATCCACATTTTTTTGACAAATGTGATTACTTTTAATGTGTGATCAGTCCACGTAAAAACATCTTCACAACTCACACACAACTTACAAATAAAAACAATTCATTTTTTAAACATATTTATTTTTCTTCATTTAACTGCAATGTTTGCATCTTGTAAATTTAACATATAAAACAGAGGTACAAAAGGAAAAGGAAACTTTTTAAAAGAGCAACACAATTAGTCCGTATATATAAACCAGGCATGACATAATTTTGAGATTGTCCCTGTCAAGCTTCACACGTGGTTTCGATTAAGTTTCAAGCACCAAAAAAGACCTACATCAGACTGTCACGGCTGGAGGTCAAAGCTATTAAACGAGGGCTTGAACAGTTAATATAAATTGTTTTCACACGTGAGTAATTGGTTTTTATAGGCCTCTGATTTCCCTGATCTGTTTATGAATGAAAGTGAAACATATGGACTGAAAGTGGATTGTGCGTCCAAGCTGTTGAAACTTGGTTGATAATTAGTCTTCTGAGTGAAGAGAGCAACAAGAAGTATAGGCCATTTTGTCCATGAAGCAGTGAAACCAGAGATGTGGAAGGACTGGTAAAAAATAACATTGATCGTAAGGCGGAGGTGGCTGTAAATATGAGCGAAAGTCTCAGGAGTATTACTCGGAGCTGGGTGAAGCAGCGGAGTCCATCTCATCTCCTTCAAGGTCGTGAGGAGACGCAGGCTGACCCCCTTTCACTCTCTTCCACTTCATCCGTCTGTTTTGAAACCATACTTTCACCTGTGAAGAAGAGGATGAGACATTAATAGCATCTCAATCTGGAAATGATTTTGAGAATAAATGTGCGGCCTCGTGAGGGATTTCAAACAATTCTGCAGCCAGAAAATCAAGAGATTTTTGACATTATTTTTGACGGCTTCTCTTGGAGGAAGGCTAGTCTGTGACCTCTCTGCATCTCTTTCTTTGTGGAGAAACACAGGAACAGGGACCATCTGTTCCCACACTATTTTTACATGCTCTGTCTTGACTGAATCTGTCTGCCACTCATTTTGAAAGCAAAGGGTGGCAGGCAGCCAAGTAATGTAGGATGCATCAGGAAAAAATGGAGAAAGAGTAGCAAAGGCATTGGGGAGAAGCCCAGAGTTGTGCTGGGACCTGGCATATGCTTTGGACTCAGGCCTGGGAAAACCATCAACGGTCAAGCTAAGTGTGTTTAGGGCTTTACTTAAGAAGGGAGTCTAGTTCAAAATCATTCAGGAGGCAAGATAATGATTGATTGGATGACAGTCCTGCGTTCAATTTCTCCATGGTATTTCTCATAGTCTCATTCGTTTGAAGGATGAGCATTTAACCAGAAGTTTACTTTAACAGGAGTATTTCTATTGTACCTGTCTCTCAGTGAGGTCAAGATTGACTGCAATCTCGTAGCGGCGCAAACGGGTCAAGTAATTGTGATGGGTGAACTCGGCTTCCAGTTCTCGGAGTTGCTCTTTGGTGAAGGCTGTTCGCTCTTTTCTAGCCTTACAATTTGAGTCAGCCTTGAAATTTGAGTCCTGAATGTCTGTAAAAAAAAAAAAGAAAGAGAAATCATTTTTTTACACTCGACACCCATTTACATTTTTAAATAGTTGAACAATATGAAATGTACACTGAAAACAACGAGCTCAAACAGACTAACGGCAGACTGTGCTGATAAAAACTCCTCTTTGGTGTTCTGCAGAAAAAAATACTCTTAATTGTGAAAGAGCTATACCAACATATTACACAGCTTTCACAATTCCGTCTGTAGACTTTTCTAAATTCTTATATCCGAAAAAGTGTTGACACTATTTCTGAAAACTATTCTATATTGAATCTTAAAAAAAATAAAAACTTCCCTTCAAGGAACACTTACTACCTTTTTTCCCTTTTACTTTCTTCCGGCTGTAGTTCATCGATCAGCTGATACAACTTCTAGTGCAAGCCACGCAAGTTAAACATTGGCTTTGTAACAAATTGCATATTGTCTGTCCTCTACTGTAAGTCACTTTGGACCAAAGCATCTGCCAAATGCATAAATGTAAATGTTAAAAGTGCCTACTGTATAGCTATTTCAGTCATGAGGATGATCATTTGGAATTACACAAGGTTGAAATATTTCCTTGAGGATCAGTTCGGATCCCCCAGAAGCTGTGTCTGCTTTCATGCGTGTTAAGTTTAAAATTCTCTCTGCATTAAAACACTGTTACAAGGAGTTTTGTGAGCCACACAGGGCACACATTTACACAGGGCTCAGTTCAGATCACAGGGTGTTAGAGCCCCAGTTACAGCATGCTGGGAGTTTGGGGGTTGTTGGGGCCACAGCTGACCACAGAGGACTCAAGTTAGGAAGGAATGCACCGGAACATTGTTAAATCCCCCAACAAAAGAACAAAGACTTTGACCGCTTTGCTGAATTTAGGTCTTGTACATTTGCATATATACATAAATGCATTATTTATTTGTGTTTTGACTAAATTTAAGTCTGTTTATTTTAACCACACTTGGCTTTACGTTGACAATGTGTGAAACAATGTGCCTCATGTTTGCCAGATTCTGGCCAGACTATGACATGCCTGAACAGCCAGATGTGAGTGGGAAAGTGAGACATGTACTTTCTCACATATGGCAACCTGTAGTCTTTGTTCCTTTTAAAGGGTGTGTTATTATTGTCATTAAAGTCCTGTTCATTTAAACGCACTGCTGAGGGTAGTAAATGGAAAGGTGGTGGCAGGTTGGGGGAGAAGCACCTGGCACGCTGTGCATGTGCACCCTCCAAAAAAACAGACCCCCATAAATTTCAACAGCAAAAGTCCATAAAAATGTGGGGAGCAATCCCTCTCCCCAGTGGGGTGTCTGGCGGGCATTTGGTATTTTATTTAAAAAGTGCTAAAGTAATTTGTTCAAATTAAGTAACAATTTGAGTTGTCAAGCACTTACAAAAAAGTGAGTGATCCACAGCTTGTGTTGGTGTACGATGAACACTTACCCAAGGCACCCTAATGAACAATTTTCAAGCTGATTAAACTGCGAACGTTTGATGAAGGAAGAAAAATAATCTTTCAGAAGTCATTTTAGGGGCGAATATTACATCTGTTTACAATTTCAAGCAATCACTGAGCATTTGCTTATCATGTCGAGTACACGTAATGACTAACAGATTTGATTAAAATATTCTTGGCAAATCTTTCACACCTTGTATTTTTATCATTACATCGATGGATTTCCACACATTAATGCATGCACCAACCACAGAGTCAGTGGTGAGCATTTACGTGATAGTAAATTTCTCTCCAGTCAAGCAGAGAGGGTGTTCAGAGGAGATCTTGTTACTGCTTAACGACAGGAAAATGTCAATGGATAAAAATGCAAAAGTGGGATCGCAGGCAAGTTATATTACAGACGGGGTCTGGCTTGTTTCGACCGCAAGTGATGTGGGGTTACAATAAGGTAACTTTGAGAAGGAAAGGGTATATTTATCGCCCACATTAGATTTAGAGGCATTGTTATTGAAGAGGGCCTGTTGATGAGCTAATGTTTTTACACTCCACTCGTAACATATACTGTCTTTATTTTCTTTCCGGTTCTATGCAAATGACTTGTGGGGAATATATCAATCTTGAATAGTTTAACCTTATTGCAGAAAAGGAAGACAGCCTCAGTTGTGACTAAAAAGATAGATTAAATGAATGCACCAGATGTTCGGCAAATACTGTGATTCGCTGTCATTTTCTGAATAATGACAGCATTCATTTGTATTCTTTGAAATAGTTTCCTTCGATGTATGACGTTTCAAGTCACTGTTAACTAGATGGAGCTAAGATATCAGAAATTTAATTAGGGATGCAATAAACCTATATGTTGTGAAATATAAGTTATTACAAAAAGTGCTGGAATTTATTTAAAAAACTTTATTCTGATTCTTTACATTATTATTATTTTGTTCTAAATGCATTTTTTTTTATTTCAGTTGTTGATTTGAAACTTCCCAAGTAGAACAACATTAGTGATGAAATTAAATCTGAACATAAATTGTACAATGCAATCAGAACCAAAGTTTTGTGAGATCTTTTCCAAGTTAACAAGGTCCATTATTTGTAAATGGAAAGCCATACAACAGTTAGTACATTAAGCATAAAAGTTAGAAAACATTTTTATTTTTCATAATGTTTTTGTTTATTTGCATAAACAATATAGATAAGTGCCATTGTAAGACCCTCATGGAACTTGATTAACTTGATTATATAAATGTTTCTTTCTTATTTGTGGTGATTAGTTTCTAATTTATTTATTTAATTTATTATTGTTAAAATAATGAAAATCAGGCTCTGTTTGAAGTTTAAAAAAAACTTTCGAGAAATCTCTTGGATATCCCTTCAAGATCCCCAATCTGCTATTCTTTATTCCATTTGATTTCATGCATCTTTTATTCTTTATTTTTATGAGTGTAGCAGAGGGAATGCCAGGGGTAGGTACACTTGGCTGTGTTTCCAGTCCATTACAGGCCACATTCTTTCATCTATCTGCTCAATCCAGAATCACTGATTCACCTGACTCTGGCACGTGTAGTAGGCAGTGGAAACCAATTCAATTCAAGTCAGACTCAAACTGCCAACCTTTTGGACTGGAGACAGCATCCGAACCATTGCAAAAAAAACATAAAATGATCATTAAAAAAAGACTGACTCACTTCATCAGTCTCATTGACTCTTGCCTAAATGACTCACCTGTGATCTCTCTTTTCCGCTTGGAGATTTTTTTCTCTGTGTCGACTGCCACACTTTGAGGCGAATACTCTCCCTCCAGACATGATGTGATTGTTCCCCCTGCACTGTCTATCTCATTGGGTACTGCTTCAGCAGCCCCCTGACATGGCTCCTGTCCTCTGCCTCTGGGTTCACATGGAGAAAACTGCCACTCCGTCCTCTGGTACCCCCCGTGTGTCTCGGGATACAGTCTGTCTTCACGAGGGTAAGCATGTGGTGCCGGCACCAGGCAAGAGCTAGAGAAGTCTGTGTAGGCCAGGAAATCATGCTTCTGGTGTAGAGTAAAGGAGGCCTGCTGGTAGGGTTGGAGCCCGGCCCCGGAGCCTCCCGAGTGTGGACTCCTGACACATCCCCATAGGGCACTACCTGTGTGAGGGCTCCGCATGCAACTACTGGTTGGTTGTTCCATACTGAAGAGTAGTTGTCCTCAGAGTTTTTGGGGTCTGGAAGGAAATATCCTCTGAAACATATGCCTCAAAGTCCACCCTTGCAAATCAATACAGAGAAGTATGAAAGCGAACCCTCTCCTACCATGCACTATCCTCGAGTCTGGTGCAACGCATGAGCTCACAAACTCAGTCCCTCATTCAGCTTTTAGGGTTAGCCACTACGTCCACTCTCAGCCCTACACACGCTTTTCACAGTTCTGAGCCATTCTTGACAAGCAAGCCCTCCTCCTTTTTAAACACTAAGGTGGGAAAGAGTAGCAAGTTTATGGAGTGTAATGTGAGCTTTGAGAGGAGGAGTCCTGTGGTCCACATGTTGGTACCCCCCCAACCCAAGCCTGCCTCATACACTATTAATCATGTGGGATTTTATATGCACATCTAATGGGATTTCCAGGTGCTGGCTTTAAAGGAACATCGTCTGTAAAATATAAAATGAACACCCTCGCAAGAAAGTTGAGCTGATACATTGCCTCACAAAACTCAAATATTTTCTCTTTTCCTTTAAAGCATTTTTTTCTGGCAAGAAGGTGTAAGAAGGCCATTGTTTTTGATCGTTTAACTGTGTGGATTGTCTCTCACGCTGCCTGACTGAAAGCAGTGCTTTCTCCCACACCTCTTGTGCACATGAGCCCTAAGAGAGCAAACACACAAACATGCTGTCATTTATTTTAACACCAGCTTAGTTTGTGAGCTCATTAACAACTTAGCTATCTGAATAATTCATAAGATTAATGAAATTAGGATTAAGTTGGACAATTTTCATGTATCATTAATTAGAAGGTTGATCAAACCTTGTACTGTATTTAACTTTTTTTGTGTGACACATGCTAATTGTATTTTTTAAATACACAAACATAGATGTATGATAATTAATTTATTTTTGATTTAAAAATTGTTCTCATCCTCTCCAGGCCGCAACAAAAATAAAGGATTTATGTCCTATATTAAGAAATGTATATTGTTATATACATTGTAACTACTGGTGTCATCAGATGTATTGTTATAAGTGAATAGCGTTTATGTACATTTGTAACTTTTCACAGTAAAGTTACACAGATCTCTATGAACAAATTATGAATTTGTTTATTTTAACTTGTCATTTAATAATGTTTTGGAGATCATATTTTATTGGGTGTGTATATATGGTCAAGATTGCAGAGTAATTTTAACAAATAGAGTTTCGTTTGGACTTCCTTGACTTATGGACAGCTTACTTTGCATTCACAATAGCTTTGAAATAGCACCTTTTCATGAATAAATTTATGGTGATTTATTGACAACAAAAGTAGCTTTGTCCATTATCACAATATATTTATTTTTTCATATAGCGTAAAAAAACACACTAACAAATTAATGATGTGGTTTTTATTTTGTGGTTGTTTGGACTTGTAAATAATGATGAAAGGATTTAGTCTTTATTTCAAACTTTTTTTATGTTCTTTTTTGATTAATATGTTCTATCTTTTTCTGATTCTGATTTATGTACACTTACAGCTAAAAAACTTTTCTATGTATATGTGTCCCTAGTATTAAGTCATATTCATGCTAACTAATTTTAGGGTTTCTGCAGGATCTCAAAAAGTTTCAAATGGAAAAGCCTAAAATCTTAAAATAACTGTTCTACGACTAAAATAATTTCTCGCAGATCTAATATTTCTGATGTCCATGTAAAGCTCATTTGATATGTGCTTTTTGTTGATGCATTGGCTAGATTGATCAAATCCTCCTGCCAGAGTTTGAGAAAACCTTCTTAAATGCTCAAAAGCATAATGTACATTTGAAAGCATATTGAAAAACAATGTATTTGAAGCATACTGTTTCTTATGCAAAAAAAGTTTGTGTTTTTGATGTTATGATGAAGGTCATCAAATCTGCAGACTGTATATACTTGTCACAGGCCCTTTCATTATGCAAGTTCCAATTATTAATCACCAACGACCCCAATTACCAGCTTATTGAACTCCATGACAGCTATAGGCCATCACTACATGGACTATATATTCACCACTTCACCAAACACTTCTCATCTGGTCTCATCATAACAACGGCTTGTACTCCATTTACATGGTCTAATATATACTTTTTGTTTTGCTTGTTTTCTGACACCACTGTTTAAGTCAGAATAAACTTGAGTTACTCTCCACTCACCACCTAAGCCTGACAATAGTTTTCATTTTACCAGCAATTAACCAAGGTATTAATATAAATGTAAATGTGTGGTTAATGTAATGCTGATGTATTTTTTTTTTTCCTGAATTAGATTTGTTTTCCAAAATAATAAATTTCAAAATGGTTACAATTGGGATCTCTCTCTTAAACATACATTACAATTGAGGGAACTCAAACATATACAGTTGCATTTATAAGAGCTGTGGTTTGTGGGTTTTTGAATATTTTGTTTGCTTTGTCCTCAGAGTGATCCTGACCCCAGCCTTCGCATCAACTAAAACTGCAATAGTTTGACGAGTATGAGGTAAGACTTCAATGCTTTCCATTTACCAAGCAAATAGCTGAGGCATGAAGCATTCACCTCTTTACTGGCAAGCTGGGCCTAAGCAGGACCACAGGGGGCCGAGGTTATACAGCATTTGCGTTTAGACTGGGCCATCTGTGTCTGAGTTTTACGTTTTTTTTCTCTGTGTGCGCTTGTCAGTCTACGTACATTTTGCTTCTTGAAGTTGTCAGTGTTCCATGGTTAAACCTGTTGCCGTCAGTCGGTCAGGGCAGGTCGAGGGCAAAGAGGGTATTTGCATGTTTTCATTTGATCCATCTTCATGACACCAGAGAGAATAAGAAGGATGAAAGCTAGTCCTGAAGGAGCACCAAGCCAGGCCAGACTCAGGTCAGAGAGCTGTGGGAGCAAAAAAGAGGTTCAGATCCTGCTGCTATACACTTCATTTACTGCTTCCGACACACTGGCAGACATGCACCAAAACACACATATGGGACAGGACTTTTTCAACTGAGCAAACAATGTTTATGAAATTGTATTATATAAAAGTAGAAATGAAAACCATTTTTGCCAAACACATATGGGTAAAACAATGATAAGTATCTAGATGTTTTGAGTAGTGTTTGTTCACAAAGCTATGATTGCTCCTTAAAAAATGTTTTTGCTTCGATGACTGTTTGACAGATATAGGAGTGTTGAAAGAAAAGCTGAATAATGCTGCTCTCTAGTGGTTGAATAATTTTTAGAGTTGCGCTGTGATGTGTATTGTGGATGTGTTTGTGTAGGGAAATTGGTGGAAAAAAATGTTTACAAAGTCTTTTCAGGCTGAATTTATTAGTCTGCGTTTTTATTGACTTTTCAGCTGGTTTGGTGTTTTCTCAAAACTGTTCCATAAACTCATAATCAGATAGTCAGATTCGTAGTCAGAATCCAACACAACATCAACATATATATTACTGACAGTGCAAATAAATAGCCTAAGTGATCAGACAAAACACGAGCTACAACATGCTTACTTAACTTATAACATTACTACAGTACTAGCGAGTGATTTCAATGCAAGATCATTTAAATTGGAAATTAAAATAAGCAGACAATTTTGACAACTATTATAATACAAATGTCATACATTTTTCAAACATTCTAACAAGTTCATCAATTAATATTTTAGTTCACCAATTAGAAATACTGTCTCCAGTGAATGACTGCTCCAGTGCTGTCTTTAAACATCACTTCACTTTTATAGTTCTCAAGTGGCTGCCACTGAGTTTGCTCGACAGCACAGAGACTCCTTCGTGGCATGTTCATGGAATACCTTCCTCTGGATCCTGTCATGTCCCAAACATCCAAGGGCAGGACTTCCTGCTGTGCAACTCGGGGCTTTGAAAACGAGGTCCAAACTACTCTCCAGAGAGTTCTCAGGATCAAACCTCCACATGTTCAACAAGCAGACAAGCTTGAGTTCACGTAATATTCATTACCAGCTATAGTTAGCTGATTGTTTTATGTGCCCATGTAAATGCTCACACAACTTTTAACAGATGCTTGACTCTTGTGATTCCATTCTTGTCATTTAACAGGAAAATACTGTTAAAACAGTTGTTTGCTGTAGTTAACAAAAACGTGTTTTTATTTCAAAGAAATTACACATTGTTGATTTACAATGGTAGTATATCTGCATATATACACAATGTTTATCATGGAGTCGTATGTATTAGTTTTACAGTGCAGAATAGCAGTATCAATTTAAGCTAAGTTAGTGAAGAGTGTTTTTTAAAGTAGAGTGCTTTGAACCAAAGTTATAGAGCCAGAAAGGTTTTAGTAAACAGGATATTTAGTGTTTGTCATGCAATTTCTTGTAGCAATTGCTTATGTTTAAACAGTTCTTAACTAGACCATTCGCTTTACATAGTAAAGAGAGTCTACTAACCCACCACCGGTGTGCAATATCTTCATGAGTAAAGCCACTGTTTCCATTCTGCACCAGAACACATGACACATACTGGTTTACTGGTGGATTGAGTAAGATTAAATTATAGGGATTATCAGGAGATCAGAGAATACTGGGCAAAGTTGCTCAAGACAAATACTTACAAATAATTTAAGGGTTTAAAATAATAATAAATTTTATTTACATAGCAGTAAAAAAAAACTGAGCACAATAAATAACAATAAAAGCAGATGTGACACACAGACACAATGAGACATAATTCAAAGATTTTATGCTTGTCTGAAAAGGTGTGTTTTCAGCCTGGTTTTAAAAGTAGAATTTAAGCACTAGAATCCTCGTTCACAAAGAGAGGACATTAGTAGGTGAGGGAAGACTTCTAGAGGGCAGTGCACGTGAATAAAAGTGGTTCAAGAGAAGGTAAGTGAGGAGAAGGATTTTGAGCTGAAACCTACATTTTATAGGGAGCCAGTGAAGCTGTTGGAGGACCAGGTTGATGGGATAAGAGTGTAGTGCCTGTGTTATCAGTCTATCAGCAGCATTTTGGATTAGCTGCCTCTTGTTCAGGGTCTTGGCTGGCAGGCAATGAAAAGTCGAGATGGGGGATTAAGGTCACCACACACCTATGCGAACGTATCCAAATTTAAATTGCGCACCTGCTTCTCTGCAGTGCGCTTTCAGGCCTCTGTTGATGCAGTGACCCTCAGGGAGAAAACAGTGACACATCAAAGTTCAAGACAATAATATTACATATTATTTTTGACCGTGTTTTTGTAGTCTTTATGGGACTTATTGTAAGCTCTGGACACACGAACACCAACATGATAAGCTTTACACTATCCATTCTCTTCATAAACTTCTTCCTAAAATCAGAATCAGAAAGATCTTTATTGACAAGTGTGCATGTGCACACGCACATGGAATTTGTTGACAATTAAAAAATTAAACAAGACAATAAAGTTGCACAGTAACACAGGTTATATACATAAATTGCTCAAGTTAAACGTAAATAGAATATTTATAGTAATGTAGTAATATTCTAGAATAGTAGGAAAAATATAAAGTAATAGAACTATAACTATAGAAGTCCACGGTGCTTAGGAGATGTGCTTCATAGGTAATGTGCAGACCAAGCATAAAGTAAAATTAAAGTGCAGCAACAGAACAACAGATTGTTGAGGTACTGGAAATGTGCCAAATCAGAGTCCTGTTGCTTAGTGCAATATTTAGTGGAAATAGTTTAGAGTGTTGGTGGGGAAAGTTATGTGTTAAGGAGCTGGGTGGCGTGAGGGAAGAAGCCGTGTTTTGGCTCTGAATCGCCGGCCGGATGGTAAGAGCTGGAAGAGGTGGTTGCCTAGGTGGGCAGCATCCAGAGTGATTGTAAGAGCTCTCTTGTTCTTCTGCTCTATTTCCTGATGCTAGTGGATGTGAGTGTGTATCACACACACCACCTAGTGACTCTGTTATGTCTCAAAAGTACTCTCATTACGGGGGATGAAAAGAACAAGCTCTCATTAGTCCCCCTCTAGATCAGGTACCGCAACAAACCAAGACAAGAAGGCAGAGAGGAAGTTTCTCATTTGTCATTAAGTACGGTCAATGATGACTCCAAAGCTTTTGGCCTGGTGAGAGACAGGGATTAATGTTGCGCCATTCAGGTACACTGTGTTTGTCACATACTCTAATGTTTGTCATTTAAAGATGAATATTTTAACCAATTAAAATGAACTCAGTCTTAGAGCTGTTTATTTTTAACAGATTGGTCATGTACCAGGATTTTAAGGTTTGGTGGAAATATATAGAGTGAAATTTTATGCTGTATTTCCCAAAACAATTTACCATACTGAAGAATTTATATAGTGCTAAATACCTCTCAGACCAGATAAATCATTTCATCATTTTTATTTTACAATTTACCGTAAGTCCTTTTAGATTACCTGAATGTAGCTTGCACTTTGCAAAGTAGTTTGCTTTGTGTTGGTGCACTCTGACCAACTGTGACAACTGTGATCAACTGTTATAAGGGGTTTAACTTCCATATCATTAATACTGTGTGCTGTGTAATAAATATGAGTATGATTTAAAGAGTTGATCTTCAGTTTAAAGTGTAAATGTTATTTTAGCTCAGCTTTTTTTTCTGAGATCAAATGTGGTCGAAGTGCTAGTGAAACTATAGAAACAAGTGATGGCTGCTGATGTGACTCACTCTTCAATCAAAAGAAAGAGAGGAAAGACATTCCAGATGTCAAGAGTGAACTCTACACAGCTCCGGTCTGTGGCCACAAGAGCTTTGAGTACCTGTCCTGCTAAATCCATTATCAATCTCCTGGATGGCGATTCACATAGCCAGAGAATTCTCGGAAGCCTTTCAATCCAGCGCATTGCTACATTAAATAGCTTCGCTGGTTTGTGCCAGGCTTCTCAGGAACTCTCTGATTGTGACATGACGTTGTGAGTTTCATTGGCCAATGTGTGGGAGGCTCACGGAAGCGGATGAGAATATATAATTTTGGCAGCAGATTTCTATCACTGTACCAAACAAAATGTGTTCTAGATGCAAGTTATGCTAAACAGAAGAAAACCAGATGAAGTAGAATAAGAATTAACAAACAGGAGGAAGATTTACCTTTTTTTGATACTACATTTTGACCGCATTGAACCACTCCCTGAAAGCCTCAGACAGTACATGATTAGAAACTTTTTGGAATATATCTCCATAAACTGGAGAATATAGTGTGTGGGCATCAAAGTAAGATGTTTCTTTTTGTGTTTAATCGTTTTTTAAGAACGTTCTGTTCCACAAACGTTAGAGTAAAATAAGTTTTATCAGTGCTAAACCCATCTTTTGTTTGAAAAATGTCTTAAATATGCTATATATTTGAAGTGTGTGTCTGTGTACAGCTATTGATTTTGCCTGCCCTATTTTTGATTTTTATTTGATGGGGAATGATCTGTGATGTACAGAGAACATGCTGTGTTCTTTTTTTCTTCTACTGGTGTATCAAAGAATTAGAAGCTCAATGAAAACTTTACTAGGCTACGTTGTAAAGCTCATTTAACAACCGTGTTGTATGTAAATGGTGTCCTCTTCTGGATAGTAATAGTATTGCTCAGAGAAACCTCTTGACGTCTCTCTCCAATGGTTACCGTTTTGCAAAAAAGCACCCTAACAATACAGTAAAATACAATAAGGCAATGCAATTTTATTAATATAGCACATCTTCGTACACGATGGCAATTCAAAGTGCTTTACAGAAGAATAAAACAGATCATAGATAAAACAGACAATTAAAAACAGATCAGGGATAAAATACATAAGACATTAAACACGTTAAAATACATAGAATAAAATAAAAACAGAAGTTCATAGGTGTAGTGCTCAATAAAACAGCACAATACATATTGGAATGGAATGGCAGGCATAATTTTAAGGTTTAAGAAATAGTTTAAAGAGGGTAATTTCAGAGAATTTTATAGTCCAATGTTCCAGATGAGTTGGTGCAGAAATTTAGTCGAATGTGATACTTTGCACATATGTGGATTCTGAAGAGCTCTCAATTTAGAACAATTAATAAAAACTTATTTTTTTGTCAGTGATTTGATGAAGCAAAGCAAGGCAGATGCTACTTTGGTAAATTGATAATTTAACCATATGTATCATACATATTATCATCGTTGACAGATATTTCATGATGACACAGGTCACCCATGATCATGTTGGAGGCATTTGATACAGGAGTGTTTGTTTCATGTTCATTTTGTTCTTTTCATTGTGTGATTTGTGGTGTTATAACACTTCAAAAACAGAATGGTGCTGGAGAGTTTAAAGCATGATCACTGTGACTTTTGTTTTCCCTGACCCTACACTCCACCCACCCACTCCTAGGGTGACCTAAATTACACCACCCAAGAAATGTTTTCGCAAGAACATCTGTCTTCAATTTCATCTAAAGCAGCCGCAGCCATCCTGGTCGTTATTCATACACAATGAATGACCCTTGATTTTTTTTCAATGACATCACATTATTTTGTTTAAATGGCTCGCAGATATACCTACTGATAGACACAAAACATTCAGACTGTGTCTATATCGTACACTTTTCTGTATTGAAATGGGAGCAGAAATAATGGTAAATTCCTCTTTGGTATCTTACTTTTATGCTTTACTGAATTTCACCACTAGTGGGAACTCTATGACTTTAAATTGAATGTGTTCTTTTTTTCTGGGTTTTTAGTGTGACACTTTAGTGTGACTGACCTAATATATTCACTAAGTGAAAACCTTTAATATTGTGTAATGTATGAATTAGCCTGTAAAATTAAGTGCATGTTTCATATTGCATTTTAGTTGCTTTGTTGTGCGTTTGTATAGCATTTATTAACACACTTCAACTACAAAACCTGATCATGCATACTTTCTTTAGGTCAATTAAGCTTCCCAGTTATTGAAAGTGTTCATTCATTTTTATTTATTATAAATGTATTTTCTAATAGGTCTTTCCATGCAAAATTGTGGAATCACTCTTATTTATGAAATTCTTTTATTCTTCTACCCATCCCAATGCAGTTACTTTTATAGTAAAGTAAAAAAAATAATGGAGAATCCTGATGGTGGTACAGTTGGTTGAGAAAAACAAATGTTTTACTATAGTAATTTAGAAAGGTAAAAATAAAAAAAATGCAGCAAACTTTGAATTTGTCACATGCACTCAGATACATTCTGCTAGACCATAGGGAATCTATTTTGTCTATGTTTTAAGATATTCAGTAGAAATTTTACCCCAGTCTACATAGACTCAAGTCTGACAAGACATAGCTCAAGTCTTTCCCACAACAGTTTCCCCTTCATTACTATTAGAGCCCCTCATCCCTCTCTGGTTCAAATATTATGGAGTTTTGGGGGGGGGCATTATTATGATGTACTGTATGTTGAAACTGCTTTAAATTATCTAAGAGATCTCAAACATTTCCTCGTAGTGTAGATATTTTATGATATATGTTTAGTGATTACTAGTAAAAGTTCATTTTTGTTTAGACCTTCAAAGTTATGTACAATACATGTACATTTTATCCATTTTTGCAAATAAAAATGTGACAACTTTTTATAAACTATTATTACAGTTCTTAAAGGTAAAATAATTGGAAATTCACTTGCTTTGTGTTAGAGATCTGTAGTAGTTGTGTATCTCTATTATTTGAAAGTTTTTGTTTTGAGTTTTAATTTAATAAAATTCATGCTTGTATCACAAAACTTTTTTGCAGTCATGATGTTCCGATGTAATTGTAATCATACCTTATTGGTGGATGAAAGACACATTCTCCCCTCCTGCTTATTTTGGAAATGTGACTTATATTACAAAAATATATGATGTAGCTTTATGGCTAATCATAAACACGTATGCAATATTTCCTCTAAAGGTATTTTGTACAGTGGACTGTTTTAAACTAAATGAATGCAATCCAAACCTATAAATCGTCTGAAATATAATTCACTGTAGTACTGAGCTTAAGCTGGGTGAGTGGGATAAGCCCCCAGCTGTGAGGTTCCGAGTCTGCAAGCGGTCATGTTTGCCTACAGGACTCTCCTGAGCATCGTTTCACGCATGTCTGAGCACCTTTTCCACTCTGCCAGACTGTCTCAACACCTCAGAGTCTCCTTCCTCCACACGGGACTGCAGGTTCAAACATTTACCACAATAAACATACATCGGTAAATCAGTTCACTGCCATGAGAGATGCGAGCTGGCGCTCTAACTGAGCCACAGGAGAGAGGAGGTTAAAATGTGTGCAGTTGTGTTTCTACTGTATGCACTGCATGGCATGCGTCAAGTAGCTTGTGATTGTACGAGATTAGTGTGTAATGAAGTAAGTTAAATACATAAACTTTTCTAGTGATTAACATGTTCCAACTTGCTACTATACTGTTGGTTTACTTCCAATGTGTTTTTAAGAGCAACAATGCATTCAAAATACATTCAAAGTATCAGTCGATTTCTTTGCATAATTCAATATATTAGAGCAGTCGTGGCCTGAAGGATTGAACGACTAGCCGGTCACCCCAAAATCACTCTTTGTCACTATAAACAATCATACTGATATAGTGTCTATGAATAAGGCAACAGAAAACAAATCTCTAGAGTTAAAATTGCTCGCATAGGTCAGCATACCTGGCTGGCATCAATTTAAATGAAGACTTTCAACCAATAAATGATAGTTAGAAATAAACATTATAAACCATAACCCAGTGACCAGGAAATATGTGTCTTTGTATACGTGTTATCAGAGAGTAAGTGAAAAAAATATGTGTTTGCCTTTCAACTTAACACGATCATGATGACAACAAGCATGTTGCTTGATACTGGCTGCGATTCCATCAATTTCAAACTGATGGAATTTAACTGTCACACAGACAAGTAAATTTAACAACCTAATAAAAATAATCCATTAATATCAAGGCTGGAGATTATTGGGTACCTCTAAACCTTCATTATAATTTGTAGGGTCACAATTTCATTAGTAATCGATTATTGATTATTAGTAATCGTGTCTTGAATTGTTGCATCATTAGGCAGTGTTTATAGTGGGCACAGCCTAATGATACATCACCAGTCTGTGGTTTCTGTGGGTATTATGGTATTTGAGTGATTTAACTTAACGTTTGTTTAATTCATAAATTGGTCTTGATTCCGTGAAAATGTCAGTCTTGCTTCAAAGAAAGATTCTTTTCACTAAAAAGGTTGTGTAACTGGCTATCAATGTTGCCAGCATGACACTAGTTAGATGTCAATCATGTGAAATGTGGTCTGACTGAAATGCTGGCTACACTCGTCCTCTACTTCTCATTAACAGCATTACATTTTACAAAATCTTACTGATGTTTTTTTTTTTTTAACTTTTTTTCCCCCCACGAACACTCAAAAGTTCTGTTGGTTGGTATGAGCGTGGCTGATGGCCCACATCCAGGTCTTCATCCGATTTCTGACTTATGTGATTTATTAACCTTATTTAACAGATGCAGCAAAAAATAACTTCTTCATATTACGTGACTCAGCTGATTCACTTTAATGAAAACAGCTGAAGTTGTTTAATTTTGGTGTTGCAATTACACCTTATCTTATCTTTTATGTGACACTACTTGCACACAGCAACCCTCAACTCTGTAAAAGCTAAAGAGACTAGACAGTTTCTTTCAAGGAGCAAAGGGGCTGGTTGAATTCAATTGTATTCAACATGGACGTAGCATCTGTGATGTTTGGTATGAACGGTAAACAAGGCTTAGAATGGGCATGGCCAGCCATCGTCATTATGGAGGAGCATCCCTTCCCAGTAACCAAAAATGGGAGCAGAGAGGCGGGACATTGGAATTGCGCAGATGTCTGATTGGGTTTAGGTTTAGATTTTAGTATACCTCAAACAAACAAGTGTAAAAATAATTAACCATGAATAGTTAATTCAAAAAGGTAAAATCTAGTGATCTGAGTCAAATAATCTAATGGAGCCAGGGGTAGAAACATGTTTTTTTTTTCAGCTCTAAAGTTGGTCAATTTTAACATTGAAGTGAATGAGAAGCTGCTCTTTTTTGGAGTCAGCCTCAAGCGGTCAGTCAAAGAGCTACAGATCAGTCACTTCCTATCACACATCGAGAGGGAAATCAGGAGGTTGTCCTTTGACTCTCATGGAGCACTATATGCTAGTTTGTTTATAGTTGCAGTTAGTGTAGAACTGAGAAAGCACTTCAAATTGAAAAACCCTATTTATTTTATCAGATCAAGTTTTTACGCATTTCGATTATCAATGCTTAACTTTTAATAATCGATTCAGCATCAGCCATTCATTATGCGTTTCATTTATTTTTTCCACCACACCAATTAATGCTCATACTTTTGTGGAATTAAATATGTTCTAGTTAATATAAAATATTAATATTAATGTAAAGTTAAGCAAAAAATTCAACAATTCAAAGTTTTGAAGTAATTATAAAAACAGGAAAGTTAAGGTCAACTATTTTATAGCCTAGTTTTTAAATGTATAGGTGTCTTGAAATCGGCTCAATTTTTTTAACTTTTAACAGAATGACCTCTGTCTTTGTGTTTTGGGAGCTTCTAATGAGTTTCCATGCTGTATCCCAGCGTAGTGTGTATTTACTAGTAGAGCACAGCTTGAGTTCTCTCTCTCTCTCTCTCTCTCTCTCTCTCCCCCAAGGGTCAGCCTCCTTTCACTCAAGCATGTCTAACAAGGAGGAAAACAGAAGAGACACTGCCCCCTTAAGAAAACTGGACATCAAAACCCCCACCAACTCAGTGACAGCTCCCACAAATCCTCTTAGCTTCTTAATTTAGACCTTTATACAACTGTCCCCTCGATCTTCTCCCTTTTCCTCTAAAGCCTACCCCAAAAAGTATAATTTTTGAAAGTACGCTCTCATCCATTCACCAAAGCTTTGACACCGTCCTCTGTTCTCGATCCTAGGATCGCTTTTACTGCTTTTTACATTTTTTTTTTCATCGTTAGACGAATTGAATCTGCAGAGGACTTGTTTTAGTTTTCCGAAACATCTTAATCTTTGTCAAAGACGACGGTTGGAGGTTCTTGAGGGTATCTCAGCGGCATCCACATGGGTCGGTGTAGAAGTGTTTGCACGGGTTGTCACACATGTGATGGACAAGCCTCCCTTCAGCCTCACACCACCACACTTTCCAGTGCTGCCCGGAACGTAAACAGTCTACACCATAGGAATGTTATCCCTAACACACTAATTTGCCTTGATTACATTAATATTTTTCAACTGAAATTACCCTTTTCCCCTTCCTATTGCCTGTGTTTATTTGTTTTTCCTCCTCCACTTGTCCTGCTTGTTGAGTGCGTTCTCTATTAGGATTAAATTAGAGGCTATTAGCTGGCAGACGGATGCCCCGCAGTTCCGGTCTGGCTGTGAGCTCAAGAGGGGGGTATTATGGGTAAGACGGGGCTACTCTCTGGAGATCTACATTGACTGGAGTCACACTGGGGTAAAGGGGGAAAAGGGGGAGCAAGGTAGAGATAAGGGAAATGATAAGGAGTGAGACAAGAGTGAGTAATTGCTGCTTTCAGGCATGAACAGTTTTGTGTACTTCCTCTTTAAGCTGTCGTTGGCTTTAGGATGGATGAGGTAACATTGTGAGAAACATTAGGTTTTACAGCAGAAATTAGGTTAACAACAAACTCTGTTTTGTTCAAAAGCACAATTTTGAAATGTAATGGATAGTTAATTGATACAGTTGACTAATACAATAAAGAGTGGAGATTTAAGAGTTAAAAGCAGCTACAGAATGCAGTATAATGTGTATGAAATCAGTACAACTGGCACTTTCAGTTTTAGTAGATTTGTGTATTCTTGGCTCAAACACATAGGATAAATTGTAAAGGGCTGTAAAATTTTTTTTTTTATAAAAAGCCGGGAAACAGTCAAACTTGAATGTAACTATTTCGATGACAGATTTGATTTAGGCTGCCGTAGCAATTTGTTCTGTTAGAGTACATGTTGTCTTCAAGACATTCAACTCAAAACACAAGCTTTGTCTTAACTCACAGGCTGCAGAAAAAGTGTGTCTTCAAATGCTGTAGCAGTTGTTCCAACTGACTGAGGATCTGGCAAATGAGACATCCAACACTGAGCCAAAACTTTTTGTGACCATACTGTAGGACTTCAGAGGCAGGTTTTATGTTCTTTTTTTTAACTTAGCATAGCAGCTGGTCTGGGGTGGAGGGGCTTTGCATTATTATTTTTTTTACAGCTGATTATCACACAAGCCACTCCACTTGATCTGACAGCAGGTGGTTCTTCCATCCTAGCAGTGCAATATTATGTCTGTAGAATTGTGATTTTTGTACAGCCTTTGTCTTTGTTAAATTTAAATACTAACCAGCCATTCTAGACTGAACATTATAACGTCTTACAGCGTCCCAACGTCCCCGTGATTTAATGGAAATCATCTTTATTTTCTTTGTCTTGAAAATACTAGGAAAAGGGGGTGTGCAGCGAGTCAATGAGATGAGATTTGCTTACACAAGCCATTACCTGTAAAAGTGAAAAAATAAAATGAAAAACTGCTTATGCACACAAACATTCAAGCCTTTTTTTACTTGGGAGCAAAAATATTAGTTTACAAAATCCACAAAGGAGGAGAGAGATCGCTATCTGAATGCAGGTACAAAAAGACCCCGTCTTGTGCATATGCTTGTATTTTAACACATTCACAAAACCACTCACTGTTTGGATAGCTCTTATTTTTTATATATTTATTTTTTTGCTTGGAAACAATGGTGAGAACACTTCAAATTAGATTTAGCCACATTTGTTTAAAATCAGGAGGTGTAAAAATTTTTCAGAAAAACATAGAAAAATATATTGTGAAATATTTTTTTTATTTTTTAGCTTACATTCTTCAGCAGACAGAGACCAAGGAATACATGTTAAATCTGAAAAAGGTTCTGTGGTTTTGTTGCTGTTCATTTCACAACGTTTGGGTTTCTGATACTCTGCCAGCTGTTAGGGAAGGGTTTGCTATTAGTTGTCTTGAGATTCAGTGAAAGTCATCTTCCATAAATGACTCTAAGGACCACTGGCTCTAATTTTGACCTTCTAAAAGTCTAAAACACTAATGCTTGCTCACACAATATCACAATATACCCTCTCACTAGTCCCTGAAGCCCATGGTCAGTGAGACATGAGGGTCTCCCTCCAGAACCTTCTTGCATACTGTCCCTATGGTGTAAATCTTCACAACTTTATTTGTGTATTCGTTTTATACTTAAAAAACAACAGCTAAGAACTGTGTCTTTTCTGTAATCTGATTGTGAGCATTTGAGATTAGCCATTTATTTGTGACAAATACTTTTTGTTTTTGCTCATTTTTGCATGTTAGATAAAAATGTCTGTGAAATGCTTAAGTGTAAATAAAAATGCAAATCTGGACACAAACTGGTGAGTAGAAGCACCAAGGCTGAATTCCAAAAGAAATACTATTTGTCCATCCACGATTTCAAAGCCTTTTCTCTTAGGGACGTTAAGGGAAAAAAACAAGCCTGCTTTATTTGTTGCAGATGTTTATTCCTTGGTCGGTCCTAGCAAAAAATGATTAAGTTAAGATGGAATTATTCTCAGCAAGCACATTCAAAAAAGTACAAGAGAGTACTTTGGAGTATGAACACCATCTAAGATTTTAATGACCATTCCAGAGCAGTGCTGGCAAGGATTACAAAGTTTTAGATGTTCAGGTTAACATTTGAAATGGGTGAAGCTTTAAAAAAGTAAAAGATAAATATCTAGCAACTCCAATGTTATTATGTTGATTGTTATTTTGATGTAAAGGTTAAAATCTCCACATCGGCAAATAAACCATTAGTTGTTTTAATCTTTCTTCACCACAAATACAAACCAGGAGTATGTTTAAAATTCCCTTATGGGCAATTTGATTGTCTTTGTTGACTTAAACAATTGCTTCAATTGCTTCTGGACAGGGGTTCCGTGTCGGTTAAGGTCGTTCAGGAAGACGTTTGTGTCGTGCGTGTGCTCTGCGTGTGGAGGTGCATTCAGACACCTCTGTAGGGAATTGAAGCGCTCAAATCTTGCCACTTTTATCTCTTCCAGTTTTCCTATCTGCAGTCAGTAATTGCAGACTTCCAATCATGCTGTTTACACAGGACTTTTTTCATCGTCCTCACCCTCCCTTCTCCTCACAGATCTTCAGAATGTTACTTCAGACATGCTATCACACTCTTCTGTCTCATCCACACTCAGAAAAGTCTCCCAGGCATTTTTTTTTATGCAGTAGAGTACTAATCAGCGATGTTGTGAAGTTACTGGCAACTGGAGTATATTTTATATTCTATATTTCTTTTAACTTACTTTCAATAGATCAATAAATATGGGGTAGCATTATAAATGTATCAGTGTAGTCTACTTGTAATAAAAACAGAAGAAAAAAAATACTACATCAAAATCTTTAGAAATCTTCTAGAAATTTCAATCTAATGTTGGTATATTATTTTTAAAGGTCTATATGCTGAAAGATATTGCTGTCTACATGGCTGAAATTGAAATATGATTAGAAATCAGGGGGTTGAGATCTAAATCCTACAATAATTATGAATTAAGCTTGAGCTGTCTCAGCTTTTCAAGCTCTGAGAGGGAAAATAAACAGAAATGGGTGAAGTAATGCCTGATCAAGCTCCATGGTTTCAGAGAATAGCAACAAATACATGGCAAATGTCAAAAAGCAATTCATCTTAATGCATTTTAATGCCAAGAAAACTGTTGTTGCTAAAAACTTGTACTTTTTATAAACAGGGAACATAAGCCTTAAACAGAGGGTACAATTGCAAAGATTATTAGCTAGTCAGGGGAAGTTAATGTCTTCTTGTAAAGAAATCTGGTTTGCAATATTAAATTATGCTTAAAATTTATTGTTAAAAAGTATTAGGATAGGAGTGCACTATTTCTGATGTGAGAAATAGTACGAAAAAAAAAAAAAAAAACACTACACTTAAAAAAATGAATCGTTAGATCAACATAATAAAATTGACACACATATCCACACAATTTAATCATATTATCAAACCTTATTTTAAGTAGATTGACTGAAATTGAACAACTCTATTTCATCCAATACGATCCAATAATTTTTAATTGAATTATATTATGCAATTAACGTGTATACAATTTAATCTACTTGGATCAGCTTAATATAACTATGGCACATTTACTCAAAACTTAATTGATAACTCAACGTATTTTAGGCAGATTGAGCCAATAAGATCAAATCATATTCATTTGATGTATCTTGCGCAATTAACATATACACAATTTACTTTTGTTGGATCAACTTATTATAATTATGACACACTATTTCCCACAATTAAATTATACTATCATAACAGACTTTAAACTGAATGTACCACAGAGCCACATTCACATTGAGCCAAAATATTTTCACCAAACAGCAGTTGAATCTACAAATAAACACAATAATCTCAATGAAAAAGTGTAGAGGGTTTAAATGTATTTTAAAACTTGGGATGTGTGGCCCTCGTGTCAAGAAATCCACATGCCACATTAAGTCAATTCATTTATGCAGCTTTGGTATTTGTGTAAAGGTGAGACCAGTAAACGCAACATTTTCTCACATTAGGCTCATTTCAAAAGCTTGCTTCATCTTCATCTCACATGGTTTCAATCGGTTGTCCCAAAGACCTCATGAGCTTGGACCTGAGTGTAGAACCTGCCTTGGGTTCTTAAGAGCGACTGAAACCAACACCTGGAGAAAATCCTGTGTGAATGGAGACACACAGGGAGAAATAAAAGAGAGCCTCAGTTAATGAGCTCGAACGCAACATTGCTCCCGGCCTCAACAACACTCCTCATCACTCCATTCAAGTTGTTTTCATTAACTCTTGGGAGATGACACGTGTTGAAAAAGAGAGGAAATGATTTTCTTTTCACCCCTTTTCTTAACATTCATCAGGGAGGTGCTGAACTTTTAGGCTCCTCCCTGCATTTCCCATGACATTTCATCTCACCACATTTCGCCCTCCCCGATGTAGCATAGCATGATCTTTGCTATTCTACTAAAAAAATCATCTATCTAACAGTAGAGTTCCCTGTTTCCTTGAGTAGAGGAAGAGCTGGCGACTGCCGAGGGGATGGAAACGAACCCTTTTACATCACAGCTTTGTTTAATTTTGTGAAATCCTGATAGGTAGCTGGTAGCTGGACCACTGTGGGCTCTTTAAACCAGAGAAGGTTGCTCTGGGAAGTGCACGTAAACCAGAAGATGTTTATATAGCTAAAACATTATTTTTCTAAAATTGACTTTCCATGACCACATCTCCGTGACAACTGAGTTTCAGATCAACGTTTTTCCAAGCTGAAGATGTAAACATGAACATTGTACTGGAAGACCTTTTTACCCTCGGTTTCCTCTGTAGGGTTTGTTGCGTGAGGTGAACATATTTCCTGTTGACAGAAACTGACAGTCACTCCCAAAAGAACTGAAATTGCTAGACTTCCAGTGAATCATCATATTCTATGATGTGATTCCTGTCTGATGGAAAGGACAAAAGATGTCTGTAACATGTTTGTTTCTCTCTGACAAGTTTTTCTTTTTAAGATGTGCTTGAAATTATTATGTTGTTAATCATAACCAATCACTTTGCTTGCTAAAATATTTCATTATCTTCCAGCAGTGAGGTGTCTCTTTGCTGATTTTATATTTTTACTCTGTTTATACATTTATGGATGGGTTTATTTCAAAAGTGAGTGAAGAAGTAACAAAATAATGCAGATTTTTTTTTTATACTGTTTACAGAAATTTTATTACAATTAACTTTGTTGGTTCTCTCATAGGTATTCTTCTCAATTCAAAAGTTTGACAGGAGATGGGACGATGCGCAAACTTGTATTTGACCCTACTCCCTGCTTTATTTTACCTTTAATTATAACATAAATATTGATAAAATGGTCGTCCAGACCAGGTAACCTCTGCTGTTGTGATCTTCAGCAACCCACTTCTCCCACATTGGATGTATGGATGTGTGTGCCTGGTGGAGTGTGTTTGGTGGTGGGCAGGAGGCTGTAGACGCAAATGGCAGCCACGTCCGGCCTACAAGGGATACAAAGGCAGCTTACCACCACCAGTGTGTGAATGTGGAGTGAACGAATAACATTCTGAAATTTGTAAAGTGTCTTTGAGCTCTGGAAAACAATATATAAATTGAATGCATTATTATACCCTATATCTTGAGTTTACACTATTAGACTAGAATTCTAATAAAATATTGCAATTATCATAAACTAGTATTTTTCTCAGTGTACTAATTGAAGTGCAATTTTAGTTAATTAATCAAAGTTAAGAACTTCCTTACATTATCTGGCTGGTGGAACAAGCTCCTTGATCCAGTCAGCAAAGCAGCGACATTAACATGATTTTATAATAAAAAATAGTACAATTCAAATCCTTTTTTTCTCTTGTCCCTTTTATTTCCTTCCTACCATGGTTGACTGATCAGTTGATACAACTTTTACTACGACCGCCCTGATTTAAAGTTTTACTTTGTAACAAACTGCATATTGTCTCCCTTACTGTAAGTCGCTTTGGACAAAAGCGTCTGCTAAATAAATTATTATACAGTAAATTCGTAGCAGGTTTTAATTCAGAACTTTCTGTTTAAATCCAGTAGGTGGGGTATTTATTTTGCATATAATTGTGAATACCACTACCAGGACTTCTCTGCTGATAACAAGAGTTGTGATAAATGACAGCTATTTTCTTTGGCACCGCAGACATAAACAATATCCCCATGGGAGTAGTCTGCTCAATTATGTATACCAGCACCATTATTTCAATTAAGGTTCAATGCCAATGAATCTGCGGGTTTTCTGCTCGCCTGAACAGTGAAGGAGCTTTAGCCATTGTTAAAGATGCTGCTAACGTTTTTTTTCCTTAACAAGTGAGGAATTATAACAGGGTCAGCTTTCAAAGATTTCAAGTACAAGCTTCAAGTGCACATGCTGAGTTTTACTTAAACTCTTTGTCAACCTCTCTCAAATATTTGAACTTGAGTGTATTCTATCATATTAAGTCACTTGAAAGTTGGTTTTATAACCCCCATGTTTTAATATCTATAAATTTCATTTCCTGAGCTATAAATGCTCAGCCTTTTGTAAAGTTTTTGTTATTTTATTGGTTAACAAATGTAGAATTTATTGTGCTTTATAAAATATGATCTTTCAGAACACTTACAAAAAGGTCCAAGCTTGATCCGGCACTGCATTCGATCAGGTGTCATGTTTTCTCTAACCCTCTTGAGTCTCTTGGCAGTGATGCATGGGGGCGTAGAAGGCAGGAGTCAGACCTTGGAGCCACAGAGGCATGCATAGCCTTCAGTCTCAGCCTTGAAGGAGCCAATGTCAACTCAACTGAATCCTCAAGGCACCTACCACTGACGACAAGAGGACCTAGTGTTGTGTAATTGTGTGCGCCATTCCCTTAATCGCTTGAACACACGTTAATAAGATCCAGTAAATAAACCAAGTTCAGCTCCAGGCATTCTACAAAACACAGAGTAGAGGATTATTCTCTTTATATGAGAATGTGATGAGATTGTTTGGCAAGTGTGTTATAGCGTGTGTTATTTATGACTTAACATGGCTAAAAGGCCTTGTAAACAGTACTGCTTAAGCAAACTGTGGTTTTATGCAGTCTCATGACTCAAAGTAGCGCTATAGCGCAGACTGCTGGAGGCTAGTCCTATAATTGAGCATATTTTCAATAACACCCATGTTAAAAACTGCCAAATGTATAGCTGAATTTTTGTCACAGCCTTTTTCTTGTTATCCCTAGTTTTGTTCTTCATGAGAACTCTGAGAGGGGTGGCTTTTTTTAGAATATATGAAACATTTTTGCATAATAAAATACTGGTTTAATCTAGTGAGAGCTGCTTACCAAGCACCAAGATTTTGTTCTCATCATTTCGGATCCACTGAATAACCTTTTTTGACCTATTTTGACTCTTATGTAGTAATCCTTTGTCAAAGTGGAAGTGGCTGATTTACCCAAACCAGTTTTATTAAGATGACTGCCAAATCTACATGCTTTTAAAGAAAGATGGCACCAGACCACTGACACTCTTATTGACGTCTATAAGTAAAGTTAAAGTTCACACCATTTTCTAAATTTATGTTAAAGTAATGACGAAATTACTGGCTTCAACAGTAATGGCTTCAACAGCTAACAAATGGAGGTAGTTACTCACGATCGCATATTCCCTGAAGGCACTTAATCATCTCGCTGTCACTATTCAATCAGATTTTAACAAACATATAAATGCTGCAATGAAATCTGCATTTAATACTGTATGACTTTTAACCAATTTGAGGCCATTGTGTCCATTTGCTATTTTTAAACAAAGCACATTTTTCCATGCATCTGGACAACTGTTATACAATTTATACACATATAAACCATAATGCATTTTTAGAGTTTGTCCAGAAAACTGTTTCATCTTTTAACTGGCTCTAATAACACAATTACATCACTCCAATCCTCTCATCCTTACATTGGCTTTGAGTTATACTTTATAATTTGATGTATTGTTTGTTTTTAATGCTCTAAACTGACTGATCCCTCAATGCACATATAACCTCATTCGGGTATAAGCTCCAGCATGCTCACTTGTATCACAGGGTCGGTTCTAACTAATAGTTCCCAAAAACGAGGAGGATCAAAGCCTTCACTGTGGTTGGACATAAACTATTCTCACTCATTATGAAATGTCTTTCGTTTCTACTCTTTGTTTCTTACTTGATGTTAGTCAATATGTTTTTGTTTTCGTGTACGTATTTATTAATTTTGTCTTTGTAGGGATCCATAATTTGGCTTTCAATTTATTATCTTTCCTGGAGTTTGCATTTAAATCTTATGCTTAAAGCTTCCATTTAAATCATTTAATCACAGAATGGACGGGGTGCTCCACACACAGTTCTCTTTGATTATCTCTTTCAATCAGATGCACATCAAAGGCACAAGGAAACATCTTTCCCTGCTTCCAATTCTCTGCCTGAAATCCCTACATAAATATGTTTCCAGTTCCAAAGGTTACAATTACAATTATTCTGATTACAGCTCCATTCCTTTAACTCTCAATGTCTGTTTTTGCTTTTCTCTGATTCCAAAAAGACATTTATTGTGGGCTGTCATGTACATTATATACGAGGAACAAAAGTCACAAAGCCTACGTAATTCTCAGCGCTCTTAAAGTGGAGTGTTACATCTGTAGAGGTTATAGCTGGCTTTTTAGGAGTGTTTTAAGCCGGCCTGTCTTTAGGGAGCTGAGGTTAAAGAGCTTAGTGCTGGAATGGTTGAACATCTCTGACACACTCATGTACTAAAGCACTTCGTTTTGTGCTCCTTCATTGAAAACAGAAGAATCTTGCATGAACAAGTCCTCCTTCTCCTTTTTAAGAGTTCATTTGTAAATGTTCCCCACCTTTGGAAAACATCAACACGTACAATACAGTTCAATAGTCTGTGTTTTATCCTTTGGATCTCAAGTAGAGAGGGGTGCTAATAAAATCCTATCCAGTGAGGTTGTTTGGTGGCGGTACATCAACAGGACTGATGTGTTCTCGTGATTGGCTGAAAGGATGAAAGTCTTTTCTTGACCAAGGTGAAATGCCTTGAGAGGAAATCTCTATAAGGCACTTGATTTCTTTTGCAAAGTTTAGGCACGGTCCCAAGCCAAGCTGAGGCTCTGGGACTGTGAACTATTATTATTATTCTTGCACAGGACCGGGTCTACAATGTACGTTTGCTTTTGGATATGTGGACCCCCTTGAGAAAGTGTGATTGATGAGGGCCTGCTTGTGTTTTTAACAGTTGGATGGACATGTCTGCTTCATTTCTGACATCTATCATACACATGCTCTTATATACAGTATGTCTGTCTGTCTTTTGCCTCTGTCGCTTGCTGTAATTACAAGGAACTGGGCTGAACAAGATCCCAAATGGGTTATTTGACGATATGGATCTGTTGGCGGGTGTTTGACCTCAGAACAATTATCAGAACTCTGTAAATAGCAGCCGATGGAGTTTGAACAAGGAAACTGGCTTGACACAATCTGTAACATCACTCGTTTCACTAATGGTTTCCTAAAACAGCTCAGATCAGCTTCTCTGTGATGCATTCCTGTTTCCGTTTCAAGGTTTCAGGGCCTCTGATATGATGAATGGCAGTGAGCAAAATATGTTTCATACTCTGTTAATAAGACAAGTTTTCAGATGGGTTTCGAGAAGCTTGTTATGTGATGAAGTGCAGCATTCGACGACGGTCTATCAGCACTTATGATTTATGTTCAACTCATTTTCTGTGGTTACGTCATCCCAAGTGTCCCTGGTGATTGAGGATGTAACTGCAAAGGAATTTGCTTACGATGAAAGTGCTTTCATATGCCCCCCTTGTGTCAAGTGCTTTTACTTTTGTCAATATTATTCCCTTTTTTAACTGCTTCCAGTGGGAAAAGTGCCATGTTCAATTTTACACTTGGCAGAGAAAAGAATTAATTTATTATCACAATAAACAGTGCTGCAAAAGTTTTGAGGATCAACATCAGTGATTTATTCATCTCATATCTTTCTCTTGGTTCCCAGGACGGTAAAGTTTACAGTTTCATCACATAAAATGTATGCATGTAATAGTAGGATTTACTGCAGCAATAAATCTTTTGTATTTAATTTTTCTCTCTTTTTTATTTTTGTGGATTTTATTTTTATTTGTTTTATCGAGAGAGTCTTGATTGATTATATAATTAATGACATGTCAGCTAGCAATCATTAGAACATTAGTGGAGTGCCAGTAAAAGGTTTGTGTGTTCTTGTGAAATTAGAGTCATTATAAGGTCTGTTTAAAAGCAAACAAAACTGTAATTTTGGGAGAACTCATGCATGAGATTATATGTAATTTAAAACAATTGTAGAGCTGTTGAGGCACTGTGGATGTGCAGGGGGTTTTGCACATTTATTTAGAAACATTTAAAACTAAAATTATGTATTAAAATTATGTTTTCAGGCATCTTCAGGATTATTTTTTTTAAGAAAACTCCTTCACAAGCTTATAAAGCATGCAATTTAACATTAACAAACAACTGAAGTGAGTTTGATAAATGGCACTAAGTAAATAATGTATGTAATTTTAATATATGCAGGTTATACATTCAGTGTATAAACCATCAAGTCTCAATTTAGTGTCCCAAAATTCAGTAGATCGCATTGACTCCTGATGTTAAAATACCCTCGCGGCAGCTGTGAGAGGTTTACTTTTGTCACTGATGAATAACAGATCATTAAAGATATCAGTATTAAAGATAATTAAAGGTGTTATTAGTTGAGACATGCTTAAAGAAAGCCAGCCATCAATTAAAATTTTTTTCATAATTTGTCCTTGTTTGGCTATTCGAATGAGACAATAAAATTAGTTTGAGTTTGTTAGGGTTACAGTGCTAGGGTTAAATTAAAAAGGATTTAACATTTTTCTCATAGCACTCTGATGTTTCTGCTAAAGATTAGCATGTTCATGGGGGGTTGTAAATAAAATTTTACAATTGGGTGCTGTCATTCAGTTGATTTTAAAGAAATTTTAGAGATTTTTTTTAATCAACAAGACAAGCCTAATTTTCTCTCTATTTAAAAAAATACATGTCATTTATGCAAATCAATTCAAATGTTTTATAGATCTTTTTTAGCAGTAACTTTAAAACAGCTTAAGTGTGGAAAAATACAGGAATTCCTATTTTTTAATACTATGGGGTAGCAATGGAACTACTATATAATGCTACCTTTGTATTGTAAAGTAAAGTTTATCAGTATGACGAATTCATTGATTTAACCTGTAGTCTCTGACTTATTATAAAAGCTGGTTTACACCACTTTTGTGGTGAAATAAATCCACCAAGAATATTATGGATATGCATACCATAATCCATGAAACCAATATGCCTTGCATTAACATGAATAGACATTTATACAATACTCTATTCAGTGCTGTTGGAATCATGATCGCAAGCCTCGTGTGCCTTGGGTGTCCCCTGTTCCCCTGTGTCTCTAGCTGTCTCCAGTGGGGCAGTCGTTAGTGTTGAAACCTTGTTCATTCTGCCACGCTGTGGGAAAATGTCAGAATGTTATTGTATGTACAATCAATCGCTTCTGACGCATTTGTTTATACACATCCTCGAATAATGGGAATATTAAATATTTAGCCTCAAAAAATAATAATCCATTTCCTCTCTGCAAAAAAACCAAGTCATATGAAAATAAAATAAAGCAAACAGCCTATTGAGTCAC
The DNA here is from genome assembly GCA_900490495.1 of Danionella dracula. Classification (NCBI taxonomy): domain Eukaryota; kingdom Metazoa; phylum Chordata; class Actinopteri; order Cypriniformes; family Danionidae; genus Danionella; species Danionella dracula. The sequence continues at coordinate 3,985,155 of UELW01000489.1, forward strand.
GCTATTTGTGTAAGGTTGATAACAATCAGCCGGCACACCACTTTATTTGCAAACAATCTCTCAGTTTGTGTATGGTATGTGGCTCCACTGGTCTCTGGGCTTTTTGGCTGCAGTCAGGCTTCGTGAAATTTGGGTTATAAACTGAGCAGTGTTGGTTTTGACTGTTCAGCAGTTCCAGGCGCATGAAGAAAAGTTCCAGTCTAGATATTAACTAGTTTTGTTTTCATTCTGTACATTCATGCCCTCCAGCTTTTGGACTCTTATATTGGCACCCTTTATTCATGACTAAAAGTATGTCTACATCTCTTACAATGAGTGCAGCTTTTTTTTTTTTTTTATCAGCAAAGTAAACTATTTCAAGTTTGTGTCCCAGAAGTCTGTCACTAGAAATTATATTATTGCTATTTTCTTCAAATTTAGGTGATACGTATCAGTCCTATTATGTGTTTTCTTTTAAAGTGGCTGATGTCCTCTTTGTCGTCTTTGAAATTTGAAAATCTATTTTTTTTTTTGCCAGTTAAGGAGTATTTGGCACTGTGTCCATGTTTGTAGCAGGCCAAATGTAGAGCAAATGATGAAATGGTCATGACAGTTACTGAGATGGACTGATGAACCACTCAGAACCGTTAACATACAACATGAATAAAATATGCATCGCAAACACAACACACACAGACAGTGGGAAACAGACGTAATCATCAATATGAGGAATTCCTTTAAAATCTAACTTTAAAATATCTGTTTGCACAGAAGCCAAAGCAAAAAACTGATTTGAATAAATGATTGTTCAGTGTTTAAGTTGTCTCAATTATTTCTGGTTATCTTGTGTTTCTCTTGTATGCAACATAGATTTCGATTGAGATCATATGTTCAAACTTCATCTAACATTATCCACAGCGCCTGTCAAATGGAGCAGTTAAATTCCTGTGAGATTTCACACTTGTTTAAAGAATGCTCTGTAAACATCACACGCATGTGGAGATCTGCCATGTCTGAAGAGCACATTCTGTGCCCTTTCTTTGAATGACACATGACAGAAAATTTAACGCGGTAAGATCAAGGTTAAAGAAAGCTTTGTTTAGTACTCGATGTTGATTATCTCATGCGTTTTATGATTTTGCTTGTGTGGCAGGCAGATCACAGTGTAGTGTGTATGTGTTTGTGAGTTAGAGGAAGGTTTTTTTTCTGTTAAAATCTCAAGGTTTGTCCGGTAGAATTATGGTTGTCTGAATTTCCAGCTCAGATGATGATGTCACCCAGTGCTTTGCATGGAACGTTCTGGTCCTAGAACTGTTAGCGTCATTGCAGTCTCCACACGCTCTCCCTCAAACAGACTAACAACCAAGTACACAAAACACATAAACTTATTCAAATTAAAACAATTCATTCGTTGAAATCATTTAATGAAGCTTAGAGTTTAGAGAAGAATTTATTGTTTTCTTCTAAGGTCTCATAATGTTAAGTGTTTCAGCATTTTGTTGTTCCTATGTCCATATTTATTTGATAAATGGAGTGTAAAGACAATTGTTCAATACAGTTTTAAGTGTTGTATAACAATTTGCAGTTTCAAGTATATTATGTAATGACATATATTTGATATTTAAAAGTTTCCCAGCAATGGGTTGCAGCAGGGAAGGGCATCCGCTGCGTAAAACATATGCCAGAGAGTTGGCGGTTCATTCCGCTGTGGCGACCCCAAAAGGGAATAAAGCCGACATGAAGATGAATGAATGAATGAATGAATGAATGATATTTAAAAGCATATTCATATTTATCTATTAAAAATCAAAACTTTTTTTTTGTGTAAAATTCCCTTTGGAAACATCAGTTGTATCTAAACATTTTTTTATTGCTAGACAATTTAAACATTTATAACACAATTACTTAATTTTTAAGTAATTATTGCTTTGAAAACTGGTATAACATTGGTCTATGCCCAGAATTTTTTTTTTCAACTTAGACAAGGCAAGACAACGTGTAGCAAAATGTGCTATACAAATAAAGTTGCCAATTCAAAGTGCTTTACAGAAAAATAAAAACAGATCTTATATAAACAGACAATAAAAAAGATCCAATATAAAAAAGCAAGTATCAAAAATTAAAACATTAGCTAGAAAAACATGGCCAGAAAATCATTGAGCTCATCATGTCCCTTATCTTATTTTTTGGTAATAATTAATGTTTTTTCACTCTGGGAAAAGCCTGACAGGTTACAATAGAGTGGTTTGTATCAACAACCACTTGTACAAAAAGATTTTGATCTGCTGAAAAACAGGCAGAGACAAAAATTAGAGAAATGATTATAATAGGATAATATTAGTTAACTGTCACATCCTCATCCACACAGCGCACACAACCACACGGTCCCAATCACCTGAATACTAACACCAGCGCTCTCATCAATGATCACCAGCAGCACTTCAGCGTACAAAAGCTCACTCCTCACACAGTTCACCGATCAAACCTCAAGGTTACTTTCCCAATGACGATCTCTTCACCTTCCACAAGATTCCTTCCTCCTTTTCCAGCCAGCCTTCTCCTGCCCGTCTCCAGCCCCTCGACACACGGCTTGACCACCTCCTCATCAAACTAAAGTCTGCCAACCTAAGCCTTATCTCTATTTTGACGCCAGTGGCATTCCTTTGTTCTCCGCTACCGTTGTATTCCTTTGTTGTTCCTTCTACCTAAGTTCTTTCATTAAAGCAACTCCACTGCAATCTCTGTATTGAAGTGTATTTCCTACGAAACGTGACATTAACAGGCTTTAGATATGATTTTAAAGGAACACACTAAGGACAGTGACACTTTAAAGATTATTAAATATTTAGTTTGAATTCATATTGAACTAGATTTACCTGCAATAACAGCAAATTTCAGATTTCTGAGTATTTTTTACATCAATGTGTTATAAATGCATTTTTCAGAGTTATTGATTTTGACACGCAGACCACCGTGCCAGTACATGTCCAGAGCTGTCACTACTCACACTGAACAGATACCTCCACGAAATCTCCACAAATTTAAACTTTTTGGCCTTTACACAAATAGAGAGATGAAAATCCCAGCTGTGCTGTCAGGTTCTGAATCATCCATATTCATGGTATTGAAAAGCTCCTTGGCTGCCAGTCTAGTTTGGCTTGTGTTGTGTTACCGTAAGTCATTTCTCCCACTCTACAAACCTGCTCCCTCAGGTGAAAGTGGAGGGTGATAAAGACTTTGTACTCAGTGCTTGTTTCCTTAGGGTTGGGAGCTATATTAGAGGGTGAGAGCGAGGACATGCACTAATATGCATGCTCATGAAAAACGGCTCTCGGGATTCCAGCTTTGCGAGTTTGCCAGCTTTTCCTCAACACTTCATACTTGAGGCGGTCGATGTAAAGTTCTGTGAGGAAGCACAGTAAATCACAGTTCAGTACCAGCTGAGTCATCACATACAGTGCTAATTTAAGGATGAGGAGAAGGTGCGTTGTGTTATGTTTTAGTTCAGTGTCTGTTGTTAAAGACCTGGAGGTTGCATAAAACTTTTAAATCCTTTAATGTGTCTGTGCAGCCTACAGGATTTGGACTTCAAGAAAGGTGTCATTTAAAAATGTTAAACCTCCGACCACCAACACAATGAAGCTTTGAGACATTAATGGATGGTTCTTGGGATTTGTTCAGCCATGTTTCCTATTTAATTGTAATGATATCCTCTGCAACCGCTCACCTTCTCATTTGTGAATGGGAGTTCAGGTAAGACCTGGGTGGGTCTTTCCGTTTCTTGACATATTTTGAAAGTGTGAGCTTTGCTTTGTGTTAAAGCTGTAAAGGAAGACTGGAATTCTCTTTCAAGAACTTCCTGTTGTTGAAACCCAATATAGAGAGGCAATATAAAGTGTTGGGCTGTTTTTGTGAAATGATGTGAAAGCACAAATGTGGGCTGTTAAGTATTTAGCTTTGCAATTCATAAAACGGTGACATTAATTCAAATGTGGACCCTTACTTTGGTGTTGTTTTGGGGGGCTTTACCCCTCAGGCTAGTCGTACAATCTGATACTGACCTAGATACATTCGATATTAAATGGAACCTGCTGCTTCTTCTGTTTCTGCACACTGTACACCTTTATTATTATTGAAGAGATTGCAGCCCAGAGGCATCAAGACGCTTTGGCTTACTTTCTCTTTGTTTGTGGCGTTTATTCACCAAACAAAAGAGGCATTGCGCTGGAAGTAAGGTGGATTAACTGTGAGACACATTGTTAGACTCTTACTCATGGCTCTTATTTTTTCTTTTTTTTTTTACAAAACTCAAAATAAGGATTGTGAGTAAGTTTTCTTTAAGTGGTTTATGGATTTTTGAATCTTTTCTGCAGTCTTATTTCAGCCTACAAGTAGCTCATAAATTATGACTGCGACATCAATCTTCTGATGGCTTCTAAGGGGAAAGCTTTCATAAGAATAAAAACATAATTTATAACATTGAACTCTGTAAAAGGCCAGTATAAGAGAGCATGTGATTCTCTTTGTTCCACTGACCACTAACTTACACATGATGAAAAAGAGAACAAGGAGAGCAAAAGGGAGTAAAAAGCCATCTAGGGTTTCATTTGAATCTTCTTTGAACTTTTCTCTTGGAAGCAACTTTGAGGATGCTAACCTTGGACAAAGCAGCTGTGCCGAAGCAGTACACGCGTGAGATCTCTGCGCCCTGTCATAGGGATCCATCACTTGTCAGCATTTGCAGATGGAATCTGAGGATGGATCACATCTGTGTGTATTTGTCTCGAAGACCCTGCTGCGCGTTTATGTAGTAATTCCATTAGTCTGAATGTAATTCTGTCATGGGAGATAAAAGCTTATGCTTATGAAACGAACTCGCCTAAATTGTTTCAGGCATCGTTTGTGTCAAAGAGTTGTGTCAAAGTCCTGTAGTATTACTGTGACTTACAGGGTGCCATGGAATCGACTGGTTCTCATGAAAAAGGAACATCTGCTTCATGATTCTACCAATTTATTTTGAGGACTGCCTGCTGTGAGCTAATCCAGTTGGTTGAAATGCTTTAGTTGCCGGATTAAACTACCTGACTGGTCTGGCTGAGAATATTTAACCAAAGTTACATATTTCAAGAGTTCACTTACAAAGAATTAGTACAGAAAGCAAGAACTTTTGGACGAGGTTGAGATAAATGTAGAGAGTGAGCGGTCCATGGAACTTCCTCAGGCCAGAAACCACAGAAATAGCTAAAATTATATCTTAGGGCGTGTATAAGGATTGGAATCACCTGTTGATTTGCTAATTATATGATGAATTCTCCTGAAATAGCGTTCACTGAACTACAGGTAAAAAAAATGTTTTTTTTTTTTTTTTTTGGTTTTGACTTCCTTTATTTCTGTGTTTAGGATTGTTGTAGAAAGGATCAAAGAATAACTTTATTTAAATATGGGTTTTAGATTGGAAAATAACTGGAAACCTTTATTCTGGAATAGAGGGGGGTGACTTTACATTGCAAAGTATTTGTATGTAAATGCAACATTTTGGTTACAACCTTGCATTCTGCATGGTACCTTTAATTAAAAATACTAATTTGTTGTGTAATTGTCAGAAAATCACCATGAGGCAAGGATACATCATGGACAAGCGGGCCACATCACAGGGCCACCTTAATTCATCATCTATATTATATGTATGTATGCTTTAGTTATATATAAATTGGTCTTTTGTGCAATCAACCTTAATTTTAATTTTTTGGTCAAATTTGAGTGGACAATACTTTGAACTCACAAGTTGAACTCTCATTCTCATTTTAACTTTTAAAAACTCCAAAAACCAGACTAGGAAAAAATACTCTACCCAATTAAGGCTCAAACTCTGACATCAATAACATTCGGTTTATTTTATGTAAATCTTCTACAATCACAAATATCTTATCAAATTAGCTGTTACCTGATACAGTCTGGTTTCCCACCAAAAACTACTGTTTTGGCGTAACAATAGGATCATTCACAGAAAATTCTATCCAGAGTTTGACGTGTCTTTATACACCATTACCTGCAGTTTAGAGTGCACCATTGTTGCTTTCACAATGATCGTGCGCAACCCTTCCTTCTTGTTATCTGTTTGTGCTCTTGTGTGGAACCATTCAGAGCAGGTGCATGCGACAGGTCTACTTCCTCTTTGCTGTATCACTTTCAGGTTATTGATGTCTTGTTTTGTGTTCTTTCTTTCTTGGAGGAGGTCAACAGCTTTTGAAACCGATCTTTTCTGTTAGCGTGCATTTACCGAGACACGGTGACAGTGACTTCTTCTAGCTCTCTCTTTTTCTTGTCTAGTGTCTTTACAGGATCACATGTTGGTCTCAGGGGAGGATGCATCTTTAACGGTAACAAGCAGATATACAGTGAAGGATTAGCTGAGTTTTCCCCCATCTCTAAAAACAGCATAATATAACACATAACACAGTGTTCCCAAGAGAGGCTGGAAAGCACGCTCTGGGTTGAACGTTTTAGTGGGGGATTGGGTTGCAAGACGGTTTGTGCAAGGGTAATTCAAATTGCACAGTTTCTTAGTGATCTGATCTCTAACTACGCGATGTCAGATGGCTACTGCAGTGTTTAATTCAATGCAGTGTGCTTTGCTGGGACAGACGCTTCAAGAGAACTGTGTCAGTGGGGGTTCTGGGTATTCACAGCGTTCGTCTTTTTTCCAGCCACTCTGCCTCCAATGTCCTCCTCTGCATTTGACCTGCCCTCCGTCTGTTACAAAAAAACAAGCGTCTGAGAAATTAAAATCAAATTCTCGTGAGACCACTTGCAGGCACCCAGTTAAACATCTCGCATTGCAGCTGTGGGGTGCAAACATTGCACTCACACTCTCTTTCACATAAGGTATGCATCTATTAGGCTGAGATTTTGTCAAAGTTGTTCCAAAAGCTTTGATGATGGGTGGTTTGAGATGACTCTTATTTCATCACATTAATAATAAATATGTGGCTCTAAAGGTTGATAAAAGAGGAAATAAAACCCTTGTTTTATCTCAGGATTAAGAGAGTGCTGACTTGCTTAATGTTGTGCATTACTCACACAGAGTGCTAGGGAGGAAGAGTTTTTGTTTTGTGAAAGAACACTAAAAACACATCAAAAGTGCTGTAATGTAATTCTTGCATGTTGTCTGATTGATACGCTTTGGTTTTGTATATATGCATGCTTATAATGTCATTAAGTTGAAGCGCATATCATTACAACAGTTTGTTGTTTATGAGATGATTATACTCGCAAATAACTTGAAAATAAATGCAGGAATGTGAAATACACTCATTTAATTCCATTTATTGTTCCTTTCATGATTTATACACTTGATGAGACAGTTTAATGAATTGCAGGTGTGTCTTATCGTGCCATTTGTTGTAGACCAATTATAACATCTCTAAGCCCCACCCACTTCGAAACGTAGACTCATACAAGCTGTGAGCTTGCTAAATGGTAACACAATAGCAAGGATAATGAGTTGTCAAAATAAAGCAACATGTAGGATCTAGAGTGGTTTGTTCATGTGCCATAAACACCTTAAATCAAGTAATCACTTGTTATGACCATTAATAATCAGACCTGCAGTGCTGATCTAAACATAGAACATTGGTTCTAAGACTTTAAATATATCCTGTTAACTCTATGCATCAGCTTACAACAAAACATCCCGTTTGAGGAGCAAATGTTCCCAGAGTGTGTTGTATGTTTAGTAATATGAGAGATTACACCTAAGGTTTTCTCAGAAATAACAGCACTGTTGCTTATCTCAGACATTTCAAGAGCAAGGCCGCCAACATTTGTGTAAATATACAGTCAATAACTATGATGGAGCCTTACAATCTTAATCAAAGGAAGCTGGAGTTTCTCCAACATAAATATTAGTTTAGTGAGAAATCGATCACAGTTTTTACTCTGCACAATTTCATGGAGATATCAAGAACACATGGGCTTGTTTTGGCTTTTGTTCACTGCTGGTTGTGTCTGAGAGCATCAACTGGAAAACACTTGTGCTCTGTCGCAAATACCTTGTCCTGTTTCCAACATCATACACTCTTAGTTTTTCGGTCATGCATCAATGTTTAAATCAACACCTCACAGCAACATTCACAGCTGCCTCGTCTCAGGTATTTTTCTGAACCTGTTTTTTCCTCCCCCCAAAGATTTATGAATCTTGAGTGAAGACAGAAAGGACATATAAAGATATACATGTGCCTCTTTTCTTACATTAGCTATACTCTATGAGTAAGAATTTATTATTATTTTATCTTGTAGTTCTAGAACTGGTATCTATACCAGTTAGATTAATTGAACTCTTTAAAATGCCAGTTTACCTTCGTTACAACCTGAAACAGAGCAGCACAAACCAACACATTTTTTTCTAAATTACAAGTCATTAATATTGCAAAAAATCTCTGACACTGAGGAGCATAAAGCTCATGTTCAAAAAACAATTGTAAAGATACAGAATGCAGTCTAAACGAGAACACAATTTCTCTTAGTTATATGCATCAATATGGTATTATCCATACCTGCACAAACATTCTCGCACACACATATATTTAAAAATACTGCAAAGATATCAATACATTTAAAGTCAGCTTTAACAGTACTGAACTGAAATACAGTTAGTTACCATAAGAAATGGAGGAGAGTGGTGGTGATGTTATAGCTGAAGATAAAATGCATGATTATATTATAAGGGTTAATCTGCTTATTCGAGTTAGTATTCATTATTGTGTAGTATTGTTGTATGAGTTTTCAGTGTTTTGCTGGTTTAAAAAAAAAGTGTTTCCATTTGCCATCATCATGTAAGGTGTGTTTTTAGATGTTTTGCAAGATTTTGTGTTGGAAGCCGATTACAAGAACGCTAATGTTCTCTTATGTGTAACACTATTTACCTAACTCAGCAGTAAATGTTAGGTAAAGAGCTTCTGGTATCATCGTTATTAAGATTAATTGTCCTTAACAGTATGTTGTTGGAAACCCTGCTTCCAGTATTTTACAGTTTAATTACAGACAAGCGTATCTTTAGAAAAATGCAATGAACTATTACATAAATATTGCTGGAAACCCCACTGCCAAAATTTTACGTGAAATTACAAAAAAAAGCTGAATTTGTAGAAAACTTAAATAAACCATAAAAAAACAGCTCATTGCTTCCAACCCCGATGCCAGTATTTTACTGTAAAATTATATAAAAGCTGTATTAGTAGAGAACGTAATAAACTTTTTAAAAACAGCTCACTGCTGGAAACCCTTGCTGCTAGTATTTTACTGTAAATTTACATAAATGCTGTATTTGTAAAAAAATGGAAATAAATTGTTTACAAAAATTAACTCACCGCTAGAAAACCTGCTGTATTTTATTGTGAAATTACAGATTATTTCTGGAAACCCTGCGATCAGTATTTATATAAGTCAGACAAAAACAGTAGTCAGATTAGAATCAATGAGATGACTAAAACTAGGACAGATTAAAAAAACTGACTGCAGCAGAAAATGTTGACGAGCCCTGCAGAACACATCTCCTCCTGTACTCCGTTGGGCATTGTGCTTAAATCAATTCCAGCATGTTACTAAAATTGCAACCAGAGAAGGTTTGAGAGCAAATACAAACACTTCAAAAAATGTAATGGTTCAGTTGCCGTACTGTAAATTGACTGACTTTTGCTTGTAAAGTTGACATGATTGCCTATTTTTTCGGTTGGCATTTCATTTCTACCACAAGTTCTGTAATTAAGTTAAGCAAATGGCAGTAAATCTAGCCCTGAGCTGGTTCATGTTATAATTACTGAGATAAAAGACATGTGTCACATATATTGATATGTGATATGCAAGTGTTTGGAGGCTAGCTTTAAATGAAAACACAGCCTGATCTTATTCAATAAACACACCTTGGTTTTCTAAAGGTTGGGTATCCATTCCAGTTTCTTGATTCAGTTTGTTGGAATTTTGATTATTTGGTTTGGGTTATCAGGTTAAGGGTGATTCATTTCAGGTATTAACTTTAAATAGTATCACTTGGTTCATGGTTTTGGCTTTGTTCAAGATTGAGCTTGATATGACAAATAAATTCTGAATGGTTGATGAACACAATTGCTGGACCATCTAAAATGAAAACATACGCCAACATTTAGCAAACAATTATTGTGATGACATTAAAAAAGCATAACTGTTGCTATATTACATTATGTCAAAAACACTATATCATTAATATCAGTTTAAATAAAATAGCCTTTATTTCCTAAATTAAAAAAAATGTCTTCTCCTTTTTGATGTAAAATATATATCGGTAACATGCAAAAAATACACATTTGAATTTTCTCACGTTTACCATGAATCTCTGTCAGCTTGTCAGGTAAGCTTACTTATCATATATTGAGTCATGTATTTCACTCAATTTTGAAATATTGCTAATAAAAATGAGGGTTCTTAAAGAAATTATGTTTTACTCCTTTGCCAAAAAAATATGTACTAATGTTATTTGTTTCAAAACAGTTTCTGTTACAAGGATGCAATTTTTCAACTTATGCTCCAAATTTTCAAATTTTCAACCTTTGAGAGTAGCCAGTGATGAGATTTCCTTGCATATGTACAATGTTTACAGGTAAAGGGTTAAAGACGTTAACTGTAGGACATTCATGTCAAAGGCTTTGAGCGCAGATGCTGAGGAGGGAACAAGTAGGCTGAGAAACTTCTATGGTTGCCATACCAGTAACTATCAGATCTATAAGAATTTGAGTGGTTTAACAGGTCACCCATCTTCCATCAAAGCACCACATGAGCGATGGCACTCTGGAAAGAAATGCGGGGAGATTGATGGGCAAAATTGGCCCTGCAGAGGTACTGTTGAAACCTAAAATAGCTTATGGTCCTTTTAGCATGTCGTTAATTTAACACAAACCCTCACAATGGAAAAGATAAATGTAGTAAAAGATAAATGTAGGAAGAGATAAAAAGGAGATTTTGAATTCTTCAAGGTGGATCCAACTAACTGGGCTTCCATTGGCACTGCTAAACTGTTGTGCAGCCTGTTAATTGCTTGCGCACTTGAAAAACAAATCATTGAGGAATTTTAGTTGTGCTTCATTTATCAGATAACCTCCTTGGCAGGAAAACTTTCCTCGCTTCCCTGATTTACAATCTTGAATATTCCTGAATGGAGATAGTCTCAACATGCCCATATTTAGGAAACCGTGTGAGTGTGAGAAAAAGATGTGGGGATGTGGGGAGCTGACAGACAGACAAAGTTTATTGATTTGCCCTTGACCTCTGTGTTTCCTGGGTCCTACAATTCCCACAACAGGTCATAGATCAGACTGTGATAAGAGTTTTTGTGGCACCTCCCTTTTTCTAAAGTGGATAGATCAGAAAGGAGATTGCGAACTCTATGGCATAGTAACACTTTCTCTTCTTAAGGAATGAGTTGAATACAAACCTGAACCACTAATTAACTTGTTAGAATTAGGATAACAGCAAAACAGTTTATTAGTTCCTTTATAAGTACACAATGGTATTTTACAGAAAAATAAATTGTGTCTCAATTTTATACAATGCATACACACCCATGTTGAACAGCAGAGGACCAGAAGGCTAATCGAAACAATCTATTTGATTAAATCTATTCATTATTTAATAATAATGAAACATGTCTCTTGACACAATAATTAAATGGTAAAATTCCATTAGTCTGTTTGGAGTAACAATAAGTCAGTTCCATTATTAAGAAACGTTCAAACATGATGAGGAACTGTAATTGTCTAGTTCCTTTTCAGTTGTAGTACCTATGCTGCAAGAAATTTAAACATACAAGCAGTCTTAAAATATAACATTATACACCAACAGATGTTTAAAACTGCTGATATATCACAAAAGGGGGTATGGAACAGACAGTTACATTAGTTTTTGTTCACAGACACGTGCACCTGGCGACCGGGGATTGAGTTCAACTCTGATTATTTGCTGAAGCTTTTACCATATATCTGAAAAAGACCTGTCCAATACCGCAGTTTTATTACCAAGGTATTCTAACTAAATCAAACTGGATTTTGCCTCTTTTTTTGATTACTTACTCTATTATTGATTGAGATTGTGCTTAGGCAACATATGCCAGTAAGTTAAATTGTATGGTAAATAATGTTACATGAGAAAAACCTGCTCAAACCCCACATTTCTATATAATTTACTTTGATTATTTTTCAAATATGAATGTTCATAATCACTACGACAACCTCCATTCTGAAACTACGCCACTATTTTTGGAGGAAAAACATCACTTCTTTGTGAGATGTGGGCTCTGCAGTGATTGGGCACTACAATCCATATAAAAGCACCTTTATACTTATACTTATATAGAGCTTCTAACAGAACTAAGGACTTTTATTAAAGTAGTTTCTTCATTTAAAAAGCGAAAAAGTATTCAGCGCATGCTTTTCTATTCTAAGCTAAATTGTTGGCTTTAACGTTTCGATTTTAATTGCCTGTAATACCTAGAATTACACGATAGGTATTGTAGAATTTGTTAATATAATGTTGACAGACAATATTCCAAGAACCAGGCATCAGAGCTTTTTTTCTCTTACCTTTCAACCTAGGTCAAGTTGTCTGGTCCAAGATTTATCTGTATGCCACCCCAGAGTCCATTAGAGATTCCTCTGGCTGATTCAAAACCTGTAGGAGGCTACGGGATCTCAGCAAACCCACAATCACTGCAAAGAGCAATGACTCAATGCTTGATTCATAGTTCTCTGTGATGTACTGCGAATGATTTAGGCACTTCAAAGAGACCTTCGGTAATCAAAGGATAGGAAATCCTGTGTAAGAAACCATAGCTAAACCTTAGCCCTCATAGCATCTCATATTCGCACTGGACATGTGATTTTGTTTCCTAGAAAATATTACAACAGTATGCCAATTAATCACTACATACCTCCTCAATACTATCAGATTACAGTTACCAAAGTCCATCAATTCAGTTTAATCTAATTTTAATTTACATGTGTTTCTGAGAGTACAAATTGTGATCGGTGGACTAAGAGTCGGAGCTATGAGTGCATTCCTTGTTCTCATGTGGATCAACATAGGATAAGAAAAGGTTCTTAAAAGTCTTTATTAGTTTAGGGCTGTACCTGCTCTCCTTCCACATCACACATGAAAGTTGTTAAAGCAAGTTTAATTAAGACAGAACTCAGCTGGAACAAAGATCTGAAGCATGCCAGCACACTTCGTGTGTCAGTCACCATTAAAGTGTGGCAGGCAAATCCTGCTTTCGTATGCCATGATCTCACTTGCATCCAGCTGATGGTGCTTTAAGGGAGACTAAAGGAAATTTTCAGTCACCGGTGTTCTCACATTTATATTAAGATGGCTTGAATCATTTGGTTTTTGTCTGTTTTCATTTTATCCTCACCTGTTATTAATAAAAGAAACACCACCTGGTGAATCATACAAGTCCAGCAGATCATCTTCAGATGATGGTCATCATCGGCCCAGTGGCGTTTTACCTCCTTGTGTGAACAGCAGGCATTAAGAAGGGAGGTTTTAGTTAGAGATGTGTAGATTTGTGGGTTAGTTGAGAGTAGGATTATCTTTTCACTCACTATGTAACCTTTAGCTGCCATGATTTTATTTTATTTGTATATTCAGTTTTTGGCAGACACCTACGTTTTAGGCCTAGTCTTAATTTATTTATTTATCTATCTATTTATTTTTTGTGACAATGGTTATTCGATTTGGTCACATTTGTCTTTTCAAAATATAACAGTTTTAGTCATGTTTTGGTCGACGGAAATCAAAAACACGTTTTAGTCAGCAAAAAAAAAAAAGACTTTAGTCAAAGTAAATTAATATTTAGTTGATAAAAAAATCTTTTAATGAGGTAATTTAAGAATTTGTGTATTTCAATTTATTATAAAATTAATACTCAATTTTGTATTGCGAGATTGTTGATAGGCTTTTCACTATTAAATACAATGACATATTAGTATGATCTAAATTTATGCGAAATGAAGAGTTAGCACAAGGCAATTTATCTTCCTTACTATAAAAAACCCCTTGGCTTTATTTTTAACTAATGGAGTAAGAACATGTATTTAAATATTTCAAAGCATGAAGAAAATATGGCAATTGATGTTTTGATAAAGAAAATCACAGCGGAGTTTGATCCACAGATTTCATCATACCAGAAACTTGTTGTAATCATCACAAGAAAAATAGTTTTGTGATCGTCGTCATTGACAAAAACAACACTGTTTGAAACTTAATTTCACACCAGTCTGCTAGTGTGCAAATATTGGCAAAAAAGGAAGTATGAATATCACTTTTAAAATGATTTTTAAATCACACAATTACTCAAATGTATGGGTCTCTTTGCTTGTGTTGGCAGTAAGCATATGCAGTGCCTTCTGAAAATAAAACATCATCACCCTTTGTGTAAAGTTTACTCTCCTGAAGGCTTCGTTACCCTAAACCTTATTGAAAAGAGAACTCGAACAGGCCTCTTCTTACATTAACATGTAAACTGAAGGAGACTGGTTGGCTTCCCAGGGTGAGCGTGAGTGACCTTCCTGTCATATTTTATACTGCTCCTTTCAATTAAACTGGGACAAACACCTTCTGACACACGTGACCCTAATTAAGGACTCGCACAATTGATTTTTTCCTACATTTAGATTGTATCAATAGCTTACCTGCTCAGAGGCAGGGATATAGTCCTGTTTTGGGGAATTTTGTGGATCTAAATCACATTTGGTTGCACTAAAAGTGTACTAATTGTATCTGTGGTATAAAACAACCCTTTTTGTTTTCAAAGAATTGTTCTTGTGTGGATAAAGACCAGACAAGACAAGATAATTTTGCTTTTTGCTTAATTTTGCTTAAATTGTCTGAAGAAAAAAAAACAAATTAATCAGACTGATATTTACTTAGAAATATTAAAAAGTAATAACTTTCTAAAGAAATAACACTGGTCAACCAGCTAATATTTTCATTATTTGAGATGTTATAGTTAAAAACACACAAAAACAAATTCCATTTTAATGCAATTTTTTTGCTGAGCATTTATTCTTAACCCAACTCTAAAAATACTTTCAATGTAACGACCTGTCTCATGAGATAAAGTTTTATCTTTGTGAGCAGTTCTTTGAAAGTTTGAGGTTGAGTGACAAGACTTTAAAGAGGCCCAGGTTAGTGCAGCCCTCTGTCAGTATGATGCTCTTACGGGATTTCGATTTATTGAAGAGTGGAGTGTATCTTTTAGCTGTGATGCATAATTCAGCCCCACACATCTGCTGGGGAAACACAGACACTTTTATTAGGGAATGGAATACAGGAGAGGCAGGAGAATAAGAGCTTAAGAAAGAGAATAGTCTGCAGCCTTTTACAGGACACCCAGACACAGATGCTTTGCTGTCAGTAGGATGTTCATACAATGATTCATAAATAGTTCAACAGGCAAATTAAATGTAGTTTAATCAAACTCTTGTTACTCTGTCCCAGAAGAGTCATCTGTTAATATAGTCTTGGACAAACCTGAGGTGTATAACTGCATATAACTTCATTCTCCTTTTATAGGTTATATGCTGTAAAAAAGACCAGGGTGAGAATGAGATATTACATGCCTGCATGGGAATTCTTAAAGTTTTAGTGTTTTATTTCATAGTCTCATATGTCTTGTTTTGTAACTTTTTTGTTCTTTCTGTTTGCTGTTAATTTTTTTTTTGATTGATTGACTCATTGCTGCATCTGCCTGCATCCATGCATGTTTGGTTGTTTGGTGATTCTTAATTATGCAGAGGAATGGATTTATCTGTTCAATAGACAGGGAAGAATGAAACAGCAGACAAGGCTGATAGCTGTTTAAGGTCTACTTATATTAGAATAAATAAATATCCCACTGACTGCTGAAGAGTTATAAAAAAAGTATTTAACAAAATGTCAGAACTACAGTAGCTGATATACATTTTAAATATACCATATCAAGTAAACTCAATTTTTTTTATTTATTTTTTTTTGCATTTGTTAGTGTTGTTCCTTTATCAAAATATGCCTCAAGTCATGTTCAGATTGGTATATGCATGTTTGTGTAATCCTATTTTCTTTTTCTTGGAACTCAAAATGTCACGATAGCAGTAGCCATGTCTAGTGACCAAAGCTCTGCCCACTTACCAATCAGATTAACCGTTAATGCATCTCAATGAAGAACGTATGCGCTGACTTACCCAAAAGTGAACCATAGCATCAAATAAACAATGAAAAAAAGTGTGTTTGAAAAATACAGAAAATTGTCTTTTTATAACAAATTCTGATCTCTTTTGTAAAATGTGTTTTTATATTCTTAATACATATTACTATCTAAAAATGTAAATTTGTGTGTTTATGAGGAGTGAATGTGGCCCCTGCTGCACACCTGCTGGAGAACTGCAGACTTCATTAGGTATTATGGAGATTTAAAAGCTAGTTTGAAAAATGTAAAGCCTGCGTGTAACTTTAACTGGCACTTTTGAACAGTTGTGGCTCAAATGCATTAAAAGTCACGTTAGATCAGATACTTCACTTGTGAATAAAAAATCAAATTAAAGCACAAGTTGTTCACTGTGACTGATTTGAACATTGTTCTTGGCAACTAGTGCACATCCTCTCTAACAGAGCCAAGACTCTGTCCTGGTGGGGGCCTCTCAAGTTTAATCTTGCATTACCCATCTTCTGCCTTTCCTTACCTCGATTCTCTTCTTATGCAAACAGCTCAAAGTATAGCATTACCCTTAGCAAATCCCCAATAAAATGTACGTTTATGTGCTTCCATATAATCACTTGATGGCATGCAGAAGGCTTCTGTAGTTTGAGATCAGGAGACATAACTGAAGTTTGATCATTAACGTCCTTCAAACATGAGAAGTTTGTTTGAAACTTTTTAAAAGACAATTGCTTAAGGAAATTACTGAGCATGTATAGAGCTCAAGGCATACAAGAATTGACAAATGATTACCATTAGTTTACTGTAAAAGAACACATTTTAATTTATGATAGTGTTCCAAAAAAACGTTTCCTTATATGTAGTAAGCTACTATGTTATGTTTTCTTTTTATATCGATGTGCTGTAGTTTTACATGAAAAAGCACAATATTTATAAAATCCATATATACTCTTTTTGTTTTTTATGTATACAGTTAATGTTATGCCAAAGTGTTATTTTACATGATAAAGTTTGGTTTAAAATGTTGTCAGGGTTTTAATTCTCTGTGTTTCATGCAGTGACCGAGCAAAACTCCCTGTGTACTCCAAATCTTGTCTGTTGGGTTTTCATCAGTCCTGTGATTTAGGATAAAGACGACAAGATTTGTGCATCTGTTTTGTTGTAAATGCACTTCCAGTTTGAGCTTTCAGATCGTTATGTTGATAGTGCTGTTTTTTTTCATAAATTATTACAGGAAGGTGTTAATTTAGTCAGATTTGTAGTATTACAATTTGATTGGCATATTTTATCTTCGATCTTTATCTTAAATTAGTTTTTAATTGACGTATTACAGCTGTAAGTTTCTCCATTCTGAAGGTGCAACACCGCTATACCTGCCCCATGGTGTTAAATTTGTTGCGGTTTAATTAAGAGATTAGATCAAATTTTTTTCCCACATATGCCTTGTTTGTGTCTCCTCCCTTTTTTCCTAACCAGTTGCTAAGATTTACTTCATCTGGTTTTACTCTTATTGTTTTCACATGTTTACACTGGTTTGCTTTTTTTGAGTAACTGAAAACTCACTGTTTTTACTAAAACAGAAAAATAATCTCTTTACTATATTGTATTGTTTAAGTGTTTAGTTATTGTTTTCCCCATCATATGTTCTTTTGTTTGTTGACCACTGCTCTCCAAGGACTAATTTTTGGATTTGTTTGGATTACAGGCTAAATCACTTAAACAGAATTTGATGACTGTTTAAAATCCATCCAAAGCAGCATCCAACAAAGTACTATAATGGACTGCAGAGCTATTTACACTCTTTTGACTGTGGATCGGTTTGGCTCATAGTTGTATTTCTGAAAGCATTCAGCTTTTTAGGATTTAGAGGGTGTTGGACGAGTCACGATCCCTGGACTTAACAAACAGCCAGTGGCAGTAAAACACACTCCCTGAATGTCACCCCTTCTCATAATGAAACAATAAAGCAGGCCTGTTCTGCAGGGAGCGGCTTGTTCTAATCGAGTCCCGGGAGAAGGAACTGCAACTAAACACAGACACCGAGACACTTAAACAGTTCTGAGGCTGTAGAGACAGGACAGAGAGTGACCGTTTGGGGCTAATGGGGAGCCTGTGTACAGCACAGGTGCAGCTGCGTTAGCAGGACACGTGGGGTAAAGGGTTATACTCACAAGCCCCCCCTCAACACCTCCTGGGACTCCTTGTAGAATGAGTGTGTGAACAGGTTCTGGGAGTTTATTCAGACTGAAGTATCACTGTGTTCATCACTTGTTTTATCTGCTCGCTCAGGCTTTCAGTTTGTAGCCGAGGTTTAGATGCTTTCTCTAGCCACTTTAGGAAGATGGAGTATGTACATTTTATGCTGCATTTCAAAGATGACAATTGAACTGGACCATAGGAGTCCACAATCTTTCTTAACCACTATCAGAGGTTAAATGATTTATCGTAAGTCATGCTCATTCTGGAAAATCCTAACTGTCTTTTGAAAAAGCTGGCGAGAGATGCTGAAGCTTTCCAGATGTGCTGTTGCCAACCATAGGTCTAACTTTTTTATATTCTGTACATTCTGTCTATTTTCCTTTGTCTTTTCAGGGAAAGTAAAATGTATTTTGGCGATAGATGAAGCATTCAATGGGGTGGGTCAACCCACTGGTGCCTTTTCATCAGAATTGATGTAGCATCTGTCTGCTCAATCAGCACCTCAAGAGACAGGCAGCTATAATTCTATGCAAGTTCCTTCGGTCTTAATGGATATCACAGCACCTACAGTACCAATTATTCCATAGCGCTGTTAACAAAGAGCGTGCAGAGTTTTTTAAGAGTCTAAAGGATTGTGTTGATTTTGTAGTTTAGATTAGTGCAGCTTTTATCAAACCACTCTTGGTATAATCTATTTTACATGCTTAATGGCAAGATGCTCATGTATTGCCTCCTGATATGGCAGCTGTTCAGAGAATGCTCTGAAACACATTGTTAAATGTGCTTGTGAATCAAGGGACAACATTTGGCTTGAGGTTTTGACAACAAAGAAATGACAGCACAACGTAAACTTTCTGAAAGTTACAGAACTAAATAATTTTAATATGTAAACAAGACTTTTCTAATGTGGTTTGATATTTAATTAAAAAAAATTCTGAGCCCTCACACACGAAGAGTATTAACGAAAAACCTAGCTCCTCTACTCTAAAAGTTGATATTGATACAACTGGAACCTGAGAGAATAACTAAGAAAAAAACAATGAGTACATTAGATCTTTCATGTAAAAAAAATGGTACATTAAATCTTTACTCTTACTTTTTTTTTTAAGTAAATTTTTTTAAATAATTTAGAAACATGAATATGTTAAAAAAATTATTCATCTAAAACACAGACATGGTTTATCATATATTGAAAGTAGCAGGTACATCATATTGGCTCCAATAATAGATAACATTTTAGACTGATTTCAGAATGATTTTGGCCCGTTTTTGCAAGAGAGAGTGTGGGGGGTGAAAAGGAGAGAGAAAGAGAGAGATAGAGAGAGAGGATGAAAGGGATAAGTGAATGAGAGTGAGAGAGATATATAGAGGAAGGAAAAAGAAAACAAATTATTAACAAAGAAGAAAGGTGAATGAGGAACTTAAATTCGGGATTGTTCTTTATGCATCCTATTTACTAACCTAGTAACCACTATGCCAACGAGCAGGACATTTACTATGTAAAGCTTTGTTACTGATAAGTATCAGATTGTTTGACCATGAATCCTACACAATCCTGTGACCAAAATAGTTTCAGATTAAATGTAGGTGTAATTATGAAGACTTTAGACTTGAGGAAAAAGTGAAATTTTTTTAAAGATGTTTTTTGTATTAAAACTAAATTACAACAAACTCTAAAGAAACTTGGCTTTCATTAAATCCACGAGGGAGTTACATACTGTGAAATACTACAGAAAGAATTCATTTTCTCATCTCTGACAGATGCTCTTTGGCAGTCTATCACAAGAGAATGTCCACTATCAGCATGCAAAATAGAAATACCAGATATTTAAATTTCAGAGAAGCAACAGATGAACTCAATCAGCATGAATACATGCACTCGATGTTGGTTTATCCTCAACATTGAAAATAAAAAAGGCAGACATGCTCTTTAATCCTTTGATTTAGCAGTGTTTGAAACCACTGGATTTGGTTCATTGTAAAACATTGCTTTTGAAAGGCTGATCTCCACTGCGGCCTGTATTTTGACTGGTTCGCCTAGAGGCTGTTTTTCCTCCGTCGTATGAAGTTCATGCAGAATTCATTTTACAGTCTAGAGGATTGGGGCTTCCAGGTCTTGTCTCTAGCCAGTGGATGATAAAAAAACAAGTACACAGAACAATTGTTTGGAGCAAGTGAGCCTGTTTTTTTAGAACTTGCGATACAAATAGGAACAGATGAAGCTGTCTTTATCTCTGGCTTCTCGTTGAATTTGATGAAAGGTGACACTTCTGTCAGACGCCCTACAAATGAATGAGAATGTTTGTCTTACTTGGCCGATGCCTAAAAATGGTGGCGTGTTCAACCTGTTAACTTCTCTTTGACTTTGCTTTCATTTGTTGTGACATCTGATATACTTTGAACACTGATTTCATTTAATCATTCTTGAATTGTGTGACACTTTCGCTGAATGTAAGAGCGGAAACCTGTTCTCTGGAGAGTGTTACAGTAATGGTCTGCAGGTTGAGTCCAAATGTGTGTGGGGTGGAAGGCTCGGGATGGGGGTGGGTCGGAAATGTCCAGTGAGATGTAGCTGGAGCTGGAGCCACCTGTAGAGGGTAATGAGCCAAGGGAAGCAGGGGCAGTCAAGGACTTTCCTTGTTTGTGAACTTATTGGTTCTGTCGGCACAGGGGGGCCACTATCGGCCTGTCACATACGCTGATGGATCCCAGGACGAGGGAACCAATGAGGCCGTCCTTCTTTCAGCCGGCTGACCCTTATGAGCCTGGTCAGGTTCACAAGGATGATTTGTGAGAACCTCACTTGGTGTCAGCAGAATTTTTCCTGTGCCGTTCATCTCCTGGAGTGTTAGCAGACCCGCTAGTTTAGGGGACTTTAGAGGGTTGAACAGAATTATAGTGTCCTTGGTTTAACTTTATCATCTTTTGATTAATTACTTGCATGGCTTGACATAAAAAAATTGTCTCTGTACAAAAAGTTACAATATCAAGATAAGTCTACAGCTCAATAATTTTCTTCTAGTCCTATGCTGTCATTTTATTTTTCAATTGCTTTACACTTAAATGTGCGAAACATGACTGAGAAACATCAACAATAACAAAATAAAGAAAACCAGAAAAAATAAAAAGATGGATTTCATTTACATTCATGCATTTAGCAGACTCGTTTATCCAAGGTCACATACAGTAGGTGACAGACAATATACAATTTGTTGCAAAACCAATCAATCAATAAAAATGTATTTGTAAAACTGCCACACTACAACACAAAGTTTGCCCAGGGTGCAGGACATTTAAAATAATTTACTTAAATAATTTACTCACAATAAAGCTCAGAAAACTTCTCTAAACATACACTACATTGCCTCATCCACTAACAAACACTGCTTTAAACACTAAACGCTGCTTTAAAGAGGTAGATCTTTAAACCTGCTTTAAATACTCCCAGTTTAGTTTCAGATCTGAGAGGAAGAGGCAGGGTGTACCAGAGCTGGGGTGTAAAAGAATAAAATCAAAGGCTCAGGTTGCTCACCATAGATGATCAATCGGACACAGAAGGAAGGAAATAAAACAGTTTTTTTTAAAAAGCTTTTAATTCAGATATAAAATTCTCAGGATTTTTTGACAGCTATTAGTGTTTGCTGCTTGGCTGATTGAATCAGAGAGCTTGTTCCAGCAGCCAGGTACCGGGAGAGAGAAGGTTCCAGTGAGTGATTTTCTGCCTTTCTGAGACTGAATTACGAGCTTCTGGAGGGCGTGTAGAACTGTATACGTTAGTGGAGGTAGACCTGGATGATCTAGAGACTGTTGTAAGCAAATGTTGGTCATTTTTACTTAAAAATGGTAAGTGATGGGGAGTGAAAAGAGATGATTAATATGGGATTCGCTTTGATTCATTGAATTTCAGTTGAGTTGCAAAGTTCTGGATCGTCTGCTGAAGTCTGAAATCAATGCTGGAACATTAATTTAATAGACATTTAATACAACAATTAAAAAAGACAGTAAACTACACACAATTGAGCCATCGATGAGTCCTGCCACAAAAGTAAGGATCAGCCAATCCATTTATCATAAGACACTTATTTTTTTACAGGTTGTTTAATTGAACTGCATTGGGAATTACTGTTTTCCTTGTAGTTTTGACAAAAATACTAAAGTTTATTTATTATTTATTTGTTGCTCTTCCAGAGACCTAGAGCAATGGCATGCAGTTCCTCGTCAGAGTTAAATGTGAATTTTGAAAGATGTATGAATGGTAAAAAGTACAAAAATATTGTGTAAGGAGAGTTGATGTATCTGTTCCAAATAGTACTCAAATTATGAGCAAAAAGTAGAAGTTTGAGTATTGAGTATGATATACAACTTTGAATAAATGTAACCCTTTGTCAGTATTTGACACTGAAAACCAAACTGCTCCAGCACTGGCACAATATTTGAATTGCTGCAATTATTAAACAAAATTGAAAAAAAGACATTTTCTTGGCTATTGTTTAAGGTGCTTTACAATTTCTGCCAATCTTTATATCAGCGACCATTGTTCTCTAAAATATCGTCTTTTGCTTATGACATTTCTGAGTCATCTTGGAATCCGGAATGCTTAAAGCTGAACACAGACTCATTGATGCATTTATATAATATCCCTCCCTCTCTTTTAAGTTCTATGCATTTTTATATTTAATTCTAGTAACCACATCTTTCCTTTTTGACTAATGCTTTGCTGTCATACTTTGGTTGGTTTCACATGAGAACAATCGTTAAGTTCATGTTTTAAAGTAGTTGGATCATGCAGAGGGCCTTTAAAAGATATTGAGGGAGCTTTCTTTTCTTTGGAATGTAGTTTGTGATTTCAAACTCTGGAGGTTATTCAATATTAATAAAATAGAGAAGTCGTTGATCTTCAAAATATTTAGGAATCATGTAATGTTGGTTATGGCATGGTTGATTCCATCCTTTACTTTTGCTCTTGCGGTTGTGCGACTGGAGAGAATGTGAAATATGTTTGTTTTGCGGTCTGTGTAAAACTAGTGTAAAAAGCACTCACCTCTTCTGCATATGTGAGCTTCAGTCATGCTCTGACTTAAGGGAAAAAGCACCTGCTCACTGGTTACAGTACTGCATTCATAGCAACTGTGAGTTTACCATATTCTGGTTTCTTTCGTCAGGCCCATACTAAACAACTATGATCACTGGTTTTAGCCTTTTTAACAATCAGAAGATTTCTTGATGTGTGTTTTATTGGGAAAATGAGCATGCCTGCAGATGCTCCGATTTTTCATTAAGTGGTAAGAAATTGGATTTTTCTTTGACCCACTCCCTTAGTTTTTTTTTTTTTTTTGGAGACCTCTCTGGTCTGCTGATGTGGAGTTTATTGTCCAGATGGATGCACTGCAGCCAAGGGAACCAACAACATGCTTCAGAGGTTTCAGCACTTGATTTCACTCATAAAAGGAGATCGGATCATAGAGGTTTGACCTTAGGGTATGAAAGGAAAAGGTCTTATTTCTCCCTTTATGACTTTAGTCCTGGGTCTCAGTAAATTTATATCATTTAAACAGCACGGGTACATTTGGTGGATTATAATTCATCTGCATGTTCTATTGAGATGACAAAAGAGGACGTCCATTTTTATGCTTTTATTGCTAGATCTTTGAATAATACGTGTAAAGATATCCAGGTCTTTAAGATGATTACAGAAAGGCTAACCCCTTCTCCACCACTCAAGAGCCTTCAAGACATAGATCACTCCTTGTGACCTGGCCTGTTATAAATTCAAAACCCACAATGTTCTTGGAGGCGGAGTTTCCCAAGAGGCACTGCAGTGGTCCATCCTGATTGACTTACAATGCCATGCTCCATTTAAAAAAAAATTATAACTTTAAACTTAAAACAAGACATTTGTATATTGTGTGTTTTGGTAGGGTCAGAACATTGATGCAATGGCTAGGGGCCCTACTTGGGTCAAGTATGTGTGTTGTCATCATGCTTGCATGAGTTTTCCCTTGCCGAACAAAAACATGCTTCAGGTAAATTGAAGACTCTTTTGTTAAGATTGAATATGAGAATGAATGCTGATTAAAAATTGTTGTGTGATGGACTGCATTGATTATGACCCTAACCAGGAATATGTGGTTAAATAAAATAGATTAACTGATATTTTTAAGCACACTTCTGAGGCAAGAAATGGATTAAAAACTTTTTGATAGTGTCTGTAAAGATATTCATGGTTTTTGTCTGAACGTTTTATGAGTACGTGTGTGAAAACCAAGGCCACAAAAATAGTAAAAAGTAATAGCTTCCCACATGCAAAACTCATACAAGACAAAGAGAATAACTAAACAGTGGAGTAAAAGAACAGTGAAAAACACTTTACTTTTAAGAATACTATTTATTGATAGAAACTTCCCAATGTTTTTTTCTCTAAAAACTGCTGGTATTTGCTTTGGTCTCACAAACTTTTTATGTACATGCTTACTTTACTATTGACGTAGTTTCCAGAACACATGTATTGTCCTCTAGAGACTGTTTTGATAGATTCAGGTATTCAAACTATTCCCATTAAGAAACAAATGACTGGTTAAAAAGACTGAGGAATTTTGTTATTGAAAGAATAGCATACATTTTACAGTTTTATGTTTTCGTGCTTGCCTTTTAAGTCGCTTGAAGTTGCATGTTAAAATGGTTCATTTGATATGAATTGTTTTATGGGGAAACGGTGATGATAATCCAAGTAAAGTGAGAAAAGAAAACAGGCTTTTGAGTTTAGCAATAAAAGGACATATTTCCCTGGAAAAGCAGAGAGCAAAATTGTCTCCTTTTGGTCATCTGGTGGGATTAAGACTGATTTCTCCAAGGATTTGGTGACGATGGAACTTTTAAGTACTAACAGTATCAGAGCAAGTGAAATTACTTTCTTTTTTTTTCGTATCTCAGTTCAGCCTTTCTGAAGATGTTATGCTGTGGGCTTTTAGTAGTTGTGTTTGATACCTGTCACTCAGAGATTTAGCGTCACCCCAGATCTAGAGGGATTTACAAACTGAAATTGTAGCCGATGTCTGGTAATGTAGTTCACAGATCATAAGCCAGGTGACCCTCGCATAACTTGCACTTGTACATACTGACTTAACTGTTATCACATGCTTGTTAGTTAGTGGGAAACAACTGGGTTCCATTATGTCTTGAAATATTATTTCTGGTTAACATCCATCCATCCGCTTTCGAAATCAAAAGTGTCACCAATGAGAGTTATCATTAGAGTTATCATTAGAGTTATCAAACCTCTTGTTATCATTAATTTGTGATTTAATTAAAAAATACACTGAATGCATTTCAATCTTGAATAATGTTTTGTTTTTGTTTAACCGACACTCCTGCAATTAAAAGCATTACAATTTAATTTAATGTGAATCACCTTATATTACTTAAATAAATCAGCCTCTTTATGTGATTTTTTAATAGCATTAATTGTCGTCACCCATTTGTAGGGTTTGTAAGGGCCTACTCTACCTACTGTCTGTAGTAATGGTACATTCTAATGTAGACAGTGGCATGTTCAATAACATGATTAATTTACTGGCCAATAAACAATTAACTATTAATGTGCAATGTTACAGAGCTTTTACTAAACTCATGTATAAAACTCTGACCTTTTGTTTGGAATAGTGTTTTTTTATGGTACTTGCTATCATAAATTTCATATCTATCTATACTTGAGCTATCAGCACGTGGAGCACCAACTTTCAAATTTTATTGGTTTAATCAAGTTGGCATCAGAGCATTTGTATTAGCCACAGGTACACACTTTAAGGATGTCGTAGTAGTAGTAGTAAGTTTTTGGCAGTCAACTCCAATGGATTGTTGTAGTACTTCAATGCAAAATTGTATGAGTGTATGGATATAGTTTTCTTTATAAATTCTTTGTTTTATATATGTAGTCTATGTTTTGCCAGTGTTTACAAAGAACCTTCTATACCTACTTATTCCTTTCTTAGTGTGATGTGGTTCATTTGGTGCCAATATCATTCATTCATCTTCATGTCGGCTTTCTTCCCTTTCGGGGTCGCCACAGCGGAATGAACCTGGCATATGTTTTACGTGGCGGATGCCCTTCCAGCCACAACCCATCGCTGGGAAACATTCACACACACTCATTCACACTTTAACACTATGGGCAATTGTTCTTACTCAATTCACTTATACCACATGAACCCACACGATCACAGGGAGAACATGCAAACTCCACACAGAAATGCCACCTGCCACCTGCCCCCAGTCGAGCCTAGAACCAGCGACCTTCTTGCTGTGAGACGACCGTGCTATCCACTGCGCCACCGTGACGCTGTACCAATATCAATCACATCCATTTTAAACTTTAACTAAAACATGGGTTTTAGACAGCAGAGGAAACCTGAGCACCCGAAGTTAACCCATGTAACCTCAGACAAAGCATACCGACTCAGGACGATCTTTGTGATAGGTTTGATTTCTTTTTTCTTTTTTTGGCCATGTCAGTTCTTGTTAGATTTTCATTCACTCAACAGCACATCTCTCTTTTACTCCTGCTGCACTCTGTCTTCATGTTTCTCAAAAAGGGATTTGGGTGTTTTTGAATCAAAGTTTACACACTCTCTGTTTGCTATTTCAAGTGAGTGACTTTGCATGGCTGCTCTCTGAGGCAGTATGTTCACTGATAAGGCTAGAACGCTGAATTGATCACTGTATTCAAATCCCTCTAAGCTTCAGAGATCTGAAAGATATCTCCTAACCTTCTCTTAGGCTAGTCACCAGGCCACACGGCTAGGAAACAATTTCCAATAGATTTTTTTTCTGATTGCTTTCTTTTTCTTCTTATTTTCAAAGGGATTTAAAAGAGTCTGATTAATTGGTGCTTTAAAAATAGCGAAACTAAAACAAATTCCCTCTGGAGCACAAGTACAATAAAAGGACACATGTAACTCAAATGATGACATTAGAGACACAAGCCATCTGGAGCTTTATGTCCCTGAGGGGATTTTCAAAGGAAGGTTTAATAATGACATTTCACTCTGGCTAAATTAATTTCTGTTAGAACTTTAACTTCGTCAGTCATGGCCAGACAACAACCACCCACACTCTCTGGTGGTGGCACTTTAGAAGGGACTAACACTGAAATTAATTTCAAAGGCTGGTCCGAAAGGGTTTGAAAACCACTGATATAGAGACTTTAGAACTGGCAGGATTGTGTTATGAAGTGATATAAACAGGCTACTTTCAGAAATAACAGGTGAACACCATTAACATGGGCAGTTTGCCAAAAAAAAAATTCTTTTTTTGATTTATAGGCTGTCTAATAAGCCTCAGACATTTGGTTTCCAAATACCACTGCCTCCCCATCTCCACTAATTATTGAACCCTTGAACTCAGAGCCCTATCTCAAAAAGCTCACATAGTATTATTTAAATTCTGCCAAGTGCTTCCATAACTATTGTCATCTTCTTGAGTCTGTACTCGTATATAATTGTTTTTACAGTACTCCAACCTCCAACCCAATACCAAAATTATATTTACTTAAATATTTTATTTTCCAACATTCTCCTAAAATGTAAAACAGATTAACATGATGTTCTAATTAGTTCATATTTCACAAATACAGATAGACACTTATGAAGATTCACACTCAACAGCACTGAAGATTTGTGTTTTCAATCATCATTTCATAATTTTTTCTGGATTCTCTGGTGTCATTTTTATACACGCTGCTGTTTTGAATTGTATTCACTATTTAATTAGCTTCCACAATCATTATGCCCTGGGATATTTCCTGGCGTTTAATGACTCAGATGTTGTCATGTTCTCAGATGTTTTTTTATTAGTTAATGGCTGAACTTTCTATCTAACACTGTCGCAGATGTTTGATGTTTATAAATAATGAGTAGGAAGTACCCAATAGTCCTATGTTAGTCTTGTTCATCTTCAAGTACTTTATAGCTTTTTACATTTTCATCTTTTTTCACGCGCTTGGTGCTGATTAGGGTCACTGGGTTCTGTACACCCTTGATTGGTCATGAGTCAATTGCAGGGTCACATTTACTATCCTTTCACTTTCATATTTGATTATAAGTGGAATATAAAGTCACCAAGCATGTTTTTGATTGTTGGAAGAAACAGAACTACAATAATAGTACTTGACTCATCATAACTCAGTTCATGATAACTCACAAGAACTCTAATATATGTTTCAGATATTACAATTTCACTAGTCTATCAATGCAACAAGTCTATACAGGAAAATCATGGTAGCAGCTCCCATCACTGAATAACTAAAATTTCACTTCATCGGAAGCTAAGCTGATTTCAGAGACATCTGTTCCAGAAAATGTCATGCATTGATTGTCATAAACATCACAGAGTGCTTATGTTAACAAGCTAAGCTGCAGAATTAGTATATGTAATCAGTTCAAATTTCTGTATGTTAGCACCCATGACATCATTTGTTAATGTCACACGGTTGCTATGATGGCCTTTACCTGGACTTTTTCCGTCTTTTCTGATGCAAGACATACACTCTCACCATTTGGCATGTGTTTATTGGCAAACCTGGGTTGTGTTCAAGGTGTCTGTTTGACTTGGAGGGTTTGTAATCTTTTAAACAAACAACTTTGCAAACCAGAGCCAAGACTCGACACCCAGCTGGCAAAACCTGCGGTTAACACTGATATGAATGTTAGCTCACTTCCCACACAAACACTTTGCTAAACTCCTTTCCCTCAGCTAGGTGTCGTACTAAAAAACACTTCCTGTGTTTTTCAACTCACATTGTGGGACATCAACATATGCAGGTGTATAAATGTGCACTCCAATAAATTTAGTTTGATTTAAATTCGTTTTATAACCCCACACATGATCATACATCTTAATAATGTTGTATCTACTGACATTAAAAGCAATTCAAAGTAAGTTTATTCAATGAGATTAAATCTTTCAAATATGAGAAAATGTACCCTAATACAATCAATTATGTAAAGAGATTGTGTAGATGTTTTTTGACTCTCCAGTTTCCTTTCCCGCTACATAACTTCAGCTTTCATTGGATGCCGCCACTTGGTTAGGATGGTCAAGCCTCATCGAAAGCTACTGACCCACAGAGAGGCCATCCTCCCCTGGACATATCCGTTCTCCCCACCAACCTGAATTTCCCACTGAGCCATCCTTCATGGATCATTGATAAGTGGCCCTTTTCCTCTCTTAGACCCAGGATCCGTTCTTTGAATCCAGTGAGCTGTGGACACTTAAAAGTCTTTTGGGGAGTAAGGAGAACATTCTGAGTGGCTCCAGTCTGTGATTTGTTCCCTGACCCTGGCCTTTTCTTTAGACGCCCCCCCAGATCCTGCTTCCTGCATGTCCACTAGGACATTTCCCTTCCATGTTGCCAACTCTTGTCTGCTTTGGATTTGTTGAAAGCTGTTTGTTTGTATAAAAGATGTAAGAGTTGCCATTGTGGAGAACAAACGTCCTTGTCCAAACAAATTCGTAAAGCTCAGCTGTGTTGGACTTTATCATTTAGGAATATTACTTACAAATTAGACCTCACACTGTAAAACCACTGTAATTTTACAGGTGGTTTTAACAATAGAAAATGTTTTTCATTGCAAACTATTTTTTTAATGCAAACTGTTTGCATTAAATTGTAAAATAATTGTGTTTAGCCCATAACTGTCAGGAGACAAACGAAGCCACAGGAACACATATTTGTTTAATAAAAAAAACATTAAACCCATAGGAGCATATAAAAACTTGAATTAACACTAGAAACAATTAAGATGTAGAAACAGCAAGCAAAGGAGACTAGGAACAGAACATACATAGTCAACATACAAGACTCAACCAAGAGACACCAGGTAATTTTAACAGATGACTTGAATAAAAAATATCCATCCATCCATTTTCTTGTCGGCTTTCTTCCCTTTTGCCCACAGTGGAATGAACCGCCAACTCTTCTGCCATATGTTTTATGCAGTGAATGCCCATTGTTGGGAAACATTCACACACACTCACAGATAATAATTTTTACCCAATTGACTTATACTGCATGTCATTGGACTTGTGGGGCAAACCGAAGCACAGGGAGTAAACCCACACGATCATGGGGAGAGCATGCAAACTCCACGCAGAAATGACAACTGATCCAGCCGAGGCTTGAACCAGTGACCTTCTTGCTGTGAGATGACCGTGCTAGCCACTGCGCCACCGTGACACCCTGAATAAAAACAATGAGGTCAAATTGATCAAGACTAAAATAAGGTAACAACCCAGATAGCAAAAATAGTTTGGCCCAGATCTGGTCCAGATGCTACTTGTACTCACTCAGATTGTTTTTCCCACCCTTGTGCGAGATCTGTGCAACTTCTGAACCAGATCAAGCCCAGAAAACTACCCATTTCTGGGCCAATCTTATACCAGATCTGGGCACGCTCCGTACCAGTTCTGTCCCCAATCTGGACCAGTTCTGGGCGAGTTCTGTATGACTTCTAAGCCAGTTCTGTGCAATTTCAGGGCCAATTCTATACCAGATTTGTGTCTGCCACCAGATCTTTTCATTCCAGATATCTATCTATTATAACTTTACATACAAAAGTGTATTGTTGGAGTACAATTGAAATTATGGTGATCCAATTTATTAACAATTAAAACTTTAAAAAGGCAAACCTAACCATGACTTTTATGTTTTTGAGGATTTCTGCAAATTTTCTCAGGGTATGGCAACCTTAACCATCATTATTACTTTATTTGAAGCATTTAGAAGCATTTTATCAATCTCTGGCAACCCAGAGCAACAACAAGAAACACATATCAAATGAGCTTTACATGGACATCTCAAAAATAAGACCTGTGAAAAATTATTAAGACCCTGAACAGTTTAAGTTTTTAGATTTTAACAACTTTCTTTTCAAGTCATGATCTCCTTTTAGTTTAATTTATCACAATTTTCTAAGTTCTCAGATATTTTGGAGCGATGGTGTTAGTCAACTGTTTGTTTGTTTGTTTGTTTGTTTTACCAAAAGTGCATTAAAACTCATATCCTAACAATTGTTGATCCAGTTCCCATAAATAAAAGTAAACAAAACAAAAAATTAGATGTTATGATTTTTGCTCAGAGCCAACAAAATTCAATGTAAAAGAAAATTCAATACCTTACATCTGTAAAACTCAAAGCTAAATGACTGGTTTAGGTATACAATTTGCATAAAATATACTTAACTTGCAAAAAAAATTTATCTGCAAAAATTGTGTTTTCAATTTAGCATGCTTGCTATGAACCCAAAAAGAAGGGACCATTTGAGGGTGTTGAATGAGGTTATTTAATCACCGTCCTGTGTACTTTCGTTGTGTTGCTCTAAGGTCACACAGTGTGCTTTGAGAGACTGGCAGGTAAAGACGTCATCAGTTTAAACAATGACTAATTCAACAGTGCAATGTTGTTAATATATTGCAGTTGTAGTCAAATGGATCACAGGTCATAAATGTCCTCTTTGAAGCTTCTTTAGCTGCATCAGATTGCACACTGATCCTGGATCATTTTCAACTTTTACTTTAATAAACCTGTTTGTAAATGTGTGTGTATATATATATATATATATATATATATATATATATATATATATATATATATATATATATATATATATATATATATATAGATCTATATATATGTAATACTCAATATCTATATATATATCGATATATATATATATATCTATATATATATATATATAGTTACAATAAAAAGTATTTGAACCCTTTAGGTTTGCATGAATATGTCAATAAAATGTGCTCTGATCTTGATCACCTATAGGAAAACAAAGTTTACTTAAATGAATAATACACAAAAGGTATACATTTTCATGTTTTTATTGAAGTTAACATGCAAATGTTCACAGTGCAGGGTGAAAAAAATATGTGAACCCCTAGCCTAACGCCTTCAAGAGCTAATTGGAGCCAGGAGTGAGCCCACCTTGAGTCCAATCAGTGTGATTATATTGAATGTGTTGCTGAAAGCTGGCCTACCCTTTAAAAACACACATCAGTTTTGGGTTTACTAGTTTCAAGATGCACTGCCTGAAGTGAGCCATGCCTCACAGAAAATAGCTCTCAGAAGACCTGTGATCAAGAATTGTTGACTTGCATCAAGCTGGATAGGGTTACAAAAGTATCTCCAAAACTCTGAATGTTCATGTGTCCACAGTAAGACAGAAAAATTTCTGTGCAGAATGCTTAATGAGGTTAAGAAGAATCCCATTTTTGTTCACACATCTACAGTAAGGAAAAAACTTAAGTACATGAGAGGAAACCACGAGGGAAGCTATTACTGTCCAAAATGAATACTGTAACACATTTGAAGTTTGCTAAAGAGCACCTGAATGTTCCACAGCTTTACTGGCAAAATATTCTGTGCACAGATGAGACCAAAATAGAGTTGTTCGGAGAAAACACAACAACACTATGTTTGGAGAAAAAAAGCTACAGCGCATCAGCCTCATCCTCACTGTAAAACATGGCAGAGGGAGCATCATGGTTTGGGGCTGCTTTGCTGCCTCTGGGCCTGGATAGATTTTTGTCATTGATGGAAAAATGAATTCCAGAGTTTATCAAGACACAGAGGATGGGTGATGCAACAGAAGAATGACCCAAAGCATAAAAGTAAATCAACAAAAGAATGTCTTCAACAAAACAAAATATGCCTTCTGGAGTGGCCCAGACAGAGTCCTGACCTCAACCTGATTGAAATGTTGTAGCATGACCTAAAGAGTGCAATTCACACTAGACATCCCAAAAATATTGCTACACTGAAACAATTTTGTGAAGAGGAGTGGTCGAAAATGACTTCAGATCGATGTGTAGGTTTGATCTGCAATTACGGGAAACATTTGTTTGAGGTTATTGCTGCTAAGAGGGTCAACCAGTGATTAAGTGCAAAGGTTCAAATACTTTTTCCACCCTGGATTGTGAATCTTTACAAATTATGTTCAATAAAAACATGAAAACATGTAATTTTTTGTGTATTCTTATTTTAAGCAGACTTGTTTTTTTATGAAGATCAGAGTACATTTTATGACCAATTCATGCAAAACTCCTTGTGATCCTAAATGGTTCACTTTTTCTTGCAACTGTTTGTGTATGGCGTGGACAACATTATAGGAGCTTCTTCTCTACTCCATCATCTTTTTTATTTTGCAGAAATGGACAAATTCATAGGTGTAATGTTAGAATACAGGTTTAGCTTTCAGAATCAGGACTCCACTATATGACTCAGCAGGCTCTATGGGAGTTAAGCTCTGTGTGATGTCTGAGATACTGTGAAGCCTTCACAAAAGTGTTGAACACACACTGAGAAGTGAGTCTCAGCTGACCTCTCTCACACACTCCTGCTTCTTTGTGCCTGTGGAGGTCCGTGCCAGGTCTCAGCCAAGAAATCACTGCAAACACAGGCCATAACTCAGGTCAGATGCTTTGTCAGCTTCAATTTATTATGGAGCTGCTCATGTGACACATTCAAGCAGTTGTTCTTGAATTACTTGTGCCCGCAAGCTACTTTAACGAGAGCATGACATGTCAAGTACTGACGAATTTGGGAAAATTACATTTAAATGGTTCAAAAATATGTTCCTAATAGCTCGCTCTTACACTCTTACAGATATTTTTAACAGCAATGGCTCCGTTTAACCAAGACAATTTAAGGGAAACATGGTTAAGTATTAAAAGTTATAATTATAAACCAGTCTAAACATGTAAATAGTCAAAGTTTAAATGGAGGAGATGAAGATACACGGTATGAAATAACATTAAAATCAAATGATAATCCTTACTCAATGTATTTAAAAACCTAAACCATCCAAAAAGGTATAACAGAGGACTCACTGAACATAATGTAACTTGTCAATTTTTTTTCTATGAACACAGTTATTAAACTTCACAACACAAGTAACATACCAGCTATACAAGCAGTTATAGCTGAAATAAGCTTCCGATTTTTTTTAATAAACAGCATGTAAATGTGGCAAATAAAGATTTCAAGGCCACAATTTTTTTTGTTTTGAGTCTATATAAAAAGAATATTGTAGCTATTAAACATTCCTGTTTCATTTTAACTGTTTCATTTTTTTTTTCTTTAAGCCACAAAACTTGACTCGTCATGTAATCAGTCAGGTTTCAAGAGTCCAAAGCACCAATTTATATATATATTTTACTTTTTACCGTAAAATAGTCCTCCTTAAAACAAAACTATGTTAATTTTACAGAGTAGGTTAATATCCAGTATACACAGGTAAACGATAATGATGAGCTTAATCATGTGAGCACTATGAAACGTACCATATTAGAAAGAGTAAAAACTATTTAGCAATACACATTTCCTCTTCAATCTATGGCTCAGACTGGGCAAGCTTAAACAAACAATCATATGAATGGAGCCCTGTGGTTTGAGTTCAGCACTCCGGATATAAAGAGCTCTTTCTGTTGTGACTGTACTGTTCCCGGCTGAGAGAGCATTCTTTCCTTTTCTCACTTTTTGTAAAGGTGTCTTAGACATTCCACAATGTTACAAAGCCTCTACTTCCTAATTGCAGAATATTGTTTACAGAGGGCTCATTGAGCGACGGATTTAGCGTGCCGGCACAGTCCAACAGGAGAAAAGATCTGTCAAAGCAGTCTGACAAGAATGATAACAAACACGCTTCTTTTCACATATATATGATTAGCTTTATTCATGTTCTCTTTTGGTATGAAATTCCCTATAATTACATATAGTACAATAGTGGCTATTTTTTCAACAAACAAAACATTGCATAAATAATTTAACTGATGAAAAAATAAATATGAAGTTCATTCTTTGTAACAGTCTTTTGGTCAGAGGAAGTGTCCATTCGTTAAAAGGGAATAGTGCTGAACGAGACCACACAGGTAGTGAACGGTATGTACAAGTTACTAATCAAAGCGATGAAAATACCTTCATCAAGTTCAACAAGCAAAACATTTTCAGAGCTTTCTGAGTGAAGAAAATGTCCTCTTGTCGCTTTATCCAGCGTAGAAGCATTGTCAACAAATTCACAAATTGCCTCACTTATTTCTCTCTTCTTTTCTGCTCGCACAAGAAAAATGAAGGATTACATCTTTGTTGAAAACTTGAAGGTAAGCTGTTCAAGGAATTCCTAAAAATGGTTCCAATTGACTGGATGTAGAAAGCTGAATTTCCTTCAAGGAATCCACACAGAATTTTAGCCACATGTAGTATCTTTTTGAGGTGCTCAAACACGTAGGAACTGACCGTATCTAGAGGAAATCGCTTTTTATGACTCAAATCCTAACAGGAATGAAATTTTTTGGCAATTAGGAAAGGTCACAGGAATACAATTCATGATTCTTATCCTCATGAGACTTGGAACCTGGAGAGCTAACACAAGTTTTTGAACTCTGCGGCCCTAGCTGCCAGTTCTGATCAGTTTCTTGCAAAAGTGTGAAGTCGCAGAAACTCATACGGTGAATGGCTCAGTTCAAAAAGTCAAAAAGCACCCCTGGTCTGGTGAAGGAACCGGGGGTAATTGTTTGGGGCCTCAGCGATCTGTCACCAGCACCATTTATTTTTTGCTGGATGGTAAATTTATACACTGCCTTGTATCCCAAAAGAAGAGAGCAAATCTTGTACACAAGCAATCACATAAGCTTTGCCTGGTGGAAAGCTTGACTGCTTTGTACGCTTCATTGTTGGTTACCCTTTCAATGACCTTCAAACTTGACATGAACTTTGAGAGCAAGTTTTTTTTCCTCAGAATATCACATTCCCTGAACTAATCTCAGTTAACAGCATACATTATTACTACAAAGAATCCACTAGTCTGCTTTGAAAAGACCAGGACTATTTACAGGTTTACTCATGATATCATACAAACAGTGAGACATCTGATTCTCATTGGACGTTGTAGAGCTGTTTTGTTGTATGCTAATGCCTTTGTTCCTTCCCTTGTCGTTGATAATCACAGTTTTTGAAATATGCGTAAAAAACTATATTCATAAGGGTTGTCTCTTGCGCATCAGTATGAGTTGGTGTTGACTGAAGGCATTTTGTTACGGTGCTTTTTATTGCGTCTTGGCTTCTTTGGAGGATCCTTTGCATCTGAGAGATTGTGATGACGAGTGTAGCGCTTGCACTTGCATGATGTGACCACTCTTATTTTGTATGTCCGGTTTGGTCCGGTTGGACACTGGAGCTGTATCCTCTGGGTGCGGGAGTGAGCTGGGATGCAGCGGTAATCAGACGCGTTGTTCCTCCACCATTTCCCTCGTACAATTGAGTTGGGCATCAGATGAGCTGGAAGGCACTGACCAGAGCATACTAGTTCTCTTACAGGCTTGATGCTCCGGCATGATCCATCAGTAATGTGTCTCGTCGATCGCAGCTCCCGACAGCTAAGTTCAGAAGCTCCTGAGGAAAGAACACAAAGCATTGATTAAAATGTGCTCATCAGCTTGAGAGTAATCTGGTTTACTTTGATTATTATTGTGTACAAACAGGGGCACCACTGATAATTTTGGGCTGTCTGAAAGAAAAGTGATTCAGATCATAGCCTCTACTGATCTAATATTAAAGTAAATTCAATATGATTGTGTAGTTTTGAGCTGAATGCAAAAGTGTTACACAATTGAGTTGTATATATGTCACATGCTTGTGAAATGTGCTGGTAACTACAACAGAGGAGATCTGCTTTTCAGTAATGTACATTATGTAATATTTGATTCTGTTTTGTTGACCTGGCAACCTTTTTCTCTTCAAAGCGTGGCAAAACATTATATAGTGACAAAGATCCATCACATCTTAGCATTTTGCCTTTAGATGTGTCCAAAAAGATACTATCAAGTATCTTTACAAAGTTTCATCTTATTGGAAAATAATTAGATTGACTGAAAAAGACTTTCTTGATTTGATTAAATTCACTCAGAATATTTTTGAGTTTATTAACCACTAAGTTCATCCTTTAAATCCCCCTTTTCCTCTAAATATTGCCATAAAAAGTCAGTTTAGCCGGAGAGGAGATCCCTGATAAAATCCTTTTCTATCAGCACAATGTGTGTTCTTTTTCAAATCTGCTTTGCATTTGGTTGACAACTAGTAGATACGTTCTTGATTGCCTGGAACTGATTGGAAGCCGTTCAATAAGAACCTAGATACTAAGCAACATTCCAGATTGTTCTGATAAGAACAATGAGGACTGGAAGCCCTTGAACCCCACTGGAGAGTTATGGCTGTCTTCGTAAGTGCTGCAAATTCTGTTGAAAGCTCTGAACTGCGTTTGCTTAACCTGCTCTGAAAAAAACTTGACAGTGACAGTTTCATTAACGTCATTTAAGGAGACAAGAGTGGAAAGATCTTTATCGTTTCTAAACTCCCTTCTTGGTGGAGAATTAAGCTTTTCTGTGGGTGATGAGTTCAAATTGTTCCTCGGAAAACTTGATCTGATGTTTTATGAGCAGCTGGAACAGAGCCAGGAGAAGATGAACATATCTCAGCATGACCCCGAACTGACCACCAGAGAAACTACTCACGTCAGCCCTCCTAGAGTGGGTGAGATCTTTCTCCACCTCTTAACGAGTGAGGATAACGTAAATGCTTGGCTTGATAACTGTTTCCTCATGCCAAGCATTATTCAGTAACACAATAGATGTGAGGAGTTACGGCGTGTCTTTATTTAACTTTTCAGCGCTTAATTAATCAGTATTTTACTTGTGTATTTTCTTACTCATATCAATAATGCTTTTGCCTTTATTGTAATATTATGTTTGTGCTTTGGTTTATCTTTTGAGAGAGAGATGAGATATAAGAGAGAGAGAGAGAGAGAAGAGGATGTCATACATCATTAAAATTCACAAAGCATTGATTAAAATGTGCTCATCAGCTTTGAGAGTATATGGTTTACTTTGATTATTATTGTATACAAACAGGGGCCCACTGATATTTTGGTCGTCTGAAGAAAGTGATCAGATCATAGCCTCTATTATCTAATATTAAAGTAAATTCAATATGATTGTGTAGTTTGAGCTGAATGCAAAAGTGTTACACAATTGAGTTGTATATAATATATATGTTTGTATACATAATATATTTGTATACATAATATATGTTTGTGCTTTGGTTTATCTTTTGAGAGAGAGAGAGAGAGAGAGAGAGGAGAGAGAGAGAGAGATGAGAGAAGAGAGCGCGAGGAGAGAGAAGAGAGAGAGTCGCTCTCCTCTGCATCTCCTCTCTCTCTCTACCGCTCTCTCTCTCTCTTCTCTCCTCTCTCTGCCTCTCCTCTTCTCTCTTCTCCTTCTCTCTTCTCTCTTCCTCTTCCGTTCTCCTTTTCTTCTTTCTCTCTCTCTTCCTTTCATCGCTCTTCCTCCTCTCTCTCTCGCTCTCCGCTTCTCTCTCGCCCGCTTTCCTCC
This sequence comes from Danionella dracula, assembly GCA_900490495.1. NCBI lineage: Eukaryota > Metazoa > Chordata > Actinopteri > Cypriniformes > Danionidae > Danionella > Danionella dracula. The sequence continues at coordinate 4,023,997 of UELW01000489.1, forward strand.
CTCCTTCCCCTTCCCTTCTCTTTCTCTTCCTTTCCCTTTCCTTTCCCCCACAAACCCCCGGTTTCCCGTCCTTCCTCTCCTTTCCATCTCCCTAAAGAAAAGACCCTGAATAACTAACTTCTCACGCTCACATTGAACACCACCTGACTCATATTGTTGCAATTAGAGGGTTATAGAAGAGGTTACTAATTATGCAAAACAACCTAACTAAACTGCTGATACCACAATATTGAAGGTTTTGAAAATAAGAGCATCACTTTGGTGGATGAAAAGATAGAAGTGCATGCATTCCTACTGAACTTTTCTGATTTGTTCTGGTCTTAAACAGGTACCAGTTCCTCCATGATTTCAGTTCATCTGCTTGCACAGACCTATATCCCATCAAAAGATTGGAATCAGTTTGACATTGCTGAAGACTTTATTTTTCACCCCAAGGAAATTGAACGTACTATAGTTTGAATAGCAAACCCATACAAAAAATAGGACTGCTGAAGTTAGGAGTGAGTTTGATGGAGAAGATAAAGGTGTAGCTTAAAAATCTACTTAAAATAAAATCTAAATAATCCTCCTCCCCTCCCCTCGCCGGTAGCTTCCCCTCGCAAAAGGCCCACAGTTCCAATCCCGCCTTAATCGCACTGAACTTCAAGTCAATGTTATGGTATGAATTCACCTCACCCATGGATCATCTCTAA